>JAJJMB010010084.1:3069518-3242197 GCA_023531105.1 Papaver atlanticum | reverse complement strand
CACAAGAATATAAGACGAGATATATCATCTGGGTTTATTGAAACAATAACAAAATGGTGATAGACCAACACTTAGAAGTAGGAAAACCTGATACAGCCGAACCCCAAAAACCAGTGGTAATGCTCTGTAAGTTCTTCTCTTGACCCCTCCAGAGAGTTCCAGATACCAGCAAACTATCAAAGCAAATGAAGATGACTGGATGAGGTCATGACTAAATACGATTGCACTCTGATCCATTTGCTGTTTCTTCTGATAATTGTGCCATTGGGGAGGATAATTATTTAGCTGCTGCAACATTCCTTCTAATATATAAATTTTTAATTAGTTGCTGCCAGCCTTCAACTATTTTAGCTCATGATGCTGCAAGAAATATTTTGAGCGTTAAGCTTGCTATTGATAGTCAGCTAGAAAATAGTTCTCAGTTATGAATTTTATGAATATTTTGATGCTGCAAGAGACACATTGAATCAGATTCAGATGTGAATTTTGTGAGTCAGTTGAGTCATCAGATGTCAAACCTTCA
Organism: Papaver atlanticum; assembly: GCA_023531105.1. Taxonomy (NCBI): domain Eukaryota; kingdom Viridiplantae; phylum Streptophyta; class Magnoliopsida; order Ranunculales; family Papaveraceae; genus Papaver; species Papaver atlanticum. The sequence continues at coordinate 3,241,674 of JAJJMB010010084.1, read as the reverse complement.
TTTACAAGCGCACATATGCACCAGTCAACACGTTCTTAGTTATGCGTGGCTTGCGACTCCTTTTCTATGTCTGCTAAGTGCTACCCAACCAAGCTAACCACATTGATTAGAATGAATTTTTCAAGGAGCCAGGACTATTTCCCTACCTAATAGCAATTTTTAATTGTGACTTGTGTTTTTCATCTGTCTGCTATACAACAAACGGAAATACAAATCCAACCGAATTTAATTTTAAAGCTTCAATTCCTTCAAGGCTTCAATTATCATCCTCTCCTCTGACTCTTTGTGCCCCGATTCGATCTTTAATTTGATTTTATTGATCACATTTTGAGTTAGATCCCTCAGATCAATCAAAATGAGTACTTTTAACCCACAACCTCAATCTTCGTTCACTGCTACCGTTCCACAACAACCTATAGTTATCGGCATTCCCGTCGGAACTCCATCAAATCAGTTCTACTCAGCCGATTACAACCCACAGACCTCATTTCCAGTTCACACTCAATCTCAACCCATGGTCCCCTGGTCTAGTGGCCTTTGCGATTGTTTTACCGACTTTAGCAATTGTACGTCTTATCGAATCTGATTTCTTTGTACAAATTTCAGTGGTGTTAAAGTTTTATCATGCCCACCTCATATGTGAATATCGCCGTGTCAGGCATTTATAAACTTTGTTAGGGTGCCGTGTGATTGAATGTACTGGAGCAGTACATTTTGCATAAGAAGTAACAAGTTATACGTACGTTAGAGCTTCAACATTATCGCTAATTTATGTGCATGGTTCATACCCTTTTACAGGTTGCATGACATGTTGGTGCCCGTGCTTTACATTTGGTCAGACATCTGAGATCGTCGATAGAGGAACCTCCTGTACAGTAAATACTCCTGTATAGTAGTATAATTTATCTTTCTTATTATTTTTGAAATAATTCGAATTTTTAGTTCATACTAAAGAAACTTTTCAGCAGTACTGAAAATTGTTATGGGACATGTGATGCAGCTTGTGGCCAGAATGGGGCACTCTACGTGGTTGTAGCAGTTGTGTTCGGTTGTCCTTGTATATACTCGTGCGCTTATCGTACTAAACTGAGGCAAACTTACAACATAGATGAGAGCCCTTGTTGTGATTTCATGACACACTGGTGCTGCAATGGTTGCGCTCTATGCCAAGAATACAGAGAACTTCGGAATCAAAGCTTCAATGTCGCCTTAGGTAAGTAAACTATACATACCCGAAAATATCAGTTCTTCCCTAGCTATATATTACCCCAAATCAAGGATCGTGTGTTGCTTCCAAGAATCATTTCTTTTGCGCTGTTAGCTAACTGAAATGAAAATTCTAGGGCTGTCAATGGATACCCGAATATCCGCTATCCGTTCGAATCGTTAGGATATTATTCGACATTTCGGATATCGGTATCGGTATCGGATAATCTTATCGGATACTTACTTATTAATGGAACGGATACGGTTGTGTCAGTATCCGACGGATAATTATCCGTATCCGATAGTGGGGGTATATATGTAATTTAGATATACCCTAATACCCTATTATAGTTTAGGTTTTTATTTTTTAGAGATAAGACTCAGGTTTTTACTCTCAGGCTCAGCGGCAGCACTGAAGTCTGAAGACGACTGATCTTTCTCCAAATTCATCAGCATCTCCTCCTCCAAAGCCAACACAGTAAGTTTGTTTCTTACTTTGTTTGATTTAAGCACAGGATTGTTGTTTGATTTTGCATTTTGTTAACATCTGTTCCTTAATTTCGAATTTTAGGGATTGATTCAAGTGAAGTTCTCTTCAACAAAGTTTTCTCTATCTCACCAATCTTTCAGATATTTGAGCAGGTGTTTTTATAGTAAGGTATTCAATCTTTCACTCGAATCTCTCAAGTTAGGGTTTTGGATTTTATTGAAGTTGCGATTTAGTGATAAACGAGAAGAAATTAAAGATTGGGTTTGGTGATTTGAGGATTATAAATTGATGTTTTGAACTAAATTTAGAGAAAGAAGTGAGATCAGAGGAATACGGAAATTGGGAATTATTTTAGGGTTCTGATGTTGTAGTTATCATATGCTCTGAGAAGAACTTATTACTGTTATAGTTTAAACTTATTGCTGTTATAGTTTAAGCATAAGAACTTATTGTTTATGAAATTTATTTGAAGCCTAATTTGTTTCTGGTAGTGATTGAGAGCTCAATTGAATTTATTTGTTTCAACATCTGAAAACCTTGTTTATCTTGTCTTCAATATTTTTTTTGATGTTTTGATAACTCATAGTTGAGTTAGGAGTTCTTTTTGTTCAATAATCTCTCTGATTCTTTGTTGGTTTTACTGTAGGTCAGTGCCAATGTCAAATATAGCATCCAATAATGTTGGCACATCCAATTCCTGCACTCAGAACAACGAAGCAAGTGCATCATCATTGAGAAAACGTCCCCAACCAGAACCAGAAGCAGGGAATCCCCAACCAGAATCAGAAGCAGACAATACTACAGAGGGTACTGTACAGACAAATGAGGGAGTGAAAAAACTATGTGCATTAAGATCAACAGTATGGGATGAATTTAAAAGGGTATTTCAGAAGAAGACTTTGCCAGATGGGAAGGTGGAGGAGGAAGTTATAGCAGTATGCAATCACTGTCAGTTTAAAACTCCTGCGCAGAGTTCAAAAGGAACAACCCACTTGAGGAACCATTTAAAAGTCTGCAAGGAAAAACCTGAGAATCAACCTGGTCAAAAAAAAATAACTTCCGTGATTATAGGTAACCAAGGTACAAAGTTAGCTAATTGGAAATTTAATCCTGAAGTTTCCAGAGACCTTCTTGCTAAAATGATTGCAAAGCATGACTTACCTTTTAATTTGGTTACCTATCCATATTTTCGAGAGTTTGTGAAGTCTCTCAACCCGTCGGCCAAGATACTTGGGAGGAATACAACTCGAGAAGACATTATGAAGATTTATGTTGTGTTTAAAGCTGAGTTACAAAGAACTTTAGATTCACTGAATTCTAAATGCAGTCTCACGACTAATATGTGGACATCTAAGCATACACGGGATGGTTATTGTTGTGTTACATGTCATTATATAGATGATGATTGGAAGTTGCATAAGAGAACACTTGCATATGTTTTGGTGCCATGTCCACATACAGGTGAAGTTTTGGAAGAAGCTGTAAAAAGCATAGCTTTGGAGTGGAATGTGGATAATAAATGGTTTGCTTTGGCTGCTGATAATCTTTCTGCTAATAATGTGACGATGGGTAGACTCAAGGACTGGCTTAATAGTAAGGGATCTTTGGTTCTTCAAGGGAGTATGTTTCAAATGCGGTGCAGTTGTCATATATTACATTTAGTTGTGCAAGATGGAATGACATTAGCTGCAGGCATTATAGAAAAGATTCGTGAATGTGTCAAGTATGTCAGGTCTTCACAAGGTAGATAAGAGAAATTTGAAAGTGCATTGCTGCAAATGAGACTTCCTATACGGTATGTATCTATAAATGCAGACAATAGATGGAACTCTACTTATCTTATGCTAAAGAGTGCTATTGAGTTGCGCCAAGGATTTGTGCATTTAGCAGATTTAGATAATAGTTTCAAGTGTTTACCGAATTCAGAAGAGTGGGAACAAGGAATAGTTATATGCATGTGTTTGGAAGTGTTTCATGATATTACAAAAAAAAAATCAGGGGTTAAATATCCAACAACCAACATGTACTTTCTAAGTGTTTTTCAAATTAACTTTAACATTCGAACATGGGAAAGGAGTACCCACAGTTATATTAGAGAAATGGCAAAGGAAATGAGAAAGAAATTTGACAAATATTGTAGTACAAGTAATTTGTTGATGAGTATTGGGATGGTTTTAGATCCAAGGTATAAGGCGTGGTTGGTAGAGTTTACTTACAAGAAATTGTATGGTGACATGCTATGCATATCTAAAATGGAGGTTTTTCATGAAGATTTGGATACTCTTTTCTCAGCGTATGAGTCTCAAAGTGGTTCTGTTCCTGATTATTTTATCAACTCCTCTACTAATGAAACACGGTCATCTAACCTTGAGAATACTCAATCTCCTTCAAAATATGAAATTCAACTTGAATTCAAGGAGTATATGATGCAAGATTGTGTTGCTGATGTTCATAAGTCAGAGCTGCAGAAGTACTTAGATGAACCATTGCTTGAAGAAGGCGACGATGAAACTTACTTTGATTTATTGATGTGGTGGAAGAATCATGCGCCTACGTACCCAACACTTGCCAAAATTTCTCGAGATGTCTTGGTTGTTCCGGTGTCAACTGTAGCATCATAATCTACCTTTAGCGATGGCGGTAGGGTACTTACAACACATAGGAGTTCACTAGCTCCAGAAGCTGTTCAAGCCTTACTTTGCTTAAGTGATTGGTTACCTGATCTTATAGGTTCATCTCTAACTTTCTTATATTGGTGAATCATTTATAGATATCCTTGTCTCGCGAATTAATAACTTTTTTTTTTTATTTCAGACGATGACAATGAACAAGCTTAGCTGAAGTAAACTCAGTCAATGCAGACAATATCTTTTTGAATTTTGCATCCCTTGCATGTACTGCAGGTATGAGGCTCTGACTTCTGTAGATGATGTCCTAAATGTTGAATTAATGAGTTGCATGTAGAACCTAGAACCTAGAAATGTTGAATTAATTGAGCTCTGTATTTTTGTTTAGATCATGTAATTTAGTTAGTTTGCCAGTGCTGGAGTGTCACTAATTAGGAATTTTTGTTGCTCTCTTGCTGAATTTTGCATCCCTTGCATCCCTTCACTTGGATAAGGTAAGCAGCGGGAAAAGAAATGATCATAAATATAGAATATATCAAACTGGATGTCTGATTAATGTAACAACTGATTCCCCAGCATATGTTTATGGGAAGCAGAAATTTATTGTTTTGAGATGAATAAATGCGGCATTATTTCAATTTATTGTGGTGCAATTGTTAGTAGGGAAAAACTAAGTAGGCAAAGAATACTAAAAACATTGATTACAGTATTACACTTCCGTTTGCATCTCTATTGTGTATAAATGTGGAGCATCTATTTCCTTCTATTGTGTATGCGATTTGGTATGTGCCTATATGAGCTATGTGAAATCCTGCCCGTGCAATGGGATTTTGATTATATCCTTGCTTGAGTTCTATGTTTTGAGTTTACTTGCCATAGTGATACAGCAGGCTACAACCCCTATCTTGCGCTAATGTAGTTTACTACTCTTGGCAATTGTAACCGTAGATTGAGATGATGTTAGATTAGTTCTCTAGCTCACTATTGATCTTCTTGCATCGATATACAGTTTGGAAATCGGAAACGCCAATTACAAACTAACTTATTTCATCGTTTTGCAAGTATGTTTATATTAGGAGGGGATAGAAGATAGAACACGTAATGGAAGTAGAAAAAAAGAATTGAAGGAAGGATCAACTGACCAAGGACAAGGAATTTCAACTTTTTGTATATCCTTGTTTTTCTTTTATATGAACAGCAGAACAGCTAATCTGTTTTTTCAGTTGTTCTTTTTATTTTATTTTTTGTAAGAAAAAGATCTGCTATACTTATTCAACTGTTACCCAGTTTTAAAACTTTTAATCAGTTCTTTTATTACTTATTTTTGATTTTGTCATCGGAAACGGATATTATCGAATATCCGTTACTCTTAACGGAACGGATACGGAATAAGAATTTCAATATCCGTCGGATGTTATAGGATACCGGATATCCGGTAAAATTAATGGTAACGGATGCGGTATAGCCATTATCCGTTCCGATAGCTACCGTTGACAACCCTAGAAAATTCTAGATTTCTTTAACGAATTTTTACAGTCAACGTAAGTCAATAGTCAGTCCATGATAAACTATTCACTTTGAAGACCATGTCAAAGGCGTCCAAAAACAGAAAAAACAAGCCAAAATTAAATTCTTATTCATGTTGAAGTTGAATTCAACAATATGTATGTTCTGTGTAGGATGACATGGTAACATGGAAAGGAACAATGGTGTTGCAGCTACTGCTCCGCCTACTCTACATGGAGGCATGAATCGGTAAATATGATCCATGAAGGAAATAAATCGTACAAAACATTGTAATGAAATTATCTTCTTTTTTCATCCGTAATTAATCCATAGGGACATCGATTTACTGTGGAGCACATCAAAATCCATACAAAATCGGAAAACATTTTGCATTTATAAATTCTTTTACATTTTTTTTTGTATATTGGTACCTTTTAGCAAACTTGTATGACATGGTTCTTGTTTGTTACTCATTAACTATTTTATCACTATAGTATTCTTATCGGTTAGTTATTCATCCTACTTGTCCACCAACATAGACAGAGTAAATGGAATAACAAAAGGTACTCTTGCATTGATTGAAATAGATGCGATCGTGGTACCATTTTTTTCTTCTTGAAAATAAGAAAGATATATTAAAACAAACAAGGGTCTGTTAATCGTCTGATTCAGTCTCAGTTGAGATATTCACCATGTAGGTGTTACTCGTGATGACTGAATTTGGAAGATTAACTTCTCCTACGGTTACAACATTGTGATGTTTATTCATAGGGGAAGTTTTGATGGAATCAAAAGTTATTTTAAGAATTAAAAACAGTAGAGCCGAGTCCTCCCAAAAGGTATGGAGTCCTGTTATTGGGAGGGAAAGAATGGATTTGAGGAGGGAATGAAATAGGCTAAATTTAGGTCAAGGTTTGGTCAATGAAAAATCCAGCAAAAATAAATAAATATTTAGAATATACCAGCATTACCCTTAACAAGTTACCATCGTTAATCACTCGTCTCTTCCTAAGACTCCATGATTGTTCATCTTCTTTGCTTAAAAACCCTAGTTTTTCATACAAGCGATTGATTAGTGATTGAGCAAACACATTTCTTTGTCGGAGTACTCCAAAAGTGTGATAATCATTTGGATAAATCATGGAAGACAACTCACAAAGCAAGGAAGATAAAATCTCTTATTTATAGATGATCGACTCGTTTCACACACAAGGGGATATATCTATCCAGTTGGAGAATGTTATTGGTTTCCTAGTTTGTCCGGTAGTGAACAACTACGAGAATCACTGCAGGTACAGCATGAATCTCCATAAAAGGTTATGTATTGCTATGACTCAAGGTATGGATAGGATTTTCTTCCTTCTTTAGCTAGTAAGTCTGCTGCTCCATTTGCTCTTCTGTCTGCAAATTGAAAGCCCAAAAAAGAGACTAGTTGGTTTGCCAAAAAACGTGATTCATCCAATATCTTTTTACATTGCCATCTGATCGAGGAATTTGTTCCTTGTAGATAGTTTATGACTGACAGACGATAGCCTTCAATAGCGATGTTCTGTATGTTTCTTGGTAACCCATATCACTGCCTGTAAGACAGCTACAGCTTTTGCTTCTACTGTTGATGTAGTTCTGCAGCTGCCATAGCTACCTCCTGAAAAAGTGGGGGTTCAACAACCTCACCCAATAATTCGCTTAAAAATCTGTATGGACTAACTCCAATATACTTTTAAGAGAATCAACTAGACAGTCAGACTAACTCTTAATAAAAAGTATATCAAAGAGTTATATCTCAATTTCTTTATTCAATACTTACTCAAGAAAATAGAAATCTGCGAGTCTAATTGAATACAAGAGAAATTAATTTGAACGGTGCCAAAGACCAATGTTCAAGTATCAATCAATTTCAATCAACAACCAGAGGTCGGATTTCCCAATTGATTGATTCAATGCACAACCTGTGATATTTCAATTATATAACAAAATATAAGACGGAAAAGAAATAACACAAAACCCAGAAGTTTTGTTAACGAGGAAACCGTAAATGAAGAAAAACCCCGGGACCTAGTCCAGATTGAACACACATTGTATTAAGCCGCTACATACACTAGCCTACTACAAACTAACTTCGGTCTGGACTGTAGTTGAACCCCAATCAATCTCACACTGTTCTAAAGTACAATTGCGCTCCTTACGTCTCTGATCCCAGCAGGATACTACGCACTTGATTCCCTTAGCTTATCTCACCCACAACTAAGAGTTGTTACAACCCAAAGTCGAAGACTTTAATAAACAAATCTGTATCACATAGAAAAGTCTACAGTAATAGATAAATTTGTCTCCCACAGAAATACCTACGAATTTTGTTCCATCTTTTGATAAATCAAGGTGAACAGGAACCAATAGATAACCCGTACTTATATTCCCGAAGAACAACCTAGAATTATCAATCACCTCACAATAATCTTAATCGACTAGCGAAACAAGATATTGTGGAATCACAAACGATGAGACGAAGATGTTTGTGACTACTTTTCTATCTTTCCTATCGGAAAAATTAATCTCAATCCAATCTTACGATTGTACTCAAATACGATAGAAACATCAAGATAAGATCACGCAACTACAGAGAAAATAGTTGGGTCTGGCTTCACAATACCAATGAAGTCTTCAAGTCGTTAACCTACAGGGTCTCAGTAGAAACCTAAGGTTAAAGGAGAAATGACTCTAGCTTATACAACTAGTATAACACAGGAGGTGTGGGGATTAACTTTCCCAGTTGCTAGAGTTCTCCTTTATATAGTCTCCAAATCATGGTTTGCAATCTAAGTTACCTTGGTAACAAAGCATTCAATATTCACCGTTAGATGAAAACCTGATTAGATTCAAGCTAATATCTTTCAACCATTAGATCGAACTTAGCTTGTTATACACAAAAGAAATATGCGTCATTTAGGTTTGTGTAACCGTACCTAAACGTGTACAAGTCGTTGGTTCAACAGTAGTTAACCAAATGGTTAGCCATATGAGCACTTTCATATCAACCATATTCATCTTCACCTTAACTAGTTCAAATAACTCAAAAGAACTATTTAGAGAGTTGTTCAATTGCTTAGATGTCATAGAAATATACAAGACACAATCGAAGCAAAATCGGTTTTGATTCACTCGAATCGATTCATGAACTTTATAGCCACGGTTTGCAAATATGCATTCCTTAGTTTATATATATTTAAGTTCACGAATAAACCAATTTTAGAAAGTAACACACTTAAGTATGCATACGAGTATGCGTACTTAAGTAACCGGATTTGAGTTTTTTTTGGTTTCCAAACTCAGCAGAAATTCACGGACATGAACTTTCCGCCAGTATGCGTATGGGTACGCATACTTAGGTAACCGGATTGAGTTGGTTTTGATTTCCAAACTCAGCAGAAATTCACGGACGTGAACTTCCGCCTGTATGTGTACGGGTACGCATACTTACCCAGTCTCCATCAACCATTTAGTACACACACAAGTATGCATACATTTGGTTCCCGGTTTTGGACTTATACACCAATGCGCGAACACATTATATGCTTATATCCAAGGATGGTTACATGTTCTAAACTCTCATTTCAATCATTGAAACATTCTTAGAGGATGTTAAATAGAGGTTACTCACACACTATTTTTCATCAAAGCAATTTTCAAGATATTGAAATAACCAACATGACTTTCGTCACTTGTAAAGATGAACTTGGCCAAAGTGAAAGCTTACCAACACATATTTCGAGAAAAGCATAAGCGAGATAAACTCGGCTCGAAATAGCAAATGTGTATAATCGAAGTCTATATAGTAATACGACTTTTGTCTCAAGATAGGAGATAGAGTAGATAGACTTTTTGAGTGATAGATAAGTTCAAGTCTCCACATACCTTTTAGTCGATGAAGTTCCACCAGTTCATTGAGTAGTTCTTCGTCTTTGTATGATGAACGTCGTGGAGTCTAGAGCTCAACTACACTTTCTATCCTAGTCCGAGACTTAGCTATAAGTAGACTAGAAATCAAGACTTATAGTTTTTGCAACTAAACTTGACAACAAGCTTGAGATAGCAAAGCTTGTGAGTTCGACCGATCAATGCTCTAACAATCTCCCCCTTTGTCAATTTTAGTGACAAAACTATCAATTCATATGGAATACTAAAAAAGTTAACTTTGTAGCTTCTCTTCCACATGCATGATCTCCTTGGTTCTTCAACATTACTCGAAATCTTTGTCACTTCCAAGTACTCCAATGATTCCAAAGGTTGTAAGTTCAGCATTATTGGGTCTTGAAAATACGTAGCCATAACAATGAGAAAACAAAAGCTCTCGATCATTGTTACACAGTGTCATAGTATTATTACACATCATCAAAGTTCAATTATATCACAACTTTGACACCAATACTATGGTGATATGTATCACTCCCCCTTAGTCAATACTCCATCTCACATGGAAACCACTCCCCCTTACATAATGATCCGAAAGCCATATGTATTCGTAGTGTGAACTACACATTAATTCTCCCCCTTTTTGTCAATAAAATTGGCAAAGGTACGAAAACTAGTGGGATCCTAATGAAATTTCCATAGAGCCATTTCATGACCAATAGAAAGCACATATCAACTTCTTAGATGCAATCATATAGTCGAAACTAAATGCATTCATCCAGGAGTTTATAAAGATACAAGATAACCCCTACAATATTCCACAGCCGCACTCCCCACAAAGATTTGGAAATAAAGCACAAGTTCAAATAAGAACTCTCCCCCATCTAATGTCATTCCCGAAATAACAACAAGAGCGACCTTACTTTCACAAGAAAAGAAGGATTTCTTTGGACAACAATAAATCATATAAGAATATGAATTTGTATCCAAAATACTCAATTGAATTAACCACAAGAGAACCCATGATTAATTCAACCGGAATACTCAACTAAACTAACCATAAGAGAACCCATGATTAATCTAATTGGAAAATGCTCAACATAAGAAAACTTACGGAGCCGCACAGTATATACATAAAAAATATGGATCAGGGAAGATCAATACTGCGGAATAAACAAAGATTCATTCTATCTTTTATCACTATTTGCACAATGACATATAATAGACTTAATCTTTGTAAACAAAAGCTCATCCTTTCTTCCATCAATATTTGCATAATGACATAAAAGGCTTAACTTTTGTTTTTGTCAAAAGTTCATTCATTCTTTTATCAATACTTGCATATCGACGTACGAAAGACTTAACTTTTGACAACGTATGGGACAATCATAATTCACGGACGCAAACACACATATCCCGTAACAAATTGCAATATATAAAACCATAAAGATTAATACTGCAAAATCATTTTCCAAACAAACTTTAGAATTTAAATAAATAAATCTAAAAAACATTGAAGATGAAAATCGTTGGACATAGCTATGTGTAATCACAATAATGGCTATTCCAAACTCTAGTTATTCTTCTTAAAAACACAACAATAAAATTCTCATAAGAAGCTTTCCTAGACATTGAGACCTCTAGAAAATTCTTTATCGTCCCCGAACTCCTTGTCGTCAACAACCATTGGAACATACGATTCGTGAAGATAGGAGTCAATTCCAACAAATCTTCTAGGTTGATGATGTCGAACCAGGTCCTTCTGAATTTCAAGAGTTCTCATAACAAAAGCCTTTATTTTTTTAATCTCCTTCCTTGTTTCCTTCAACTCTTCAAGAACATCAGAAAACTTCTGAGAATTTGAAGGAACAACTCTTGGCTTCCTCATATTCCTTCTTTTTCTTTTCAAAGTTGGAGGTAACGGAGATCTTTCTTTTTCCTTCATGATTGATGGCTTAATAATAATATTAACATCTTTTCTATCAGAAGACATGATGCTTGGAGTATCCATATGCGTACGGATTTGTGAGAGGAAATCACAACTTAAGTCTCAATAAGCAGTCTTAAGATAAAGAGAGTTTCAGGGAAGGAAAAAGGAATGTAGGGTTACGGAAACTTTATACACTTCAAAGGATTCACGTACGCACAACTCTTACCCTATAAAAGGAAGAATTGTCAATTTTAACCCTCTTTTATTTATTAAACAGGAAAGTCCTTTCCAATATCAATTAGATATGAAAAACGACATGAATTCCATACTTTACAATGCTCTTAGAGCAAAAACAAAATAAAGACAAAATAATAACTAAAGAGTTTTCTTTTCTTAAAGCCTGAGGTGTGCACAATCTTGTCTCTTTTGATCAGGCACATGAGACAAGACGCACAAAAACAACACAATCAAGTTGTGATGCGGTGAACAACAATCGGTCCACCATGACCTCTCTAAACGGAATTCTTTGAACCCTATCTATCAAAATGTTTAGACCATACTCTTTTCTCTAGTGGTCTTGACAAATCCTTGGAAACTAACTTCTTTGACGAAGATAAAATCTTACATACCTCTGCAGTCTTTTGAACAAGTTTGAGCTTGTTTGCTAATCGATTTGCTCTTCGTTGAAGTTTGTTGACATGTCTTAATTTATGTTTGTACTTGTAACACTTTGATAGCTCATGACCCTTAAGCGAACAATATGAGCATGTCAACCTGGAATATGATTCAGGTATCCGAGATGTGCAAGATGCTAGACATATAGTAGAGCCTAAAAAATTAGACAGAGAGTTTCCAACGGAAAGGTAAGTTTTTTCTTCTAGATTGGTTGAGTTCTCTTCTGAAAGAATATCAAGATTGATGTATGTATTGCTATAATTATTAAAATCAATATTTTAAAAAATAAGTGTAACACTTGACTTTTCGTCTTCATTAGAATCATAGTTGTCAGACATTTCATCAAGAGTTGCAGCAAGACCTTTGTTTCCAGTGTATTTCTTTCGATATGGACACTCATTTGCAAAATGAACAAAACCTTTACACTTGAAGCACTGTGGCGTATCCTCTTCATCAGCCTCATCAGCATCCCTGTTTTAGGAGGAATGCGATTGTGAGGTTTAACTGACGATCTGGGTTTTTCTCTGGAGAACCGTTTACTTCTCTTCGATAGAAGATCTCTAAACTGTCTTATGATCAATGAGACTGACTTGTCAAGATCTTCATATGATGAATCAGTCTCAGAAATATCATCTTCAGAGATGCAAACACTTTTACTTTTCTCAAGTAATTTAGTGTTCTTTTGTGCTTTAAAAGCAACATCCTTCCCAGATTTGGATGTATGCTCATGATCAAAGATCTTTAACTTCCCAACCAGAGTGTTTCTGGAAAGAGCATCAAGGTTATTTCCCTCAATTATGGCATGCTTCTTAGAATCGTATCTAGATGGAAGCGATCTGAGAATTTTCATCACAATGTCCTTTTCAGGAATAGTCTTACCCAATGCAAATGATGCATTAACAATTTCAGACACTTTGTGATTAAACTTATCAAATGAATCTTCATCTGTCATACGAAGGTTTTCCCAATCGGAATTTAGGTTTTGAAGCCTGGCTTCCTTTTCACTAGTATTCCCTTCAAATACGGTTTCTAAGATATACCAAGCATCTTTAGACTGAGTGCATGTAGTCACATGGTGCTGAAGATCTGGGGTAATGGCATGTATGATGTCATTCAAACCATCGGAATTTTTCTTTGCAGCAAGTATCTCAGCAGCGTCATATGCACCAATATCTTTAGGTACGGTTGCATCTCATACTGCCACAACTGGAACATCATAGCCATTAACTACATAAACCCATGATTGAAAATCACGCGTTTGAAGAAAAGCACGCATAGCAATTTTCCACCACAAGTAATTTGAGTCATCGAAGACTGGTGGTACATTTATAGAGATAGCACTTCTGTCCATAGAGTCAGATCGCTACAAACACAGACTTATAAGGTCTTAAACGTGTTTGCCAGCTCTGATACCAATTGAAAAAGTGGAGACACAAAAACCTCACCCAATAATTTGCTTAGCAATCTGTATGGACTAACTCCAATATACTTTTAAGAGAATCAACTAGACAGTCAGACTCAATCTTAATAAAAAGTATATCAAAGAGTTATATCTCAATTTCTCTATTCAATACTTACTCAAGAAAATAGAAATCTGCGAGTCTAATTGAATACAAGAGAAATTAACTTGAATGGTACCAAAGACCAATGTTCAAGTATCAATCAATTTCAATCAACAACCAGAGGTCGGATTTCCCAATTGATTGATTCAACGCACAACCTGTGATATTTCAATTATATAACAAAATATAATGCGGAAAAGAAATAACACAGACACCAGAAGTTTTGTTAATGAGGAAACCGCAAATGTTGAAAACCCCCAGGACCTAGTCCACATTGAACACACATTGTATTAAGCCGTTACAGATATTAGCCTACTACAAACTAACTTCGTTCTGGACTGTAGTTGAACCCTAATCAATCTCACACTGTTCTAAGGTACAGTTGCGCTCCTTACGTCTATGATCCCACCAGGATACTACGCACTTGATTCCCTTGGTTGATCTCACCCACAACTAAGAGTTGCTAAGACCCAAAGTCGAAGACTTTAATAAACAAATCTGTCTCACACAGAAAAGTCTACAGTAATAGATAAATTTGTCTCCCACAAAAATACCTACGAATTTTGTTCCGTATTTTGATAAATCAAGGTGAACAGGAACCAATAGATAACTTGGACTTATATTCTCGAAGAACAGCCAAGAATTATCAATAACCTCACAATAATCTTAATCGACTAGCGAAACAAGATATTGTGGAATCACAAACGATGAGACGAAGATGTTTGTGACTACTTTTCTATCCTTCCTATCGGAGAAATTATCTCAAGCCAATCTTACGATTGTACTCAAATATGATAGAAACAGCAAGATAAGATCACGCAACTACAGAAAAAAATAGTTGGGTCTGGCTTCACAATCCCAATGAAGTCTTCAAGTCGTTAACCTACAGGGTCTCAGTAGAAACCTAAGGTTAAAGGAGAATTGACTCTAGCTTATACAACTAGTATAACACAGGAGGTGTGGGGATTAACTTTCCCAGTTGCTAGAGTTTTCCTTTATATAGTCTCCAAATCATGGTTTGCAATCTAAGTTACCTTGGTAACAAAGCATTCAATATTCACCGTTAGATGAAAACCTGATTAGATTCAAGCTAATATCTTTCAACCATTAGATCGAACTTAGCTTGTTATACACAAAAGAAATATGCGTCATTTAGGTTTGTGTAACCGTACCTAAACGTGTACAAGTCGTTGGTTCAACAGTAGTTAACCAAATGGTTAGCCATATGAGCACTTTCATATTAACCATATTCATCTTCACCTTAACTAGTTCAAATAACTCAAAAGAACTAGTTAGAGAGTTGTTCAATTGCTTAGATGTCATAGAAATATACAAGACACAATCGAAGCAAAATCGGTTTTGATTCACTCGAATCGATTCATGAACTTTATAGCCACGGTTTGCAAATATGCATTCCTTAGTTTATATATATTTAAGTTCATGAATAAACCAATTTTAGAAAGTAACACACTTAAGTATGCGTACGGGTATGCGTACTTAAGTAACCGGATTTGAGTTTGTTTGGTTTCCAAACTCAGCAGAAATTCACGGCGTGAACTTTCCGCCAATATGTGTACGGGTACGCATACTTAGGTAACCGGATTGAGTTGGTTTTGATTTTCAAACTCAGCAGAAATTCACGGATGTGAACTTCCGCAGTATGCGTACGGGTACGCATACTTACCCAGTCTCCATCAACCATTTAGTACACACACAAGTATGCATACATTTGGTTCCCGGTTTTGGACTTATACACTAATGCGCGAACACATTATATGCTTATATCCAAGGATGGTTACATGTTCTAAACTCTCATTTCAATCATTGAAACATTCTTAGAGGATGTTAAATAGAGGTTACTCACACACTATTTTTCATCAAAGCAATTTTCAAGATATTGAAATAACCAACATGACTTTCGTCACTTGTAAAGATGAACTTGACCAAAGAGAAAGCTTACCAACACATATTTCGAGAAAAAGATAAGCGAGATAAACTCGGCTCGAAATAGCAAATGTGTATAATCGAAGTCTATATAGTAATACGACTTTTGTCTTAAGATAAGAGATAGAGTAGATAGACTTTTTGAGTGATAGGTAAGTTCAAGTCTCCACATACCTTTTAGTCGATGAAGTTCCACCAGTTTCTTGAGTAATTCTTCTTCTTTGTATGATGAACGTCATGGAGTCTAGAGCTCAATTACACTTTCTAACCTAGTCCGAGACTTAGCTATAAGTAGACTAGAAATCAAGACTTATAGTTTTGGCAACTAAACTTGACAACAAGCTTGAGACAGCAACGCTTGCGAGTTCGACCGAGCAATGCTCTAAAACCTCCTTTGAAAGTTCCTGTAAAATTACCTTTAAAAAAAAGCCTACATTAGTTATTTCAGAAATCCAGGAAGCATTACAATTAATTTTTAAATTATTCCTACTAGGGTTTATCCAATATATTCCTGGTTGCAGTGACTGATTCAATGCTTCATTTATGTTCTGGTCTAAGTATATATGCCAACATTGAAAATTTCTCACAATCTGATTAACTACTTGTTCAGGAGATGAAAAATTATTTTCAAAAACTCTTTGGCATCTTTTTTTTCCAATTTTCCAGCATTTGGTAGAAGCTAAAGCCATAGAGATAATATTGCCATTTCCATTTCTCCATTCATTATAGTGAGATAGAAAAGAGTTATCAATAGATGAGGTGGAAGAAGAGATAGAAGATACTCCTTGTACTGGTATTGGTGATGAATTCCAGGTAGCCTTTGCAAAAGCACAATCAAAGAAAGGTGATGTGTAGTTTCTACTACGCTTTCAAAGAAAAAGCATTGTGTTTCGACATTGAGAATTGATTCCAGTTTTTGTCTGGTAGGTAAAACATCTTGTAGGCATTTCCAAACAAAGAGTTTAATCCTTTGAGATGTGTCCATACTCCAAAGTTCTTTCCATAATTTTTTTGTACTAGCATAGACAGATGCATATAGATTTTGAAGTTTAGAGTATAGAGAGTTCACAGTAGACTCTCCATTTTTGGTTGGAGTCCATCTTAGTCTATCTTGTTTTAGTAATCCTCCGGGTGCTTTGTATAGTTTGACATTTATGAAGTGGGTCTCCTTGTTGTATACCCCTTGAAGGATTCCTCACAAGGATTCCCATTTAGGAACAACAATAGATGAAGTTGAAATACACTGATGGATCAGTTCACACCATTCATTACCATAGCCAAAAGCTTTAAAGGTGTGTATTAAAATTTTCCAACTGACCCTATCAAATGCTTTTGACATGATATTTTATCTCCAATATTACCTTTTTATTTTTATATACATACATTTCTTCAAGAATGTACCATAGTATGAGCAACTATGATGTTGTCTGAGATCTGCCTAGAAGAATAAAAAGCCGACTGGATATTATTGGATATTATTTTATAAGGGGTGTTGCATAAACCTATTGGCCTGAAATCAGCTGGGGTTTTAGGAGTTTTCTTTTTTTCTGATGGTAAACAAGAATGTTTTTTTTGAGATCTTTGTTTAAAGTTCTAAATCTAAAGAAATCCTACATTCACTGAGGTCCCACAATTTCCCAGTTATGTTTGAAGAATCTCAGTCGGAAACCACCCGATCCCGGAGACTTATTTGGTTTAAGATTTTCCACTACTTCCCAGATTTCATCAGCATCTGAGATTACAGTTAAGCTATAATTTTCTTCTGCAGTAATACATGGAGAGATTGTAGAAAAAATTCCACCATGCAAAACTGAAGAGGTTTCAGTGAATAATTCAGAGAAGTAGGAAGTGAGGACTTCTTCTACTTCACTCCTCTTGCCAACTGTTTGATCATTCTTGTCATGTATGCACTCTATATGATTTTTTTTCTTCTTTTTTTTTAGAGTGGCAACATGAAAAAATTTAGTATTCTTCTCCTCCAAAGCAACTGTGTTGTTTCTAGATTGCTGCTTGGCAATAGCTTGTTGAGTATCGTATAAGACTTCTAATTCTAATAGTTCATTATTTATCAATTTGTTGTTGTTACCTTGATTAGTTGATAAGTGTTCTATAGTTATTAAAAGATTTTTTACCTGTTTTGCTAGTTTCCCAAAGACATTTTTCTTCCATTCATTTAGATTTATTCCTAAAAAGACAGATTTGTAATTAGAAAATCTGCGAGATTTCCACTATTCATTGCGACTTAGTTTTTCTAGTTAATAGCATAGCTCTAGCTCCAATAATGACAATAGAATGAGTTTCCTTTAGGTTGTTGAAAACTAGATTGTTTCTACTATCCCAAATGGATAAAATAGTAATACAAAAATATTGACAATTATCAGGGAGTCTAGTAGCAGGATCCACAAGCAAGAACATAAGCACAATCAATCAGAGACTAAAAAAACCCTGAAGTGTTCACACACACAGAAGATAGGAACCACACATGACTAGAAAAGGGGAAAAAATAAGAGAGTGCATAACAAATTCATGAGGATCAGAGTATCTAGAACAATCAACAAAATTCATAGGCATTCTAATATGAAGAACAGTTCTAGTAGGAATAGCATTCTTAACATCTTTTCAGAAGAAAAAAAACATGGACACGATAGGACTCTAATTTCCCAAATGCACTTCCAATGTTTACTACAAAGGGAGGGCGTAGAACCTCTGAGTCCTAAGTACGCTGATTTAGAAGAAAATCTGCAATTCTTTGAAAGCTCCAAAGCACTCATATTTGAAGTGCACAACCGGCTTAAGGGAATAGTAATAATTTTCTGAACAGATAACTGTCAAAGTGAGTATTTAATCTTCTAATATTCTAAGTTCTAGTCTCATGATTAATGAAGTAAGAGACCTTAACATTAGGGTTCTGAGGGACCAAAGGATTGGGAGAAGCAGATCCCAAATTTGGTTTTCACTTATCATACCAAGGATAAATAAATTTTCCATCTCCAACAATCCAACAAATAAAAGGTTTTATAAGTTCTTTGATGGTATATAAGCATCTCCAAGTCCATGAACGACTACTAGGGCACTTAGCGTTTAAAAAATCAGTTTTAAGAAATTATTTAACTTTAAGGACAATACCCAGCAGACAATTAGGGTTCTAAATGATTTTCCAGGCATTTCTGGCCAGCATAAACCAGATTATTCAGCTCAGCTTTCTAAGACCTAGACTTTCCTCAGGCTTGGGAGAACACAAAATATCCCAGCAGGCAGCCAACCAAGTGCAATTTCTATCTTTAGGGTCAACAGTGCCCCCCCCCCCCCTTCCACACACACACACACACACAAAAACAAACCACCACCCACCCACCCTACCCACCACCACCACCATCACCACCTCGCAAAGGTGAAAGTCCATTTCCTACGGGGATACTTAGGGATCAAACAAGCTCTCATCTAGTATAAAGGGATAGCTTGACCAATATATTTAACCAAGGAAGTCCTAGCAACCTGAGATAAAAACCTATGAAACCAAGAAGAAAATACGGCATCTATAGACTGCAGAATACCAATATGAGTTTGAATCTTAGAAGCTTGAAAAGCAAATGGAGTACCAAGGTATTTTTCTCCTAAGTCACGAGTATGGATATTAAGAACGCAAGACCACTGATGCATAAAGACCTATGGAATCATTTTGATAAACAAAATACCAGACTTACTATAATTTATTTCTTGACCAGAGGCTAAACAATATTTTTGAAGATAGTCTTTTATGATTTGAAAATCATTGACATATTAGCTTTAAAAAAACAAAAGAGAATCATCATCAAAAAAAAAGATGAGTGATATTGGGAGCATTCTTGCAGACCTTAATGCCTTCAACTAAGCCTTTTCTGTTAAGGGAGTCTATATAATCCGATAAAGCTTCAAAAAAATGATATACAGGTAAGGAGAGTTAGGGTCTCCTTGTCTCAACCCCCTATCCGGACTAATTAAACCAGATACCATTTAACAGAACAGGGTCAGACATAGTGGACAAACATTAGTTGATCAGTTTAATCCAATGATCATCTAACTAGACTCATTTTAGTTAAAACTTTCTCAAGAAAAGACCATTATAATTTATCATAGGCCTTGGATATGTCAAGCTTAATTGCAGCAATGCCTTCTTTCCCTTTATAATGGTTAACAGTCTAGATAATCACATTAGCTAGAAGAATATTGTTAGAGATGCTTCTTTTGGGGACAAAAGCACTCTGCTTTTATGAGATCAGATTATCCATAACGGGCTTTAGTCCATTGGCCAAAGTTTTAGGCAAAATCTTATAAATGAAATTACACAGCCATATGGGTCTATATTGAGAGACCAGCTCAGTTCGGGGAACTTTAAGTATCAAAGCTATATTAGTGTGGTTAAACACTTAGGAAATATGCCCAGTTCTAAAGCAAGTCTGTGTCATATCAACAACAGCTTCTCTAACAGTATCCCAGTGCTTATGGTGGAACATGCCAGTAAAGCCATCAGGGCCTGGGGATTTCTTCCCTCCCATTTAAAAAACATTATTCTTAATCTCTTCAGCAGTTAGAAGGTTATTGAGGTGTAGGTTACCTTCATCAGAGACTTCACAGGGAGTTCTTGGAGAATTTCATCTTGATGCTGTTGGGGATGAGAAAAGTAGAGTTTTTTGAAATAATATACAAAAAATTGCATATACTATCCCTATCAGTTAAGGTAGTACCAGTGGCATCTTTTACTAGGCTAATAACATTTCTCTTTCTTCTAAAAAGTGTGACTCTATGGAAATAAGGAGAATTCATATCTCCCTCCATAAGCCACACCTTTGTAGATTTATCCTCAACTCCTTAAGGTTTTATAAATACTCAAATCTGGCTCTGAGTCTAGAGATAGAACTAAAGTCAATTGGGTTAAAAGTCTGAATTTCAACTAACTCCTCTGTGGTAGCAGAAATGTTGGTTTTAATATTACCAAAAGATGATTTGTTCCAGTCTATACGGCCTTTTGTTTGTGCTCAAGAGTTTAGATTTTACTTTATAGGCTGAAGAGCACGCAACATTGACAGACCAAGAATTAGCTATGATATCCCTACAAGTTGGATCTTCAACCACATGGCCATAAAGTGAAATGGTTTTGGCATACAAATATCTTCAAATTAAAACTAAATGTATAAGAGTGATCAGAAGAGTCTCTAGGAAAATTATTAACACAAATCTTAGGAAATAGATGGTCAGCAATTTGGTGGATCAAACATCTATCAAATCTCTCAAGGATAAGATTAGGGCCATGTTGCATATTAAACCAAGTGAATCTAGGACCAGAGAAGCCAGGATCATGCAAAGCAAACACATTACGAAAATTGCTAAGATTATGGAAGTCAATGTCATCAACCTTTAAACCACCATTCTTATCTTCAGTACCTAAAAAAACACTGAAATTACCTAAAAGGAATAGGTGGCAAATTATAGTAACGAAGATTGATGACTACTATAATTTAGGGAGTTATGTAACGAGGGATAACTACTCGTTACATAACTCCCTAACGTAACATTTCAATCTCTACCCTTGATTTAATTTAGGGAGTTATGTAACGAGGGTCGTGATTCTAAACATGGAGGGTAATGAGGCCATCAGTTAAATAATCAACCAATCAGAAGAATATGTGAAATATACACTCGTTAGAGGAGTGTGAACAAATTTGTACTCAAAGATTTGTCTAAAACTGCTATTAGGTTCACTTTAATTATGGTACTATTTTAGCATCCACAACGCGGATTTAGAATGCTATATATACTTAAATATTGAAGCACAATGGGGCTTGCCAAAAAAGGGGAGTGATAAACCAACCGAGGGATTTATTCCCAAGAGTCTCCCGACTCTCACAAATCTGAGACGGGAGATTAGCAGAGGGGCACTGTTTTGGTGGTGGGTCCCATAATCATATGAGAGTCGACCGAGTTAATCATTTCCGGTCAGAAAATTCCAAAAGAAGAAAAACAAAAACTAAAGTTTTATGCCAAATTTCATCGGTAGGTTAATCATTTCCGGTCATAAAATTCCAAAAGAAGAAAAACAAAAACTAAAGTTTTATGCCAAATTTCATAGGAAAATCTGGTGTCACGAAGATTAAATCTCCGTCTGGATGTTAAGCATGCATAATATTAGCCCTTGCTAAAATGTTTGTTCAAGTGTGATTAATACAATATTAACGTTTATACCTACACTGGAGGATGCACATCAAATTGTCTGAGGACTGGGCGGATATATACATTGCGTCTAGAACTAAAGCTATACCAAGACTAGTAGGGAATACTAATTGACCGATCCGACGATCAAGTTCTCTTAGGATTTGATTGTCTATCCCCCACATTTATAAATCGTGCCAAATAGCTTAGCATATTTGTTGGTTATTTGAGTGTCATGAGTCTCATGACTGCTGCTGCTCTCAAAACAGCATAAGAGTGGTTGTTATATTTGATTTGTTCTCTTAAGTTTCAGTTTATGATCATGGCGCTCTCTCGTCACTCTCTCTCTACAAAGACATCAAATTTACTTAGCTATACTTCTAATTTTCTCCATGGAGAAGAAAAATTCCATGAATTTCCCAGATTTCAATGCAAAACAAACAGATCAGTAAAATTAACTTTTTTGGTTGACCAAAAAAACAATCAGTTCAGATCAGTGATAACTATGGCAAAAAAGAAAACGTTTAAGAAAAGGATTGAAAATGTAAGTGACGAGTTGAATGAGATTGCATCACAGAACTTAGATTCTGCTCCTGCTAGAAGACGGGTGCGATCCGCTTTCACTGAAGTTCAGCAACAACTTGATCATGTCTTGTTTAAGGTTAGAATCACGGATCATACTCCCCCCACACTTTAATAACTTCTTACTAATGAATTCAACTTTCACTGAATAGGATTCTCCTGCCGGGATCAGAACAGAAGAGGTAAAATAATCTCAACAACTTTCTTTTCTTTATTATTCTTTTTCTTCTTTCATGAAGTTGAGAACTTTACTAAAATATTTTTTTTTTTAAATAAAAAAATTGGTACAGTGGTTTGAGAGAAATTCAAAGGGTTTACAGATTTTTTGCAAGAGCTGGTTACCAAAATCTGATTATCAAATGAAGGGTATTGTTTATTTCTGTCATGGATATGGTGATACTTGTACATTCTTCTTTGAAGGTACATTTTTTTTCTTTACTAGAGCTTCATTCAAGTTATAACACACTGTGAAGACTGAAGAGGATGGGGTTTAGATGATGCTAAATGTGGATTTTAGAGATTTTCAGGAATTGCTAGAGCAATTGCTGGTTCTGGGTATGGAGTCTATGCAGTTGATCATCCGGGTTTTGGTCTTTCTGAAGGCTTGCACGGTTACATATCGAGTTTCGATGATTTAGTCGATAATGTCATTGAAAGGTTTAACATCATAAAAGGTGTGGTACTAGTAGTGTACTGCTGATTAATGGTATTCTGATACTACTGATGAATGGTATTCTGAAAATCTTGTAAATTTCGTGTGCCAAGAGAGGTGTGAAGTTTTGATTGTTTCATGATATGTCTTGCAACAGAAAGACCAGAAGCGAAAGGATTGCCTCGATTTTTATTAGGGCAGTCAATGGGAGGAGCCGTTTCTATCAAGGCTCATCTAAAGCAGCCAACTGCTTGGGATGGAGTCGTTCTTATTGCTCCAATGTGTAAAGTGAGCAAACTTACAAGCTTTATTCCTTTAATTATGATTATGGAAACATTTCAGTAACAATTGTGCTGTTGAAAAACCGTAGATTAAAGATGATATGAAACCATCGCCAGCATGTGCAACGGTCTTGACTCTCTTGTCTAATGTACTACCGAAAGCAAAATTGGTGCCGGAGAAGGATTTGTCGGAGTTAATGTTCAGAGACCCCATAAAAAAGAAAATGGTAAGTTGATTGGTGTTTATTTAGTTAAAGCTTATAGAAGTACGAGTAGTATGAAATCCTAATGGCCTTCCAATCCAACCATTTTAAAGGCTGTCTACAACGTGATCTCATATTCTGGTCGAATGCGACTAAAGACTGCAGTCGAACTCTTGAATGCAACTCAGGCTATCGAGTCACAGGTAGATAAGGTTAGTTGTTTTTGTGATCTCTGAAAGCTCTCTCAAGAAATTCTTGATCTAGTGGGTCTAAAATTAGTTGTGAAACAAAATTCACCCTGGTTAATTTCTTAATGTATTTCCGTTTGTTCTAGGTTTCATCTCCATTGCTAGTTCTGCACGGAGCAGAAGATAAAGTAACAGACCCATTAATTAGCAAGTTCTTATATGAGAAGGCTTCTTGTAAAGACAAGACCCTGAAGCTATATCCAGAAGGTTATCACTGTATTCTAGAGGGAGAACCTGATGAAAGGATTTTAACAGTCCTTAAAGATATCGTCTCTTGGCTTGATTCTCATTCTCCACTTGTCAAGTAGATTTCAGCTGTTGTGTTGCATCTATTATCAAGAATCAGTTTCCTCCCTTCTATCCTTTGTATTTTACTTTCTGCTTACTCTGTTCTTGGTCTTAGCCATCCATATCTTGCTGCTCTTGCAGGAATAGAAGTACAACATGAAATGTTCCTTCGGTTAAACCAGTTATACCCAGTCCAATAATGATGTTAAGCATTTGTCTACTAGCTAAATGTGAATTTGAAACTGCTTTATTCAAAATCAAAGCAAAGGTAGATACTCTATCTTCAGAGAATAAAAAATAACTTCACGTGTGTTCAAATAGATAATTACAGCATCTGGTAGTGTTGGATTATTGTACAGAAAATGAAAGAATGGAAAAATTGGTTAACACTAGGTTTTAATGATGCTGCGCTCATCTAGCCAACATATGATCTCATTAAAAACTTCGAGTATACTATCATCTGGCTCACCTTCAAGAAGAGAATGAGAAGCATTCTTAATTAGATGAAGTTTTTTGTCCGAACTTTTTGCTTTCTCATACAAAGTTTTGCTAACAGACGGATCAGTTACAATATCACCCTCTCCATGCAAGATTAATATAGGCAGAGAAACCTGCAAAGCATTACAAGTGTTGTAAGCTATATGACTTCATGGGTCTAGTCCTCTAATTTAGAAGACAACATTTATGCCACCAAAGTTATAACAGGGTATTTCATACCTCTTCCAGACGACGTTCTATTTCATCTGTAGTCCTAAGCAACTCTAGAGCTGTCCTTAGCCGTGGTTTATCTCTGTATGCAATAACATTATATTTTGCCTGCACTCATCAAAGAGGAAAAGGTTGCCAAAATTTAACAAAATGCATGTGATTTGCATATGCATATTATCCCAGATAGCAGGTGGATTTGTGATACAAGCAACAAACTAATATGGCAGAAATAATTAATAGCAAGAATAGACCTACCAGTTTCCTCTTTTCCAAGTCCCTAAATGCCATCTCTCCTATATCCTTTTCAGGAACCAATTTTGATTTGGGGAGGACATTAGCTACAGCGATAAGCAACTGTTTCACCAATAGTGGGGGAACCATATCCTCTGCAATCTAAGAAGAAAACAGTTAAATCAAATCCGAGTCTCCTTGATGAATAAGTCGCAACAAATAATTTTAGGTTTATGAAAGTACTTTGCACATTGGCGCGACAAGAACAGCCCCATTCCATGCATTTGGTTGTTTTAGGTGCACCTTTAGAGCGACTGCTCCACCCATCGATTGTCCAAACAGGAAACTTGGTACATTTTGGGACTCCATACTTTCTGCCATACAAAGCCACCCAAAGTCAGCAGAGAGATATTAATTAGCACATTCATAAGCCAGCATTTCAGTAACTAGAACACCTTTAATTTTAGAATAATGCTCGATGACATCATCTACAAGTCCGTCGAAGCTAGATATGTAGCCATGAAGACCTTCAGAAAGACCAAATCCAGGGTAATCCATAGCATAAACTCCATATCCAGATGATGCTAACTTCCTAGCGATACCTGAAAACAGTAAACGGGAATCAATAAGTTTGAGTTATTTCCAAAAACAAGGATAGTACAAAACTTGCTGAACAAACAAATTGACAAGAACTACATACCTTCAAAGAAAAATGTACAAGTGTCCCCATAACCGTGACAAAAGCAAATAATGGCTTTTACAGGGGATGTCTGTGGAAGCCAGCTTTTAGAAAAAATCTCGATTCCTCTAGAATTCACCTCATACAACTGTATAAAAGCATCCAGAACGATCAACTTCACATGATAAATTTAGTAAACGTACAGCACCATTACAAGGAAGCCATATAGAGTCAATCTGTTGGTAATGCAAATTCTTAAGCTAAGAGTTTCAACAAGTATCCCCTACTTATTTGCCCCGCACATAAACGAGGACACCAATCATATAGATAGAGAGGTGCGAATAGGAAGTTTCTTCCCGATTGAAGTTACTTTAGCCTTTAGGATTCTTAGTGTAGGGTGTTTTCAATTTTCTTAAACCAAATGGTAGTTTCTATATGCAAACTAAGCAAGCTGTTATCCTGACATCTCACAAGTGCGTTTTGATACTGATTAACATCTTTAGAAACTCTGCTTTTAAAAAATTATGCAGTTTAACAAAAGCCAGTGTAAATTGAATGTTAATGTACTCATCATAAAAGACGTACCTCTTTCGTCTTCAAACCATCATCTTTGAACTGAAACACAACAAAAAGAACATGATTAGTGTCAACAAAGGATTAACAAATTATGACACTCCAAAGCATAATAATGCACACTCCTAAGCATAATAATGCACTACAAAACTCATGGAGTAGGCCTCAAATTTACCTGCTAATAGTAGAAGGAGGATAAATTGAGGTTAAGTATTCGCCAAATGTTATCCATGTAAATATTCCATTAAGCTATTCTACTCTACTCTACCTCATTGCCATTTCATCAGATGTTTTCGAAGAAACGCATGTCTTTTAATCAAATAACCAAATTGAAAAAAACATATGGATTGCAAACACAAACCTTAAATAAGCAATGATCAATTCCAAGCTGGATATCTTTAAATGCTTCACGAGAACGACGCCTTGCGGATACTTGATCCAAATTAGAGTTTATAATTCTTGATAAATCCCCATCAATTCCATCGATCTCTATCCTAGGCGCCATGGCGTAGCTAATGTATCTCCTCCTCCTATACGATGACGGTGATGATCGGACGCGTAACCCTAAAATCTAAAGACACAAGTATTCAAAGGCTTCACCTTTGAAATCGAAAAACTCTCTTAGAAAAAAGAAAATAAATTTATCTAAAGGAAGAAGGTTATTACGATGACGTAGATATTGCTATTGCTATAACCATATTACCGTATGATGACGACGAAGAAGATAATTTACCCAGGAAGAAGTGGAAAAATTAATACAAGCCATTTTTGAGTTGGTTTTCCGAATTTGACGAGGAGGAGGAGTTTTTTGAGTTGAAGTATTCAATTCAAACTGTAATTGTTTCGGAGAAGAATTCAATTTCAAATGTGATTCGAATCGTACGACAGAGAGAGATAGAAAGAGAATCTAACTGGTGGTTGTTTGTATGGTTGAAGATGAATTTAATGTTCTAGATTTAGATACGTGATTCGTCGTGATGATAATAATCATTAACTTGAATCCAACTAGAAGAAAATGGAAAGAGTGTGTACTGTACTGATCGCGAGATGTCGACTGGCAAAGCAAATAGACGAATGGTAGTTGTTCAGTCCACGTTTGATTATTTAATTGTTACGTATGACACGCACTTTGGACCCGGGGAAGGACAGCAGCCCTGGGGTCGCGACTTGTATGATGTGGTTGCTTGAAAGGTGTTGTTCTCTTGCCCCCACATGCGGGGGAGGTTGCGAATTGTATAATGTGGGAGGCAGGGAGGTGTTCTCTTGCCCCCACGGACGACTCGTGACCCATTAATATGGGTTGGCAGTCCTGCAAAAGGTCCTTGGATTTAGAGGATTCCTAATGGGGTCTTTGGATTCTCCTCGGATACATCAAATCCGAGGAGAAATGTTTGGCTTTTGGACAATGGAATGCTGAACTATTGTGAACTCAACCGAGTATGCAATTCAGTGCTAGATGGAATTTTCGTCAAGCAAAAGGAACAGGAAGGAAGGAAATAGATATTTTAAGTAATGGAAAGAAACACTGGCACAAAGAGGACAAAAGATGCAGAATACTGGAACCCAATTAATATTAAGATATTATACAGAAAGCATTAAACAAAGAAAAGAAAAGAAACCAGAAGTGTAAATCCAACGGGTCACGAACTGAATTTTGACTAGAATTTATGATGCTGATCCACCAACGCAGAAAAACAATAATTGGTTGGCTACAGCTACCGCAACATTTGTTGTAATTGGAGTACTTGATGCCTTTGCTCTGGTGGAAGGAGATTAATTTGTTCTTGTGAAAGGCTCATAACCTGTTGAAGGAGTGCCTTCTCCATATCCGCTGTCAACTGCAACCAGATCGAGAGAGGGAACAAATCAGTAAATGATAGAAGCAACATTGAGATGGGAAGAAAGCTAGCTAAAGAGAGTTGGTTACATTTGGTGGGCGAGGAGGGGCCTGATTTCCCATCTGAGTCTGACCACCAGTCATTGGTGGGCCTGGAAGCTGCAATCCACCTGCTGAATTATCTTGTAAACCTGGTGGCATCCAATAAGGGGGTCGGTTGTCCACTTGCATCGAATTACCAGCTTGACCACCGTAGTCTGGACCTAAGTGCATACTACCTCCTCCCTGAAAAGAGAAATCGAGAATGTGATTCAGAAGAAACCAAGCCATAAATGAGCAGCTAATCCAAAGGAAAACAACTGTGTAGACCTTATAAAAGTGAGAGACAATATATGGAATAAAGATGATAACTACGTACGAGAATTCATATTTTCACAAAACAGCTTTGCCGTATGATGGATTTAAAACTATGAAACTCTATGAACAAGACTTGATTAAATGAATGAGAATATACAAAACAAAAACAAAAACAAAAAACAATTCGCATGGAAAGGCGCTATCAATCAAACCATACAGACAGGCACCAGATAAATAGTGCGTGTTTACATGTTCTATTTGCAGAAGGAAAGGGAAACATGTGAGCGTGCAACACAAATATCAAATTTGGACACTTCAACATATTTGTATCAGTGTTGTGTCGACCATTAATAACAATCTACTGACAAAAAATGGGAGGAGGTCCCAAATAGGACCGATAGTAGGTGCACATTTAAGGCCTGCACAGTATATCGGTACTCCCAATATCATAACATGAAATAGAAATTTTATTATTTTAAAGTAAAAACTGTAATGGTAAGTACACGTACCTGATATAGTGACTGAGGTGGTGGATGACTTGGCAGTGGTGGTTGTCCCTGTGGAAAAGAAGAACCAATGCTACCAGAAGGTTTATTTCCTGACTGAAACGTTCAAAAATTCATTAACCTTCATCAATTTTCCGAGCAACACAAGCAGTAAAAGTGTAAAACGAAGAAATGCTTATTCATTTTGGTTAACTATCAAAATTAATGTCAGTTTCTTACATTATATGAGGGCTGTGAAAGATGGGGCTGAGATACACCAGTAGGCTGGTAACCCATATGGGAACCCATTTGTGAATATCCCTGATGCTGGTACGGTTGCATAGAGGGTGGCCTAGGCTGTGATGGCAATGGTGGCTGCGGCTGCAAGTGAGAGATACCAGATGTGTGTAATGTCTGCTGTGGCTGGCTGGAGATAATGGGTGCTTGCTGAGGTTGAAGTGAGGGAAGCTGATGAGGAGGCCCTGAAGTCATATTATGCATCTGTGAGGGGAAGGAAATGGAGGTCATTTGTCCACTTGGATGTCCTTTTGGTTGCTGCAGAGACGGATGGGAATGTGCCGGCATGGTTTGAATGGAAACAGGTGGGAGGGGGAAAGATTGGATTGGTTGCTGCTTTCTAGCTGGAATGTGGTTCTGGGATGCACTTAGTTGATCCTGATGTGACTGGGAAACTGAAGGATTAAGCTGCTGACTTGATTGCACTGGCTGTTTAGGAGGTTGTGACATTGTCTGCTGGATGCTTGGCATCTGAAAGACATAGGAAGTCAAAAAATTAATTAACTTCGCCACTAAGAACAAAAACATTCCACCAATATCATAGAAAAAAAAGCAAAGATATACCACATTTGGGGGCTTCACCATTCCAAGCATAATTTGTGCCTGCCAAAAAACATAACAATAACGAAAAAAGAAACGTATTAGTGCTGATGAATGGCACTCCGCGCTTGAACACTTTAATTGGTATCTAGTAAGCAGAGAAAGAACATATCCTAAAGCTCAAACATTTACAAATATTAAAAAATAGAGAGAAATGGCAGCATGTGTATATCTTGGTAACAAATGACATATACCCTAAATAGATGAACCTTAAGGTCCTTAACTTCATAGCATGGCTTCTTTTCATTTCTTTCATCTCCCTATCCCTTCAGTTGTGATTGATAGTTATCTTTTATCATATCACATTCTACATCTACATCTTTGAAACTTTGCAATGACCACTTAGCTAATTTCATGTATCTTATCCAGTTTCTTTCAAGACTTTGCTATTTAGTTAAATGTTTTGGCCACACATCCAAAAGAAGGGGGAACACTATCTAATTCTAAGAAGCAATATCAAATTATTTGAATAGAAGAACATTGCATTGTATCCTCCCTGTAATGCCATTCACACCAAACCAATGTACAGATTATAGATAATTATATCAAATAGAATCTCATTGCAGATCAAATGATTGTGCCCTAGTACTACTTTTTAACTATGTTTTTATACTCAACATCGTTAAACAAACTCTAATTAAAGAAAGAAAAAAACTACAACTAAACCTCAAAAAAATAAAGAGGAGGAACCTGAAAAAGGGCTTTAGTTAGGGCAGGATTCTCTACAAGTATTTGCCTCGCTTGCTGCTGGTTTTGTTCTATCAGAGTCTGTACACATCAAAATCAAATGTTGTTAGTATTTTCAATTTTCTTAACTTGAGAAAGTATATAAAACCCTAAATTTACATAATTGTAGAAATTAAGCGAAAAATTAAATTAAAAAAAGAAAAGGAAAAAAAGTACTTACTTTCATCTGAGACATGATTTCATAGAGTTGATTCTTTGACATTCCGGCAAGGTTTGATGAAAAACCATCGCCTGATAATTGCTTTCCCGCCATCATCTTTACTCTCTTTCTCTCTGGAATCAGAGTAAAATTTGGGCAAAATCCCTTTCCTGACTGGGAGATGAAAATCGTATTTGTACCTGCGGGGTGTGGTGTGGATCGCGCTTCCGACACCCATCTAGGTAGTTCCAGGATATATGCTTTAATACCCAAGTCCGGGCCCAAGGAAAACTTGTAACGTGGAAAAAACATGGCCTTTGTGTAATTATAGCAGAAGACGGACGATGTTTATCAGGGGCTATCATCCGAAGGTCCGGAAATTACGGATGGAGTTGTCATTGGATGGCTGGGAAAGACTCATAGTATTCAAAAGTAATACCGATTTGTTTTATATACGGAAATCACACCGATGGTGATTTTTGGGTTGGATGGCTTGGAAGGGGATATTTCACTGTAGCTGCCGGCATGGAATTTCAATGCCGGAAATCCATCGACCATGCCGATAGCTACAGTAAAAATATCCCCCGATTAATTGTTCCTTGGAAATTTCAGGGTAGGTTGGTGTGGGTGAACGAGATTTCGGAAAACACACGATTTTTCAATTCTATGTACAGGCATTACCGATTCCAATTGTATGAACAGACATTACCGATTCCTTCATCGATGAATTTCTGTCTCGTCTGTTCACAAAAGAACAAACAAAACAAATTCTTCTGTGTGCACCACATTGGCCCTTTTTCGAATTCTCTCTTTTGAAACCTTATGCAAACCTAATCAAACCTAACCAATTTTAATTACGAGAAGTAATTAACAGAAACTATTCAATTATTTGACTAGGATTTGAGGTTGAAGATCATAAGATTTGAAATAGAAGCTATCCGTGAAATCTTAGGGTTTTATCAGGGTAAGATTTTTGTGAATTTCAATTTGATTTTTTCATTCAATTTTTTGGTATATTGAGTATTTTTTAATCGATCAAAGGCTAAAAATCCTAGGGATTTTGCAGACTTTACCGAATCCATTAAAGTCCGACTATGGAAGGAAGGCCTTGCAATTCCTTGAGTTTGATCCAAGTCCGACTATGGAAGGAATTCAATGTACAGATTGATGCAAGATCGAATATATATGTTACTGATTGATTGCAATTCTCGCAGTGGTTGTCCAAAACAATGGACTTCGAGTAAGTTTATATTTCCCCTTCAAATATGAACTAATGTGTCTTGATTTCATGTTTGTATGCAATCTTTTGAATCAATTTCTGAATGTAGCTAAGTTCTTTCTAGATCAATAATCATTGTTCATGGGGTTTGCTATAGAAAAGATGTTGATCTAATATTCCATCTGCATGGAGGATTGATTTTAGGGTCTCTTTTGGTAGGTAAGACTTAAAGGGCACACTTAATCTTTTCAACCGTGTTCGTCAAATTCCAGCCACCAAATATTTTATAAATTTGTTCATGTTCAAGTGAATCTACAAAGCACAAAGGGTTCAATTGAAGACTAATTCAGTTCCGTATCAGATCTGTAAGCTAAACTCAACATTCTTAATCTGATTATAAGACTCTCAATCTTTTGGCTTACCTCATTTTAGGCTAGAAACAACAAGTTTTTGGCTTGATTATTTCAGGTACATACTCTGCAACAGGGCGATGGAATGTTACACCATTATCCATAATCAAGGATGGAGACAACTTTTTGCTGGATTTAGCTCTTAACTCAATGAAGGTAATGCTTCACTTAGCTGCACAACCTTAGCTAGATAATTCACGGATGTGTATGGGGTTTATTCAATCTCCTTAGACAAAAGGCTAAGAAATAAGGACTTGAATACAGAGAAGGCGATGGGATAATGTTGAAATAAGGATGCAATCACCTAAGCGTATTAGGGTCTACTGATTGTTGACCTACCCTCTAAAAGACAACTCAACTCCTCCGATAATAAATGCAATATTACTAGCCAAGTGGGTGACTTTTTTGAGTGAATTATTTTGCTAAGTGGTTTGCACCTTTAATATGCATTGTTAATCAATCCCCAGATTTTATATTTCCATGTATGAATCTGTGCATGCAATCTTGATTGCATTCTAGCATATCCAGAAATTTCCATGCTCATGTTGTTTGAAGTAGCAAACGATGGTCAGCATCATAGATGTTCAATCCTCGCTTGCATCTCTACAATCTTTATTTTATTAACATGATTTGTTCTCATGTCAGGAGAGTAAAACAATACTTTTTGGTGGCGCTATTCTCAAGTGTCCCCAGGCATTAGAGTTGGTAGTAATTACTAGGGAAATTTGATTTAGCAGCCACAACGTGTTCAACACATGGTGCAAGATGAGCTATATAGAGACATTTGGGTTTAGGTGTTTTCCGAGTACCATGCGGATTTGTTCACCTTAACGTAAGCAAGAATCAATTCATTTGCATATTTGCACTAAATGACTAATAAATTCATTTGTTTGGGTTCAACTATCTTCAAATGAAGATCTCTGTTAAGGGAACTATTTAGGGAAATCGTCAAAGTCGTACTAATTTATCTTTGTGGTCTTAAGTAACCAGATCCAAAAAATTTAAAATTATGTTGTTTCGCTGACCCCTTAATATTTTTTTTGTTCTTTCCTTTGTTTGGTTTTATCATTTTTCCATGTATTTATGTTTTTGGCTTCCGCCTCACTCGGCTCACTGAGAAAAAAATTGCTGAATGAATTTTTGGTTCCAAATTTCAGCAACATTATTCACAATGTTGTAACATCACCATTAACAATTGTTGATAATATTTTTAGTTATACATTTCATTCTTGGTTTCTAAATATTTCGTTTTTGTTCAATTTTATTGCTAAATCATATCTGAATTCTAAAATCTTCATGAACTTGCCACACACATTCAACCTAAAGGTAATTTTCTTCCCTGTAAGAGTGTAAGTTTTACTGTCGCCAATTGATTTCTGATAATCCGTTCGAGTTCTTCGTGAAACAATATCGCAAATATGAATTTTGGTTTAAGAACTTCATGTTTATGTGATTCGATTTATTACTTCTGTTATTTCATTATCATGTTTTTCCACTGTGTAAGTTGAATCCTTGATTTTTGTACATAGGTTCTTCAATTGCTGATTAGGTATTGACAAGCCTGTCAGGTGAAGCATACCAAAAAGGTAAGATTATTTTGTGGTACATATTTGATTATTTTTTTTATGCAGAACAAATCTTTTTGATTTTTGGTACTATGTACTATGTTTTTAGGTTTTTGATTTGTTTTTGTTCATGGGTTATTTTTGCAGGTTGGTGTCTATTCCATATTAGTCTGAGAATTGAGGTGATTTTATTCTAGCTTAATCTTATTTTGATTACTGATTTTTTTTTTATTATAAATCATCTCAATTTCTTAATTCCACAGTTCAGTTTCACAATTGGGTATTGTTTGTTGATTGATTGAGTTGAGAGTTAGGGATTCCTTCTAAAGTTCAGTTTCACAATTGGGTGTTGTTGTTTTCAAATCGTACTCTTTTGCAGAAACTGAGGCTTTTATTCTGTTGGTTTTGTTTTGATTTCCGATTGCAGTTCGAATAGAACCCAAGACAGGGATTTCCTTTGATATCAAACTTGGTAATGTAATTGTGCAATTGGTTTTGGAAAAAAGTCCAATTAATAATTTAAAAGCTTTAGGACGCACAACGTGGATTTTTTTTTTTATACAGTTATATATTAGCTACGGAAATCACTTGCATTAATCGGTACAAATTTGGGAATTGAAACAAATACCAAATTGCGTGTTAGACAGTGATGCGGGCATATGCTCAGGTTATTATTCGTCATTTTAAGGGTCACCATAGGGATGATTAAAAAGAATTTGAATCAAAATTGCTTTTAATTTTCTTTTACCTCCAAATATCCCATTAACAACATGAATTTTTATTGAACAATATTATAGTATGATGGTCTTTAGTGTAACGCGGCTTTCACAACTGTTGTAATTGCTACTAAAATGTAAAACTGAACATAGTTGGCTTACCATACTAATTATGAAATATTTCGACAGGTAGACGCAGCTGCTTCCAAACGAGAGTGGTTTTTACCACTTAAGATTTCAGAACTTCAGGCCAGGTATGCTGTCAAATTAGAACATATGGTTTAGCACGTCGATTCAGCCACTATATTTGTAAAATCTAATTATCATAGCTAATTATAACTTGATATTTATACATTTAACGATCTTTCCTTTTCTGCTGAATGATCACTTTAACAGACTAAAAAGTTGAAACACTTGCAAGTGAGTGCCTAAGCGAAAATGTAAAGCATAACAAATTAATGTAGTCCATGATAAACCAAATCCAACCTTCTGGATCAGCTAATTTAGTCTATCAAGTCGTAATAGGGTCCATGATAAACCAAATACAACCTTCTACATTGTCATCTCATTTCAATTATGATTTTTTCCAATCGCTGATTATCCTTTACTGGCTGGTGGCATATCTCTAAACAATATAACTTGCTTTTGAAGTTTTTTGACAGGATACCTCCTCCACATTTGTCACCTTTTGTTGATAATAAGGAAGAGACCTATGTTGTTAAGAATGGCGAGGCAACTGAACACCTAAAAGTTATAGTGAATAAAGAAGTGTTGCACATGTTAGGACTTGAGATTCATGATGTGGATGATCTTTAGAGCGCTGTATGAAGGAATTATTATCAGTCAACCAGGAGATACTAAAACTGCTGAAAGGAAGCTCAAGATAGATATGGAATTTTATATTTTGAGCGACGTGAGGAACTCTCGGTTATTAAACTTTAAGAGATAGAACATAGTATAACGGGTACAAAATTACAAAGTGCAAAAAAGAAGAAGAGAGAGTTGGTACTTTACCAAGGTAGACAATGAATGCACCTGTGACTTAAGAGTATCAAATCACTTTTAGGAATCTTTTGTGTATTAGGACAAATTAGTCCTATTTGGTTCTTATTTTATGTAATATGTTCTTTTCAGATGGATATATTGCGCAAAATTGAAGACAGAGCTTCAGAGAGGTTGCCATATTCTGCTGCTAACCAGGGGAAGAATGCGAACATTGTCGATGGGGAGATGAGAAATTATCAGCGAGCAACTGAGCGACAGATGTTAGCAACATGTACCAGATTATGCAGAGTTGCAGCAGAGGGCTTTGCTTAGTCAATGAAGGTATACAAACAATGTGTTCCCTCACTCTGGATACCCAGTAACTGTTTTCTCTTGGTTTGTACCATGTGTTTCTTCAAAAACAAATTACAGACTCGCTATTTCATTGTTTCAGATGAGCCTGGAAAGAAGGCTGGTGGTTTTGGTCTTAAGTTACTTTGCATTTTTCAGTTGAAAGTTCCCTGTTGCTAACCAACTAAATTCTGCAGAGGTACTAGAGTTCGATACCATGGAAGAACTACCATCAATACTGGATGTGTTAAAGTTTTTATTTTGATGGCTCTTTTGACCATGACTTGGGCATGTGGAGATCAAATTTCTTAAGCACACATCCACATAACTAGTTGGCA
Organism: Papaver atlanticum; assembly: GCA_023531105.1. Classification (NCBI taxonomy): domain Eukaryota; kingdom Viridiplantae; phylum Streptophyta; class Magnoliopsida; order Ranunculales; family Papaveraceae; genus Papaver; species Papaver atlanticum. The sequence goes on along the minus strand of JAJJMB010010084.1, from coordinate 3,205,149 downwards.
TTCAATTTGGGTGACCCTTAAGGAAAAATTTGCACAACATCTAAGTTCAAATTGCATAAGAATGTTTTGAATAATAATAATGGAGTTCCAAGCATAAAGAGTATTTAACGAAGAAAGAGAAGGAAGTCGATATGAAGGTAAGAACTTCACATCATAAATTTTGGTTTAACTTTTTTTTTAAGGTTTAGCTTGCACGGAACTCATATAGTTATTCAACTGTTGGTTATTATTTGATAGTTCACACCTCTAAATATTGGTCTATGATCGATATTGGTTATCCCAAGGAAGTTGTTTGGTTTGCCGCCAGAAAGTTCCAAATTCCACCCTCTGTATCTTCAGACCCCACAAACAGGAAAATTTAGATAAGATAAATCTTTGTAGTTTTTTAGGCTTTCGATCATAACCCTTTTTTTTTTAAAGTTTTTTGAAGCATTCTGTAGATGTTTATGGATAACTGTTGTGTCACGGGTTTGATTTTTGCAACTGTTATGATTAATTGTTGTGACATTCAACCTCTCTCACAACAAATATTCGGTCGTATCGTAACCCTAGCTTGGTTGGCAAACGAAATTCACATCTTTTTGACAATCATCTGTCCAATTCAGATGCTTGAAGCCGCATGCATTATTCGCTTGGCCATAAACTTGGTTACACATAATTACATGATACCATTCGTCAGTGTTAACGTCGTTAAGGGGAAGGTGATGTAGTGCTTCGAAGATGTCCGAATCTCAAAATAATGGCGGCAACAAATCATTTTCAGAAGTTCGAGATTATTCCCAAATCGTTCTTTTTTTGACATAGGCATGCATGGCACAAAATTATTTTTTATGTATTTTTGTTTCTTTGATTTGTTACAGGATTCAACATCTGCCAACACTGTTAAACCTATCAACATGGCAGGAAGTATCATGCCCGTTTGCTTTGTATGTTGGGCTTGGACTACAATTGAAGAAATCTAAAATAATTACTTTTTCGTGAGGACAATGAGGTAATGCATATTCTCATCCTCTATGACTGCCGTTGTTCCCTTCCCATCCTCTTTTCTTTTGGAAGTTCCTGCACACTCTTTCTCAAATTAGTTTATCACTTTTTCACTTATTGTGTCTCTGGGTTTGCAGCATCTGATCAGGGACCAATCTCAAGCATGTGGAATAAGCTTAATCCTAAGGTATTTAAGTGTCCACTTATTATTGAGTCTTAGTTGTAAGTCGGTGAGTTCCACAACTTTTTGCTAAATTTTGAGCAAATAAGACAGGGTCCAGATTGTAAACATTTTCTTGACTACAAGCTCTTTCAAGGTGGTTGAATCAGCTTTCAGGAGTTCCACAATGTACTTTGTAAAAGGGAAGGTTCCTATTCAGGACTTTGTTTCCTGAGATGAATGCTTACATGTTAACAAGTAAGCTGAAGGAAAGTCCTCAGCTCGATATCCCTTTATGCATGTGAACCATATGCACGCAAGTGTCATTATATTAAACCCCACTTGCTATCTTAGCTCAAATGGTAGAGCGCATGGTTCTCAACCATGTAGTTGTGGGTTCAACTCCCACGGATGGCACAGTTCGTTGAGTAAGCTAGAACCTTACATGCTTCCAAATAGAATAATCCCAGCCCACAATTGTCCAATAACTCTTACATGTTGCGTTAAGGTAAAATTAGTAATTTTATCCCTTTTGTTTCTGTAGAAATACGTATACAGTATACCAATACTTTTTAGTGTTTTGTTCCCAGTTGGTAACAAGTAAAGGTCATGGATTTCGAGACAGTTGAAAGTAGGGCTGAACATGGTTTCGGTTTTCCGTTGGAAACCGACCGAACCAGACCAATAAGGAAGAAACCGAACCAAACCATTTAGATTTGGATTGGTTATGGTAAAAAAAAATTGAAAACCGACATTACTGGTTTGGTTTTGGTTTGACCTGAAAACCGAACCAAAAACCATTGGAAAACCGATAAATATAGGTCGTTGATTAAAATCAGATAGATTTAATCTACCCCGTCCATCACACATTTTGTAAACCTAAATTATTAAATTCTAAACCTACACCCCAGACAACTTCATTTTTTTTTCTCTTCTTCTTCTCTTCGTCTCCAGTCGCCAGAAGCAAAAAAAAAACCTCTCAATTTTCTACACCACCACACCAGTCCACCACCATCTCCAGCCGTAATGAAACCACCACCCTAGTTCAATCTTCTCTTCGTCTTTAAGCAGTACCCTCGTTTTTCTTCTTCTTCTCAATCTTCTCAGTTCTCAGATGTACTGACATTCTCAAACTTAGAAACATCTTCTCACTTGTCACATAACCGAATCGATTATATAGGTCGACTATTTTCATCATTATAAGGTACTTCAACTCGATGATGATGATAATTTTGTTGATCTAAGATTATAATTTATAATTTTAAAAACTAGGGTTTACTAAAATTGATTTTGCATAATTGATTTTGCAGGTTCCCTTTGATTCAATCATGGAGGATTCACAATCAACACCCGTTAGTTCCTATTTCTCAACTAGTTTGGGTTTGATTCTGGTTTTGATAATTAGTTTGTGAATTTTGGATTATCAATTTTTCTATATAACAATCTAACAGTGAACATAATAATAGTGCAGCAGCAACTAATCATATGGTTTAGTTTAGGGGGTGTAACATAACAGTGAACATAATAACAGTGAGCAAAGTTAACTTCTGTGGTTTGATTTTTTGTTTGCAAAATTGCCTTAGGAGTTAGGCATATGTAACTTCTCTTGAGCAGATTTGGTGTTGGGAATGGGGCATGTTAGGCATGTATAAAATCTCTAGCAGGCTAGTGTTTTGTTGCGTTTATTTATTTATAGAAGTCTGTTTACGATATAGGGGACCTGTATATCATGGGGTGAATGAAAGAGGTGGACCTATGAGTTATGGCAGTTAAGGCAAGATTACTGCCTTCGTTGTTACTGCATTTCCTTTAAAAATTTTAGAAAATAGGAAAGGTTGTATTCATGCTGTGTGACAGGGTGAGCATGTGAGACGGATAAGTTATTGTTCCGTGTTCCGTTTGTAGTTGTAGGTATGTGAGTCTTTGACTCTGTGAGACATTTTTGTAGTTACTCATCTCTTCAGTGGCATCCGAATCTACCTTTAGCAATGAGAGACGTATTCTCGATCCATATCGAAGTTCTTTACTTCCCACAACAGTTGAGGCATTGATTTGTGCTCAAAATTGGTTGAAGACGCCGATTGATCTTGACATTTCTTCCTTGGGACCAGAAGAGGAAGTTAATTCAGGTATCATTTCATTTGTTAATTTGTTTGTAGAATTTTTGCTTTTTCATTTCAGAATTTGTTTGTAGAGTGCTCAATATTGTGGACACTCACTGTATACTACTAATTGTGCATTTGTTCATTTCAGAATTTTTAGACACTCTCTCTAAATCCATGTTCGTAAACATAACAGATGATGATGTTGAGGACTAAGGAGTACCAAGGTAATTCATCTCACCAATAGCATTATCCTCCAAATATCTTTACTCTTTCTTTCTTTTATTCTTTCTTTTCACTGTTACCAGTTTCATATATTGATTGCCATTATGATAAGTAGAGATATACCTGAATTAGATTCTAACTATCAGTTGCTTGCCATCATGTATTACTTTCACTGTATACTCTAGTTTAACTATTTTGTGAATGGTCACTTGGGAGCATTATAATGATTGATGTTAGTTGATTAATGCAGACAGCAACCCTAGAAAGTCTGAAGCTATCAGTTGATTTTGTGGATGCATAGCTGGAAAGTGTCGATGTTGTTTAGCTGCTATGGAGATTGTGGATGCTTAGGTGGCACTGGCTTAGTTTTTTTTTTATATAAGTTTTGGTGAAACTGAAAGAAGATGTAATCTTTATCTTTTGAATTGTGTTTCAGAATGTTATGAATTTGGATTATGTATGGAATGTGAATGTCTGTAGCCTGTAGGTAGGTTCAAAAATCTTTGAACTATGGTTTTTGCTTTTTTAGATTTGAACTGTCAGTTTCCTAAAACTGACATAGCAGCCGGTTAACCGGTATCCGATGGAAGAAACCGAAACCGGCTAGAACCATTAAGAAACAGAACCAATGGTTAATGGATTGGTTTTGTTTAGATTTTTAGAAACCGATAGTATTGGTTTCGGTTTTGGTTTGGATGGAAACTGAGCCGAAACCGACCATGAACATCCCTAGTTGAAAGTTGAACATGTCGGTCTAAGATAAATATCTCCAACAGACTTTATATGAAGTACACACTCAACATAAGTAGTATATTTCCATGCCAACATTCGAAACTCAGGTGTCATAATTTGTGCGGTCTTGGTGCGGCTTATAAAATGTTGAAATTTGTATACATCATCCCTTAATTACACCATTTGAATGGACAAAAACAACACCAAACTAAAATCATACCTTGATCCATTATGCATTTAGAAAAACATGGTAAGATTGTGATTTTATACTTTCTTATATTTTATTCTTATTCTTATTATTTTATTTTATTTTTATGAATTGATATAGGTCAAGAGTAAGTTCTAAATCCTATCGGCTTGATCCGGGGTTCATTTTGGCTAATCATGGTTTAGATAAAAGCGATGTAAGTATAACAAGCATCAGGGGTACTTTTTTGAAGTATCTTTATTGAGGTATATGAGGGAGGATCCGTTCACACTTTTATTTTCACAGTACTATCTCACGTTTTCGACACTATTTTTTTTATACAAAAACCAAATGGTAGCGTATTTGAAGCTAATATTCTGAGAATATGTTCAGCTTACAAAGATCTACATACCCACAAAAAATGAGCACATTCCGAAACGTATAACTCTACCATCTACTATTTTGAAAATCAACCATCGAAAATCAACAAATTTTCGATAGTTATAATTATGATCTGTAGATGGTGAGGTATAGAATAAGGAATGCAATCTTTTCGACCGTTTGCATACTTGAGTAGGTTATGTTCTAAAATCGGTTTGTTCATGAACTAATACATTTATATAATAAGGAATGCAATCTTTTGCAAACCGTGGCTATAATGTTCATGAATTGATTCGAGTGAATCAAAATCGAATTTGTTTCAATTGTTTCTTGTATAGTTTTATGAAAATATAAACAATTGAACAACTCTAGAACTAGTTTCATTTGAGTCATTTGAACTAATTATGGTTAAGATGAATATGGTTGATATGAAAGTGTTCATATGGCTAACTTCGGTTAACTATTGTTGAGCCAACAAGTTGTACATGTTTAGATACGGTTACTCATATCTAAATGAAGTCACTTTTCATTTGTGTGTAACAAGCTAAGTAAGATCTAACGGTTGAAAGATATTAGCTTGAATCTAATCATGTTTTCATCTAACGGGGAATATTGAATGCTTTGTTACCAAGGTAACATTGATTGCAAACCCTGATTTGAAGACTATATAAGGGAGAACTCTAGCAACTGGGAAACCTAATCCCCACACCTCCTATGTGATATTAGTTGCGACTGGAGTCGATTCTCCTTTAACCTTAGGTTTTTCACGAAACCATGTAGGTTAACGACTTGAAGACTTCATTGGGATTATGAAGCCAGACCCAACTATTTCTATGTAGTTGCGTGTTCTGATCTTGCTGTTTTCTATCGTATTGAGTACTATCTTCTCTAAGATTTTCTCGAGATTTATTCTCCAATACGCAAGATAAAAAGTAGTCACAAACATCTTCGTCTCATCGTTTGTGATTCCACAATATCTTGTTTCTCTACCAAACGATTAAGATTATTGTGAGATGATTGATATTTCTAGGCTGTTCTTAGGGAATATAAGTCCGGTATATCAATTGGTTCATGTTCACCTTGATTTATCAAAAGACGGAACAAAACTCATAGGTATATCTGTGGGAGACAGATTATCTATTCAATAGACTTTTCTGTGTGAGACAGATTGGTTTATCAAGTCTTCGACTTTGTGTCGTAGCAACTCTTAGTTGTGGGTGAAATCAGCTAAGGGAATCAAATGTGCAGAATCCGGCGTGGTTCTAGAGGCGTAAGGAACACGACTGTACCTTGATCAGTGTGAGATTGGTTAGGGCTCAACTACATTCCAGTCCGAAGTTAACTTGGAGTAGGCTAGTGTCTGTAGCGGCTTAATACATTATGGTGTTCAAATCTGGACTAGGTCCCAGGGTTTTTCTGCATTTGCGGTTTCCTCGTTAACAAATTTATGGTGTCTGTGTTATTTCTTTTCCGCATTATATTTTCTATATAATTAAAATATCACAGGTTGTGTGTAAGTTCAATCAATTATGAATCCAACCTTTGGTTTTTGATTAAATTGATTGACACTTGGACATTGGTTTTTGATACCGTCCAAGTTATTTCTTATATTCAATCGGGCTCGCAAATTGCTATTTGTTTGATTGCAGATTGAATTGAGAAATTGAGATATAACTCTTGGATATACTTTTCTTAAGATTGAATCTGACTGTCTAGTTGATTCTCTTGAAAGTATATTGGAGTTAGGCCATACAGATTGCTAAGCGAAATATTGGGTGTGGTTGTTAGACCCCCGCTTTTTCAGTAATAAGGACATACCACTTGTTACACGAAGCTCTTAAGGGAATATATTAAACTGATTGTTGAATTATTTCCTTATATAATACCATGCGATGATTGGATCATTACATGTAATAGCCAAGCGAAGAAATGCTTAATCTTTGTTGCCTAATTGGTATAAAGATTAAAAGTTACATGAGCTCTGTAAGAACCAAGAGCTAATCACACTTTGTTAAGTTTCTACGAAGTCTGTGCAAACGGTTATTGTATGAAAACTAGCTGTGAGAATGGGAATGCATCTACAAAATTACCTCCAATGAATGTGAAAGGAATCACATTTTAGAGAAAATAATGAGCCAATTAGTCCTGTGAACTGTAAATCACTAATATTTGGATAATTGAATCCATATCATCACCGACAATGTAATGTTGGGAAGACACTTTGGTTGTGATATGATGTTCTGTTTTGAAAGAACTCAAATGGACATCATTTTATTTGAGTGAACAAGAAAATAGGAATTATAAAGATTGAAAGAATGCAAAGTGACAACATCTCTCATAATCAACTCTTTATAAAGCACTAGAAACTCCACCTCCCTCCCATTATGCTTTTAAAGTAATAAAGCATGTAAATCATTTTACAAAGTCATTCTTTAGTAAAAAGGATTGAGACCATCCTAAGATGCAAATGGTAAACAACCCATTCTTCGAAAGAAACAAGGAGATATTTGTGAACATATCCATACAGAATGCAGACAATTCAAGTGATTTATGGCTCTGGTGGATGATTCGAAGTGTTGAATTAGTTATTGATCACAAGCAATAATGCGTTTTTGAAACAATATTATTCAATTTAAGGACTTACCAAACTTGTCAATGCTAGATATTTACATCAAAAGTACTTGATGGATATTGCATGTTTAATAGGATCAGTGTAGAACATCCTTACCCCATGGTCTCGCAGATGCTACCATCAAAGGTTACAGATAGTGTCTAAGGATAGGTTATGCGTAACAACCTTCCTATAAATGATTTTGGGATATGCAATATTACACTCATATTCACTTATTCGTTTTAGACCCACAATTAGTCAACCATTTCTACATACCAGTTGGTAATTGGATATAAGCCTGACATTTGTATTACGCATTTTTGGTTGTGCTATATATGTGCCACTATGACTCCACATCGTACTATAGTTGGTCATCAAAACGATTAAGTAGTTATGTTGGATATGTATTCCCAACAATTATCCGCATTTGAAACCTTTAGCAGGCAATCTCTTATCCGTTATATTTACAGATCGTCACTTTAATGAGACTGTCTTCCCGTCGCTAGGGGGAGATAAGAAAAAGGATTTCCTAAAGGAGCGATAAGAATTGTTGTGGTGTGTTCCCACTTTGTCTCATATTGATTCTTGTACTCCATAAATGTAAATGTGAACTTGTTAGCTAGATATAGCTTAGCGCCGACACAACGTCTTTGGAACGGTATAATGAATGTAACCATATACTCTTATAAGGAACCATTGACATGAGTTTGTTTTATCCCTACAAATACATAAAGAGGACTGCTAATGGAAGTGCAATCCAAAAGTTGTTGATTATAAAGGAATAATAATCTCTTTTCCCATGAAAATAATCAGGGGGGGACATGATTGATTTATTTACTAAGTCATTTCCTATATTCACTTTTGGAAAGTATATGACTAAAGGAACTGTCTAGAAACTCCTCTGAATGGAATTAGGGGGAGATGCCGACATCAGGGGGAGGATCCAAGGATATGATGTCGACATATTTAACTCCGAAATATGAAGCTGTGTTGTACTCTTTTTCCCTTCGATCGAGATTAGTTTTTCCCATAGGGTTTTTGTTACTTGACAAGGTTTTTAGCGAGGCAACCATAACTACACCAACTACATGATAAATGACGAAGACCTGCAGATTGCATTGATATAATTGCTTGAAAATATCAGAATCAAAGAGATGTAACTCGATAGTTTGTCAAGTGAAACCACTGCCGAAACCAGCACAACAAAGCAAGGAGGCACAAGTCAACTAGTAGTATTGATACTACTTTTTCGTATCAATACTAGGTGTTCATCAATATTATGTATGGGTAATCAGCAAAGGCATACTTTCGGACTTATCGCGTTGTACTCATTTCCCTTCCTCAAGGTTTTATCCCACTGGGTTTTCCCTTGTCAAGGTTTTAACGAGGCAACATATGCGAGTTCAACTCTGTTTAAGCTTTCGTAATATTGTACTCTTTTTCCTTAGTTAAGGTTTTGTCCCTCTGGTTTTCCTGGCGAGGTTTTAATGAGGCAATAAAATTAGATACGGTGGTCATCGAGGAGAGAACTACATTTGAAGAACTACGTCTGAAGCACTATATGTGAAGCACTACATATGAAGCATTAATATTGGACCGCACAAGGGGGAGCGTTGTAGGGCCTTGAGCCCATGTATGTGCGGCCTAGGGGTGAGCAAAAAGTCCGGAACCGCGGATTTCACCCGTATCTGTCCGCAAAAGTGCGGGTAAAATCCAATCCGCAAGATCTATGGGCCGGACACGGGTGAGATTCTCAAATCCGCACTTTTAGTAGTTTGGTTGTGGTTGGACGTTGAGATCCGCGGATTCACCCGCACCGTAAGGAAATAAGGGATATTAATAAAAATCACTACACCATTTTTCGGGTTTAGCAACGGCCTCCTGCAGTTGCAAAAGGGACTCGCAACAGCAGCAAGCTACTGCGAAACGTGGTATTGCATTTATTTTGCAACAGCTCTTCAGCGGTTGCGGAAAATTTTTTGCAACGGTTTTCAGTTCACCCAATTGTTTTTGATTTCGCAACGGTTTCAGCAGTTGCGAACAGGTTTAGCGACTGTTGATTGCAGTTGCTATATTTTTGTCGCAACAGCTTCAAGCAGTTGCGAAATTAATTAGCAACAGTCTATCAGCGTTGCGAAATATGGAACCGAAAAAACTTAGAACGGCTCCTTCTAACCGGACCGGGTTTTTTTATTCTGGTTTTAAATTTAGCAACTGCTTTTAGCCGTTGCTAAATATTTGCAACATAAAAAAAGATCAAGTCTATCCTTATTGACGTAGTCAAGTGTTCCCTGAACATTTTCAGGCCATTTTCAGCCCAAAACACAACATTTAAACATTATCAACTAAGAGGGACAGACATATATCAACTTAGCTTAGAATTGAACAAACAGGAAAATAAATGGGCTTTAAGTTGGATTTCTACAACGTATCTAAGTAAATGGACAAGTCAATTCTTCTTGACATCTATATGTTCAGAACCTTCATCAAACGTGCAAGTTTAATTCTCATCGAGTATGACATTAAGTTTTCGACAACTTTTATAATTTCAAACTTAAACGCAGTGTCTTCTTTACTCACTTGTAGTCAGTTGCACATTGTCACTTCACCCTCCAAAAGATGATTCAGCAATCTAAGCATCACTCCCCACACTTGTAGCCTTCAAGGTCGCCAAGCTTTAAGTTCCTTGTACACTTCCAAGTATGCTCCTTCTCCAACATCCTGAAAAAACACCAGCAAACCCGTGAAATGCTTGAAGACAACTGAAAGTTAGTCATCATGTATACATTGTGAACACAAGCATAAGGTGACCTTTCAAGCTTCTATTTTATAGTTTCTGAAAGCATGTTCAAAATGTTCATTGCTAACAAAAGTGACTAATTAATCCTCAATGGTTTTAAAGTAAGCTGACTTTGCTTCAACAAAAAAAAAAAAAAAAAAAAAAAGAAGTAAGCTAACAGATTATTTTTTTTACTTAGCAAGTTCTTCAAAAGCGTTATTCACACTAACCACTAGATTTCAACAGCTGAGGATTGTTCACCATTCGACTTCACTTCTACCACCTGAATACACTCGTTGAATCATTTTCATCGAGAAGAAACTAATCCAGTTCAGACCCCATACCAACACTCTAGCCTGATACGTACAATAAGGGCGAATCAATTATCATCTCCTTCGCATTACCAGTGCAGTCATCATGTTCGACTCGGAGTTGGTTAAGTTATTTCTGTCACTTAGAGGATGTGTTACCTGCATTATGCAGCAGATGCAACCAGTCAAATGGAGTAATAGTAAGTTTAAGTAAGAGAAGGAAAAAAAAATCAGCATCTTGGGAAGCTCCAATCAATAAAAACAGAAATGGGTAGCAGATACAGCTCATCAAAACACTAGTTTTAAGTAAGTAAACTTACCACAGGTTTAAGGATAACTCTTCCAAATCCAACTGGTTTTCTTGCAAAGGAGGTAGGAATATAGATCACCAGATGAATAAAGACTCGGACTATAACGCCATCAATATGGAACAGCAGAAAACCCGGAAAGTACGCTTTGTCTACTAGCAAGTGATTCATGTATCTTGTCACAAATATGTACACCTTTTATAGAATGAAATGAAATTGCACCCAAACTCACCTCTTGATAGATACTTTTGCATTCATGAACTGTCAAACTAACTCCTACGATGCTGAAACCTAACCCTGTAATTCTTTTGCATCATTTCAATAGATCCCTGTAAGAGAGAAAAAAAAGATACTTAGCAACATTTACTAAAAGATTGAGATCAAAGGTTACGTGCTATACCATTCACAAATGTAAACTTCAAAGCCCAGAGATAAGAATGAAAGGTGATTGAGTCACATTCATTCACAAATAAATGTTGCACATTAGGTCTCTGAGATTAAGACTCAAAGATTGCATTGAGACTCAAAGGTTGCATTCAGATATATTTAAGCAAGTATAGGTTAGCACTTATCTGCTTGTGATGCGTGCAGGTTAATAGCAGTTCAAAGCTATTCAGAGTTTCTTGTGCTCCAGGGTAGGTCAGTACTCACAACAACATGCATTCATTAACTGTAGAAAGTCTTCTACAGCAATTTGGAGACTACCAACAACACAACACCATTGAGCCTCAAGTGTTGCGAATAAGATTAACTATTCAGTCAACTAAGAAAGTAATAAGACATAATTTCCACAATGCTCAAGCATGTTTAACACTGAAATGCAGTCGATAAAGAGAGCAATAAGATAGTGTTACGCTTATTCTTTGAAGCATCAGATTAGGCTCCACCAGTTAAAGTTCACAAGGTTTTAAAAAATTTCATTCAAGATTATGAACAAGGCTTGAGTTAATACTGACTTCTAGTTAACCTTGAAGAGTTGTGAATGTATGGCATCCAAGGTGCTCGTATTATAAGCCTAATATGTATCACATCAAGAAAGCAGCCTTAAAATACAAATGGATCCGAGTAAAAAATTTAGAATTTACCCGTATACTGGTTTCATCAAGAAAAGTCAGCCTCAAGGACAGGCCTTTGTGCAGCTTATGGATGCCACTTTGCCGTGACCTGTTTAAAGACACCATTAATATAATAATTTAACACCATAAACAGCCCATCATGACTAAGAGATGAATGAAAAAAAGGAAAGAACATATACAGAAAGACTCAGACACCATCACTTAACCTTTTAGCAATTAGTACACTCAAAACACCCACGAAGAACGCTTTTAAGAAGGCACAGCCTCGGAGGAAGATGCTGCCAATAAAGAACAAAAATATTCAGATCACAGCAAACTACAAACACTCACTGTAGGGTTATGCAGAAATAACGAGTATGTGAATGCATCCATCACACTTCGCTGTGTCGTAGAGGTTATCACAGTTTCTCTGGATGAACAAAAAAAGCACTGAGGTTTAGAAAGACAAAACAATGAAATGCCCAGCATATCTTGCTGCTGAGATGCAAATCGGAAGCCAATGAGTATGTATCAAAAGAAATCAATACCGATTTTCAGGCCATTCATACACTGAAAAGTTAGTGTTTCCTCCATTTTTCAAGATGTTATGAGCTAAAAGTAAATGATTAATCTAACTTCTTGTTAATAAGTCCCCTCTTAAACCTTAACACTTCTACATACTCATATTTCTCATTCTTTCTACCATGTTCTATAATCCCCTTCCTATACGTAATCATTTCTTGCACATTAGATAATAATAGATAGTGATAGTGATTTTCTGCTGCCGAGGTTTGCAATGATTACATGGCGAACCAGGCAACACTATATCATTGAGTCTAGATATTTCAGTACAGTTTGAACCATTCCAAAACAATGAACAAGCATAACAAATGCGATAACATATGGGATAAGGTAGACTATATATACAACATTTCTAAGATTTAATAAAATAAAATTAGCCAACACAAAACATAAGCAAATACTCTCGTAATAAATGATGTGGCCTATGTGTCTAAACAAATGAGATAATTACCTTCTTCCGTGACATATCTATCTGCAGAAGCATTGTTGCTATTAGGAGCTGCCATTCCATGTGCTGGGATTAGTGCTGCAGCAGCAGCCTTTTCTCCAATAGTATTAGGTTTCACCTTTACAATGGTAGTTGGCACATTCACCATTCCCTTTGGGAACTTTTCACTGCATATGAAATTTGATATTGGTAATGAGATTTAAGGAGGAACCAAGTGTACATAGCTTTAAAAAAAAAATTGAACTGACAATTGAAGCGTCTGACTTCTTTGGTTAATCTTGTTGCACAACAGGCTCAGCAGGCTCTGCCAACTGTAGAACTTCAATCTGCACTCGTTGAATGAACTTGAGGAGGCTCCTCAACAACCTCTTCCTGCACAACCACCTCTTCATCATTGTTCAAATGATCATGAACTTCAATACCATTACTCAGCTCCTCCGCAATAGGTGCTATGGTATCTGACACGGCTAAATCAGGGACATGAGAGGATTCTGAAAATAAAAACAATAGTCACGTCCCAATAGCCATTACAATAATCGAAAAACAGGAAGAACAACAATACAAAGAGAAACCAACCAAGTTCTTCAGCCACTGGAGCTGTTGTAATGCAATGTCGCAACCATTAGTAGACACTCTTTAAAAGATTGAACTGATAATGAAATTGAAAGAATTTTTTTTGATTGATACATAGTTTGGATGAGATCGAATCAATTGTTGTTGTGCGTTAACAACTTAAGTAATTCCTACTTGAACTTAATTGAATCTAACATGATTGAGGTCTGAGATCGAAAATTGAAAGTAAGTCAAACTCAAAAAAAACATGTTACGGGTAATATAGATTAAGATTCTCTGAATACGAATCTTAAGATTGATTTTCGATCCAGACATATAAAGGATAGAGAGATTATTAAAAATCATAAGAACCCTAGAAAAATTTGTGGTGAATAATTTTCCCAAATTCTTATCTGAACAGAAAGATTAACATGAGATGATAATAAATCTAAATCCCGATCATGAATCAGAAAGTAAATCGAGATCAAATCGATTTTCTAGGCTTTTCAAAACCTTGAAATCAAGTTTTCAGAAGTTTCGATAAATCTGATGAAAAAAAATCAAAAAAAATCAAAAAAAAAAACTGCTAGTTACCTCTGTTGGAAATGTAGAAAAAGAGAAAGGAGGAACTGAAGTCGAACAGTTGACCAGCGATGATGAAGAAGAAAGTAAAAAAAAAAAGAGTATGGAGGAGAAGGGGGGAGTTGTTTCTGGAATAGAAAGAGAAAGAATGATAGAATCTAGGGTTTTAATGTGTTACCTTGTACACGGTTGGTTCACACACCTGCAATTCAGCTGTTACCTTGCACACGGTTGGACAGCACAAGTGGTATGGTCAGCCGTTGCGAGTTGCGACACGGCTGAAATTATCGCAACGGTTATTTGCAGTTACAAATTTCGCCATTGCCAAAAGATGTAGCTAAATTTTAGCAGTTGGGAATTCGCAACAGCTAAAGGTCGTTGCTAATTTTTATTGCTAATCTGCAAAAATGGTGTAGTGAATATTTGGAAATAGCAGTTGTATGTATAAACTTCTTATCCTTCTCTTCTCAACTTTCTTCTCTGAGTTCTCTCTGCTGTCGATTAGTATTTTTGTTTACCTGAGAGTGCAACAAGGTCTACTTCACTGAGACCTTGGCGATTGAAGAGTACAATGAGGTTTTGAAGAGTTGAGTTTGGTGGGGGATGTTGTTGTTTGAGGCACTAAGGCCTGCAGTTCTTGAATCTCTTCTTCCTAATGGAACCTCCCAGTTAGGTCCACCACTGTGTTCAATCCACGATATCACAGAATATTGCTAATTAATTAAATCTATTAGAACGATATATAATTAATTTGCTTGTATAAATTGGTAATGGTTCAAAATTCTATACATGTTTCACTTTACTGAGCCTCTAACGGCAAGTGCAACAATATCAGCATAAGAAACGATTTGAGGGCACGAATGTTCTAACTTAGTTTTGATTTCGTCGATAACTTAGCTAAATTATAGTTTAAACTTCGTATTTGTGTTTCTTTACATTTTTCTCTTTTAACTAAATCCGCATCCGGTGATACGCCGATCCGCGGATGTCAAATTTGCGGGTGATTGGGCCGGACACGGTTGGATTTTCCAAACTAGGAATTACTAGTTGATCCACTATAGGAAGAACAGGTTACTGTGTAGTCCTAGCACCAGAAAACAATTACTCGCTGGTCCAAAAACATGTTTTTGGACCATATTTTTTATTCTCTCGTCCAGCACACGTGCAAGGTGTTTTATGTGTATTTCATAAATGTCGCAATTGCCCCTCCGTCCAATCAACACCTAACAGAAACGTCTAGCATATTATTTTATCGAGCTCAATTTTTCAGATCTGAATCGATTAAGAAGAAGAAAATCGAGAGCAGATTCATGAAGAAGAAGAAGAAGAACAAAGAAGAAGAAGATATAATTCCATTGAAGAAGAAGAAGAAGAAGAACAAAGAAGAAGAAGATATAATTCCATTAAAGAAGAAGAACAAAAAGAACAAAAAAGAAGAAGATATAATTCCATTAATAGATCAGCGAAGAAAAAGAATAAAGAGATGTAGATTTAATCAATTTTGGGATTCTTAACTTTTTAATCTATTTTCCTCGTCTGGATCTGTTATTCAACGTTGAAGACGAAGGTAGTCCATTCAAACGATAGGATTTAGTTTATTAAAGTGAAGATTAATCCTCTTTCTGTCTCCGGTTAGTTTTGATTTCAATTTTTTGTTAATTTTATCTTTGATCAAATTGTTTTGGTTTTTATGTTTTCAATGTTATTGTAGGTTCGTATAAAAAAAATTGGAGATTTTGTATGATCCTACAATAACCCAAAAATTTTCTTTTTTTGTACATATTTTCATTCAGTACATATTGAATCATAAACATTTTCCTTCAGTACATATCAACATGTATTGTTGGATCATCTACTCTTTTTTCTTTTGAACTCTTTTTTTCTTATGTACATATTTTCCTTGAGTACATATTAATATGTATTGTTGTGTCAATATGTACTATTGAATCATACACTTTTCCTTCGATAGACGTTTTTGTTCAGTACATATCAATATGTATTATTAGATAAATATGTATTGTTGGATCATCTACTCTTTTTCTTTTATACTCTTTTTCTTTGGGTACATATTTTCCTTTAGTACATATCAATATGTAGTGTTGGATAAATATGTAGTGTTGGATCATCTACTCTTTTTTTCTTTTGTGCTCTTTTCCCCTCAGTACATAGTTTCCATGAGTACATATCAACATGTACTATTGGATCAATATGTACTGTTGAATCATACTTTTTCCTTCAATACATATTTTCCTTCGGTACATATCAATATGTATTGTTGATCAATATGTACAGTTGGATCTTCTACTCTTTTTTCCTTTGTACTCTCTTCTTCTACTGTGGTATTTGTGTATTCTTTGTATTCTTCGATCCTGTTCTTGCCAGGATTCACCAAATGTAGATTTCTCCATGGTTTTAGTAAAATATGGTTTTCTTCAATATTTTACAGTAGAAATCAGGTCGAATCTATGAGTTTGATGATTTTGTTTGATTGATTTTTTGTTTGTATGTTTGATGATTTCCTTTTTGACATTTCAGTTTGTTTGGTTGGTTTGAAATTTTTCATTTTTTTCTATGTTCACACATGAATAGTGATGGGCAGGAAGGTAATTCAGTTTTTTTTAAAGTTTTTTGGACCAGTGAGTAAATGATTTATCCCGCTGGACTACACATTAACCCCGGTCGGGTTTTTTGGACTAAACAGCAAAGTTCTCTTTTCCAAATCCGCGATTTTGACGGATTGGACGCGGGTGATCCCTAATCTGCATCCGTCCTTCCGTTGCACACCCCTAGTGCGGCCTATATAGATGTAACCAGGGTTTACCTCGTAGCCTATATATAGAGGCTTAAACCTATGTAACTTGTAACTTATCTCTAATGAATAAGAGTTCTCCTTGTTTTGTTGTTCATATTCTATTTCTACTTCAACATTCAATTATATATTAGTTTTTTATTAGATAATATGTGTTGCCGAGATACTCTCATATTAATTAGGGTTGATTTGGGTAACATTTAAATTAATTTATTTTTATGTTTTCAATAAAACTTATCCTTGTTTTACAGGGATTTTAGATTCAGGTTTTGTATATCTTTTTTCGGATCGTCTTCTAATAGCTAACTACTATTATTATGAAGAATATAATAGCCGTAATGGCACTTTGTTAACTTGTGATGATATATCCGTGTATATCGTTGGCGACGATCTCCTCCGGATTGACTTAGATCTCTGCAACTTAAAACAAGATCCATGGCTACCAGTTCTAATGGTGATTACAGTGTTATGTGCTTATTATTTCTTGTTATGGGATCGTCAAGATTCGAAGAAGTTATCCAAATGGTTGAAAAGGATCCCAAAAATCATCCCTCAGAAAACATCTGATTCATATTTGAATATGTATTCAATACTTTTAATGTATTTTACATGGAGGTTGTCAAATGAGATTTCTATAGACTTTCATAGATTTTTATTTGAGTGACTCCCGGAGATTCTCTGAAAATCTAGAAACTTTTAGTGATTTTCTGAGAGTATATCGGAGAGTTTTTGTGACTTATAGAAACAGAAAAATGAGATTTGTAAAGAGTCTCTGTGATTTGTAGAGACAAAAAAAATATAAAGTATGTAATCAAAAATTCAAAAATTCTACCGATTACTTTATTATGTATGTATGTTATCTCCCCCCTCTTTAATAACAGCAGAGAGAAACTAAAGTGTTTCCGTGTTTTCAATCATGTCCGTTAGATCTTATATATTTAAAATTCAACCATTGGATCTCCGTGAATTTTTGGTGTCTGTACATTGGGCTTATGGATAATATATGTTAAATGTAGGGGCTTATTTATAACAAATCAAATGTTCATATATTTACAAAAGATGCCATCTTTTCTTAAAATAAGTTGAAAATTTTAAACTTTGGTATCTTTCAAACTATATGTCGTATTTTTGTAAATTTTATATCACTGGAAACATCTTTACGGAGAGGTAGTCAAATAAGATTTCTATAGACTTTCACAAAAAAATTATTTGAGTGACTTCCTGAGATTCTCTGAAATTATAGAGATTTCTTGTGATTCTCTGAGAGTATTGTAGTGAGTCTTTGTGACTTGTAGAGACAAAAAAAATGAGATTTAAAAATAGTCTTTGTGATTTGTAAAGAAATTAAAAGTATAGTATTTAATTAAAAATTCAAAACATCTATTGATTTTTCTTATTATGCACGTTATAGTGTTAATAAAAGTACCATGAATACATAGTAAAATATGTGTTCATTGTCAAAATAAATTGCACTGTTTTTTTTCTCTACAAATCACAAAGACTCTTTTCAAATCCCATTTTTATAGTATGCACGTTATAATGTTAATAAAAGTACCATGAATACCTAGTAAAATATGTGTCATTGTCAAAATAAATCTCAATGTTGTCCTATGCCTAAGTTTTCATTCTCTTTATTCCATTCATCCCACATTTTATTTGCTATGTCCGCCACTGGTTAGCATCTTCTCGTTATAAATGGCCCATTCTTTGGTCATCAGCTCAAACAAATAAGGAGAAAAAAATTTGGGTCATACTCTCGAAAACAAGTATTCCCCATATTTCCAAGTCTGCCAAAATATCACCTCTTGGGGAGAGATTTCTACCATGCCTATCTTCCAAAAAAAAGTCTCTTCAAATCTCTGAAAAACAAAAATCAATGACTTTTAGTTCTCCTTCGAATGACATGAGTATTGGAGTGACTCTTATGAAATCCTAATCTAATAACATGGAGTTTAGAAGAATTTAAATGACTTAAAAAAAGTCTCTAACCAATAATAAGAGACATTATGAGACTCTCTGAAAATCTCTATGGACTAACAGTAGATTTGGAAACTCCTCAGAAGTCATTTAAAATCACATTTGACTAACCCCCTGTTAAATTCCCTATGCAAAGAGCATAAATAAGGATATCAAATTTTGAGTTTCTGAAACAAACAAAAAAATGATTTCGCAAGAACATGTTATAACACATGACGTGCAACGCATGTGCTCCCAACTTGTAATGTTAATAAAAGTACCATGAATACCTAGTAAAATATGTGTTTATTGTAAAAATAAATCTCACTATTATTCTATGCCTAGTTTTCATTCTCTTTATTCCATTCATCCCACATTTTATTTGCTATGCTATCTCGACACTGTTTTACAGCGTAAATGGTTCGTTCCTTGGTCATCGGCTTAAACAAAAAAAAAAGGAAAAAAAAATTTGGTTTACTCACAAAAACAAATATTCCCAAAATTTCCAAGTCTCCCAAAATATCACCTCTTAAGGAGAGATTTCTACATTGCCTATTTTCCTAAAAAAATCTCTCTAAATCTCTGAAAACAACAAATCAATTACTTTCAATTCTCCTTCGAATAACAGGGGTGTTGGAATGACTCTTATGAAATCCTAATCCTATATTCATTTAAGTTCGGAACCAAATCAACTCACATATATATAAAGTTCTAATATAACATGTAATATGGACAATAACGCGACCGGTTATTGAGTCGATACAGTTCGCACTAATTTTAACTTACGTAATCCCAAGCTAAGTAGTCGAACTCTCCCTACTTGCCAGAATTCATCGCAAGTAATCGCTACTTTCCCTACTGCCGAGTCGGTATTAAATTCCTCACCGAGGACGAATAATGGCGAGGAACTAGATCGAGTTTGGCGAGTTTAAAGGATTTTAGAATGGAACGAGTTGGCTAATAAAGCAGGGGGTATATTGGTAAATTTTTCAATTTTAAATTAATTTCTAGGGATCTCTATTGAAATGATATAATCAATTTTAATCATGTATGAATCATATCAGTAATTACATATCTTGCCACGGAGACTTTAAGTTTCTAATATATCTAACCGAACATTAGTCAAATATTAGCGAGTTGCACACCCAGCCCAGCTAATATATTAGCGAGTCTAATGTATCTAACCATAGGCGGAGATAGCTTTGAGCAAGGGCAGCCCAGCTAGCTCTCAAGCCCAGTTATCTCTATTTTGGCCATAAAATACGCAAGTTAGTGATCGGAGGACAACTTCAACCAAGAAGACATCAAGAACGAGTTCAACAACTACTTCTCTAATTTGTTCAAAGAGAAACACACTTGGAGACCACAACTAGAAGATCCATATTGCCTAGTAATTTCTAGTCAAGAAAAAGTCTGGATAAAAAGATAATTCAGTGAAAAAGAAGTCTGGAAAGTGATAGAAGGTTGTGGAAAGAATAAGACTCCATCACCTGACGGCTATCCAATGGATTTTTTTTTAAATATCTTGGCAGATAATGAAAGAAGATCTGATGAGTGTGATACAAGAGTTCTATGACTCAAAGAAGATGGATTGGAGATTAAATATGGCTTTCGTAAGCTTAATCTTGAGAAAGAAGAAGCTAGCTAGTCTCCCGCAACATTTCATACCAATAAGTATGGTGGGAAGTTAGTATAAAATAGTTTCAGAACTAAAGGTTGCAAGATTCAAAAAAGTCATTCCTAAGCTAATTAGTGAACACTAAGGTGCATTCATACAAGGAACAAAAATCCAAGACGGTATTCTAATTACGGGTGAGTTGATTGACTCAATACTTAAAGCAAACAACCAGGTATCCTCTGCAAGCTTGACATAGAGAAAGCATTTGATAACATAAATTGGTTCCGTTTGGATTATCTTCTACATAAAGCTGGCTTTGGAGTCAAATGGAGAAACTGGATTCAGTGGTGCTTGACATCGGCATAATCCTTAATCTTGGTAATAACAGCTCCACCACCAAATTTAAACTACAAAAGGGACTAAGACAATGAGACTCTTGTCACCATTTCTATTCATTTTAGTAGAAGAGACCCTTACCAGATTACTAAGGAATGCAACAAAAAAAAATTGGCATGATTTCAGGCTTCAAAGCAAATGAGGATTTGAGAGTGATTCACCTGCAATTTGCGGATGATACGTTAATTTTCCTAGATGCACAGGAAGAACAGGTGGAAAACTTCTACAGATATGTGAAGCAATCACAGGTTTAAAATTGAATTTGGAGAAGAGCACTATAATAAGCATTGGTGCGGACAATAAAATACATGATTTATCAAAAATTCTCAACTACAAGATTGAGCAGCTTCCAATCAAATATCTTGGGATGGCATTAGGAGCAACAAGAAAGAAAACAAGTATTTGGGATGGTATTCTAGAGAAGTTTAAAGCTAAATTAGCAATATGGAAAAGAAGATTTTTATCCAAAGCAGTTAGAATTGAGCTTATAAATAGTGCATTGGCTAGCCTTCCTATTTATTTCATGTCACTTATTCAGATGTCGAGCTCAGTAGAGAAAAAAAAAGATATCTAAAATGATAAGATATTTTTTATGGGGCACAACTACAGGGAAGAAAAAGATCTGGTGGATAACAGGGACAATGTATGCAAACCAAAAAAAACTAGGGGGTGTGGGCGTCAGAGACATAAAGGCTACAAAAAAAAGTTATATTAAGTAAATGGAGTTGGGGATACTCGTAGGAAAAAGAAGCACTGTGATCCAACACAAAACCTTGTCAGATAAATAAGATTTGATCCCTAAATGTTTGTTTTCTTCCTATGGAAGAGGATTTTGGAAGGGTATAGAGAATGAAAAGGGGTACTACATTGAAACATGGAAATACATATTGGAGATGGAAAAGATACAAAATTTTGGTTGAATCTATGGAAATCTCAAGTTCCCTTATGCACACAAAAAAACTTACAAAGTAGTTGTGAAAAAGAAGCAAAAAATGCTGACCTTGAGTAGCATGGGAACTGGAGTATACGGCTTTCCCACTCACTAAATGAGGAATTAGAAACAGAACTGGAGAATCTCTTACACCTCTTGTACTTGATTGGCTCCCCTCCTCCTACACTTGACGTGTCAGACTCTATCAGCTACAATTCAGCCTCATATTCTTCGAAAGAAGGGTACAACTAGATTATGCAACAACAACATGGGATTGGAAACGATTTCAAACACATTTGAAATAAGAAAGTGCCCCCTAAAGCACGATTGCTTGTTTGGTTTCCTATTCATAACGCAATACCCACAATGGATAATCTCAAACAAGAGAGGCTGTCATATTTCTACCACATTATGCTGCCTCTGCAATGAAGTAGATGAAGATGTCAACCACAACCTGCTAAATTGCAGATTCTCTAAAAGTATTTGGAACCACTTTGCTAACTCCATAGATAATTCTTGTTCTCACAAAGCTGAAATACAGGAGTAACTTCTTCTCTTGCATATAGTGAGATGCAAAAAATTAGCAAAGAAAGTATGGTATATATTGCTATATGCCATCTGTTGGGCATTGTTGGGAAAAAGAAACAGACGCATAATGGCTAACAAGAGAAGCAGAGACAAAGAGATAGTGATTGTAGAAATCAAAAGAATGATTTACCAGTGGGGTGGAATTTTTTCTTGGTTCAAATTATTCACTTTGAGGGATATTGTCCTGAGGGGAATAAAAAAAGTAGATAAATTTTTTGCATCCCCTTCACTCCAAACCTGGCTCCACCCCTCCTCACTCCCTACTCCCGAAAAAGAGGGAATAGTGATTTCAACTACTTTGATCCCAAGTATAGCTTCAGATTATTGAATGGACTTCTCAATAGCTCATCCAACACAAAACTAAAATAGAAAAGATAAAACGGGCACCTAGCTCAGCTAGTCATCCCCGTTTCCCAAAATTTCATGCGCTTCAGGAGGTCCCAGGTTCGAGCCCCAAATGGCGTAATATTGCAGGAATTAACATGGAAAGTAGAGTTAGCTTGCCCCCTAGTGACACAATCTCAGACCCCCCCCCCCCCCCCCAACCCAACCCAAATCTGATTCGGCTCCCTTGGCTAGGTTACCCATGAGGCTCGTTGGTAGGCTAGCACGACAACCTGTTCAATTAATGTAGTAGTACGTTGTTGGAGCTTAGCTTGTTAGGCTTCCAACTAGTTAATGTAATACTCTTCATCTAATAATAAAACTAAAAAATAATAATAATAATAATAATAACAAGGAACACCAGGGGATTTTATTAAAAATAAACCAAAGAGTTTTACACAGGAACGACAAGGAGTCTAGCAACAAGCTGAGCTCCCACACCTTTTGAATAATAATACCAAGCCTATGGAAAAGCGAACCGCCTACTTTGTTGTTGACATCATGACTTGCTAGGCAGTTCTTCAGTCTCTTTACAAATATGATTACATCCTCCCATAGTTCACCTAAAGCAGAAGCTACTAGAACACCAAATTCATACCCGTGAGTTGTGCATTTCGCTAAATATTTGTTCCATTTACGTGTGATAGCTGCAGAAATAGCTTGACCGGGTATTAGATTACCACAACTTGTGAATGGAGAAACCACCGTGAGATCAAAGCAAGTGTCCTTTCCATTGATCCAGTTGTAGACAAGTATATCAGTAGGGCGTAAAGATGTTCCGTCTGACAGAAAACCCAATGGAGCTTCTTTTCGAGCTGCAACCCTGTCCTTATAGCACATATCGGCTAACACATCACGAGCTAAATCGTGTCTAAATTTGAGACCTACATCACTTGCGCAGTGAAGGGCATGATCACCATATATATCCATGTCTCTGCCGCAACATGAGCATATGCTTTCTTACTCAAAGAGGGGTATGCCGAGGTAATACTGTAGGATGGATCGAAACTGACGAGGGGCAATACTTTGGTTAAGGCCGTCAACAAGCACTGCCTTGAGGAAATCTTGTGCATGGTCTACTGTAGTACATTGTAACAGGAAAGAGTTACGGGCAGTCATTGAATAATTGGTGTGTAGAGTCTTCTTTACCGCAGCAAAGTATGACACTGCCATCGTTTTCATTGGATGGGGGGCAATGTCAGTATCACTGAAGGCTGAAGAGGACAGGCCACAAACTTGACGGTATTGGTCCAAAGATTGCTGGAAGATGTGACATGGTGCTGAGGCGTCAATGGACTTTAAAATAATGCCCTGTACAGTACGTGTTTGAATGTGTGAAGCTAAGTAGCAGTACTGAATGGTGTCGGACATTGTGTAAACACCAAGGCCGCCGTCCGTGATCGGTAAGGTGGCTATACGCATCTGCAGAGGACCAAATCCCGCTACATCGCCGGTGACAAGATGTCGTAGGTACTGTGTAAGGTGTTCGTCGTAGTCGATGGCAGCAGACTGTAATGCCAGGGGGTTTGTCGTGCGCATAGTAAAATAAATACGAGACACCCCGGTGCAGTTACGTAGGAGTAGCAATTCAGATTGTGGATCCTGAAGTTTTTTGACATGGTTCATTAGTTGAACAGTTTTATCCACTCTCTGTAAGACCAAGTCACTACAAAAGTTCATATCTAAACTAGCAGGTCCCCCCAATATTTTAACTCCCTGTGACGGCCTTCTAATGCTGGCTGGGAAGATACCCTATGTAGTGCTGCGTGGGTCTGTAGCTGGCTAAAAGACCTCAGTTTTACATATATTTAAATGTAACCCTCGCTGCCCACCTTCAGATTGTATAATTCTCAATGCCTTAGAAACCTCCATGGTGTCGCCAATTATAGTACCGTCATCAAGGTACCATGCATGGAGTTCGAGGTTGCATTCAACTGAGATTTTCTTCACGAGTGGATGAAGGGTAAGTGCGAAGAGCAAAGGACCCAACGGATCTCCTTGCTGTACTCCTTGGGCCGACGTAAGAGTGAATTTGTTGTAGTATAGTCAGGCAGCTTTGGAGTAACAAAATTCCACCCATCTAGAGATGCTTGGACATACCCTTCTAACCTCAATGAGCATGGTTGTTCGATCAACTAAATTGAATGCATTAGAGAAGTCTACAAAGAGCATAGTAAGGTTGGTCTGCGCACCTTTATGTACCAGCAATCTATTCACTGAATGAAGGATACCTTCACCACCGCAAGGGATGCCAACCTCAAATTGGTGGTCTCCTAAGTATGCTGACATTTCCTTGGCCACGGCAGTCGCAGCAAGCTTGGAGCACAGCCGTCTCCAGATTGTGCCAACGGCAATTGGGCGAACACCTCCATCAGGTTTAAGTAACGGGGTCAGGGGAGCGCTTGTAATAAGTTCTCCCAGGACCTGGCGACATTGGCCTGACAACCACAGATTTATAACTCCTGCAATGGAGGAAAGAAGTTCGTCGGCAACGGCTGCTGCTGCTCCACTTGTACCGGATCTCTCTTCCATAGAGCTTTTTGGAGTATAAAGATTGAGAGTGCATATTGGTAGAAGAAGAAGTTGTACCCATGAAAGTAAGTCGTTAGGATTGGCTAATACCTTGTCTAAGGATGCCTTTAGAGTTCTCGAGAAGTTCAATCTACACTGCGGTGGGATGCTTGCCACTGTGGTGATTTGCTGCTGGAAAAGTAAGTTGAGCAATTCCAATGTAAGATGAGAGGAGACATCCTGCAAGGAATCACTGTTGGTCTCAGCATTATCAATTGTAGGATCGAAAACAGCAATGGGCCTTTCCACTCCATGTATCAAGAAAGCAATACTATTACAATTGGAGGGACATGGAATGATATAATCTTTATGACGACAAGGCCTTTTCTAGGAATTGATGCGAAAACAATCAATGCAGAGCCACATCTGTAATTGGGTTAAAACCCTTTCCCAAGCGGCATAAACTGGTGCCTGGGTACGAATCCTGTCTCTGCATATTTCTTTGCACGCTTCAGTTGGAAAATGCCTATCAACCATGTGTTTGTAGATGGAACTCTTCGCAAAGCCTCTGCCATTAACACCATTATGACAATCATCTAGGTTTTTGAAGAAGCAGTGATATGATGAATCATCTAAAAGGTCAGAGATTGTATGGAAAGCTTGTTCCTGTTCCTGGGATAAAACAGGCAAACCGGTAGAAGAAGATGCAGGCGATCCTCTCCGAGATGGCACTGAAACCCTCACAGATGAAGAGGTAGAAGATCTAGTTCTCGACATATTGCAGAGAACTATAACTGCAGTAACCGTCTCCAAAAATTCAATGGAAAGTCATGAAATTTGGTATCGTCGGGATGAGGAAGTGATAGGGAATATGATGGGAGGGTAATGGATGAGAACTGATGAAGATAAGCAGTATAATAATAATGAAGATGAATGCAGGTTTTCAATCGGCCGTGTCGCCGGAGTTTCTCTCTCCAACTTTTATTTTTATTTTTAATAATAATAAGAGAAATTGGGTCAAATGCCCAAATATTCTTAAAACATGGTTTTAATGGACGAGTAAAAATTAGTATGGGTGAAATGGACACCAAAAAAATAGGATTCATCCTGGCTTAAACTTAAAAAAATAGCGAGGGTGAAACTGGATGCATCCTGATGTAAATTAAAAAATGAGAAAAAGTATTTGAAAATGGGTAGGATGAAACTGTTTACATCCTGACTATTTTTACATTCTCATCTATTTAAATAGTATCAAATTTTACATGTCTTTTTTATCCAGAAATTGTTATTATTGAGTTAATTGACCAAGTTTGTGTAATAATTAATAATACCTACACTAATCTAAAGTACAAAAGTGGAAGGTTAGAATTAAGGGGCCTAACCAACCATCATATGACATCAATATATACTGACAGCATCATATAATGCGATAGATAGATGTGAGTTTCTAGAAACTCCTAGATATGGAAGCTGCTTTGATCTTACCAACAAGAAGCAGGAGGTCTTGTTAGGATTGAAAACTAACAAAACTAAGATCTTTCTGAGACAAACATGAAGCTTTTAAATTGTGAAAAATCGACTATGATTTATTTAGTGTTATTTAGTGTAAAGGATAAGGTCGTGCGGGTTGGTTAACACTTTTAACCACCCTTAGAAAATCCATGTCGGTAATTAAAACTGTTCACAAGTCCTAACTCAATCCCATTTTGTCAAGACTTTTGTTGCCTAGCTAGCTAGTTGGTCGAACCAGCACTAGCTACATATATAGGCCGATAGGCATGCATAATTGCGTAGTCAACAAACCGGATCTGCAAAGACTCGTGCATCCTTCCGGATCTCAAAGGCTCGTGCATCCTTGATTATACTTGTGATCACAAATTATATTTGGTGACGAAGGCTCATAGCTGAATTTTGTTGTTCATTTTATCCATGGAAATTCTTTGTAGTTATTCCACTCAACCAACTGCGTTTTTTTTCTAGAGGCAAATATAAAGATTAAGGGACTGAACATCGTAGCTAAATCCCAAACAAAACAGACCAAATAGCTAGAATACAATCTTTTATGAATTTGAGGGCCAAAAAGTTTCAATACCAATAGTATTAATATGGACTGACGACAGTATACCAAACTCTCAAAGCCACAAATGTCTATGTATCATTGGCTGTCTGGTTGTAATTTAGCTTAGGTTCATGTAAACATGATACAAATAAGAGATTCCGGTGGGTAGAAATAGCTGAAGGTAGTTGAACACTTGGACTAAGTAGCACAGTGTCACATACGACTCCACCATATTCTTGAATAAGTTTTACTTAGATTACTACTAAATTTTGGTTTCATATTGATGCAGTATATAATAAAATTTATCAACTTGCAATAAAAATACAAAAACGCGCCGAATTGAGCTTAACTAGTGACTAGAGTAATTTTTAAATAAATAGTAAGTTAGAAGTATTTACTTGCATAGTATTGCATTTTTGGGTATGAGCCATCTTTGTCAAAATGTTAGTTGATCAGATGAAAATTTAGAAATATTCATTCTACATGCTACTTTCTAAGATACTTCCTCTTCAATATGGAAAAAAATTAGTATATAAAAGCATTTGGATCCATTTCCATTAATACTTGATGTGTTATTGATAATTACTTTCTAATTAGGTTGTAATTAGTACACCTTTATCATCTTCTTACCATTTATGAGTAGAAGAGGATAAAGAACATTACTCAGTTTGGTAATAAAGAGAGAATTATCAGTAACACTCAAAAAGAAATCAACATGGAGAATCTTCCTCCTGGTTTTAGGTTCCATCCGACTGATGAAGAGCTCATTACTTATTATCTGACTCGAAAAGTGTCCGATTTTCGCTTCGTTTCGACTGTTATTGCTGATGTTGATCTGAATAAATGCGAACCTTGGGACCTGCCAGGTATAATATTTCTACAACACATTTTTTTTCTTTTTTTTGCTTATAACTCCTTTCATGCATCTGAATTTCAATAGTTGATATGCGATTTTGATTTGTTTTCGATCAATTAGCCAAAGCTGTCATGGGAGAGAAAGAGTGGTACTTTTTTAGCTTGAGAGACCGGAAGTATCCGACAGGTCTTCGAACAAATCGAGCTACAGATTCAGGATACTGGAAAACCACGGGGAAAGACAAGGAGATATATCATTCTGGTGTGCTAGTCGGATTAAAGAAAACTCTAGTCTTTTACATGGGTCGGGCACCTAAAGGAGAGAAAAGCAACTGGGTTATGCATGAATATAGACTTGAAACCAAATTTACTTTCAAGCCTACTAAGGTATAACTAACTAAACACTATTCGAATACTGCATTTGCTTAATTACTTTGATCATCATGGAATCATGGATCCATCCTCAAAAAATTTCAAGGGGGTCATAGTCTAGAGATCAGCAACACGAAAAAAAGTAATCTTTGGAGCCATAGTTTTCAAGTGTATATCTACTCTTCATCTAACTTTTATCTGTCTCTAGTAATTTCTAATGTTGTTTATTATTCCAGGATGAATGGGTAGTTTGCAGGGTTTTCAAGAAGTGTTCCGCAGGAAAAAGACCAGTACAAACGTCATCACCAATGCACCATTCACCTGATTCACCTTGTCTTGATAATACTGACACATTTGTAAATGAATTCGGAGATATGGAGTATCCACAGCTGAATAATTGTCTAACTAGTTCTGCAGCCAGTTTTAACGCTACTTCTCTGATATCAAATAACAACTATGATAACAACAATGCTGATACGAACATGAATTGGGTCTCAGCACGGCCGTCAGAACAGCAGATAAACCCTCTTCCTTCACCGTTGCTGAATTGGCCTTCAAGTCTCCTGACAATGAACCCTGCTAACTACTCAATGATTTTGAGTGCACTGCAACTTGGAGCTGCCGCTACTTATCAAGCACGCGAAGCTATGCCGACATCCACCGCCAGTATAAACAATTTATTAGCGCAACAAGGCGGGGATATTCATCCCTTTGTTGGGTCTAACTACAGCCCAAACATCCCTTCATCTTCTGCCTCATCTACAAAAGTAGTCATGGATTCCCAGCAACAGTCATTCAATATTGATTCTCTCTGGTAATCTATGTTGAATTACATAACTTGACGACAAGTAGCTCATGAGCTAACATATATATACAGTACAAAGTTTATCCTCCGTACAGATGAAATATCTATCTAGTATAACAAAATGTACTTAGCTAATTCAGTCTTTATGTGTAGTAGTAATTACTAAGTTTCGTATATGTTCCCTGTGTCGAGAAAGTAATGAAGTCAAGTCTTTGAAGTTTTCTGTAAGCAAAATAAGTACATAAGCTCAACGAAGGCTAAACCTTGTTGGCATAGGTCAGTGTAACAGTGTTACTGAACCATGTACGGTTCTGTTTTTATATATACTTTTTGTCTTAATCGTTTTGAATTTGGATCACCTACTGTTCTATACTTGATGCTCTATCTGCATCTTTTTCTGGACTTCCGTTGTAATAGGAATTAAGAATTAAACTCTAATTGGAACTGCCCAACAACAGACTTTAGTTACCGGTGCAATAGTGGCAGTCTGGCAGAACCATTTAGTACCAGCTGGGGAATGGAAAAATTGCCCTTAATCATCACAAATGCGTAAATCTGCTGCAAACATGAGATAAACGAAAATAACTAGTCACGAAGAAGTCGGGACATTCTGCTTCAACATTACTCAAACCTTAACTGCATGTGGTTGTAACTAGTAGTACTGTCTAATAGAGAATAATAAATTATAAGTGGTTGTTAAAGTTGGTTTTGGTTTTTACTATTTCCCATCTCCATATCTCCTAAATCCCATCCCAATTACATAAATCAATATTTGTTTAACTCTTTCCGGGTTGGATATACAAAACTCACCCTATTTATGGATTACCATCATCTTCGTGAACTACCATCTCCTTTCTCTCTCAAATTATGATTCCTAAATCGTCCATAAAAAAGAAAAACAGCTAATCCTAGATCTAGTAATATGTCATCACATTACTCCCCATATTCTGTTCATATATTATCATCACGCTACTCTCCATGTACTGTTCGAAGACATGATTTTTTTTTTCGAAAAAGAGGCGAGCCTCGTATATTGATAATTTTACTCCGATAAAAATCGAGATTGATTACAGGACTTACCAGCGGATTTTCAGCAATTACATAAATTCCGACCAAGCAACGACTACCAATACAATCACAATACCTAGCAACACAGTTACAAACCATTTTCCCAATCGGATTCTTAACCATTTCAGACAATTTTCTAAGTAGCATAACCATTTCAGACAATTTTCTAAGTAGCATAACAAGTTTAAATGGCCTATTTTGGATTTATAGCACCCCTATAAGCATATAACACCCCTAGTTTGGATTTTCATAGACATGATTTAATGATGGTTTTGCACCCAAAACTAGAAGAACTAGTACTATTGGAAGTGTTCATGGGAAAATAATTAATTCTTTCTTTCTTTTCATTAAACATTTAATTTTTGTATTGATTTACCAATCAGTAGTGCTAGTTTTCAGAGTACACAACTAATCAATTTTGGGAATTAGTTGATTTACCGATCATCAAAATGATTTACCAATCTTTAAAAATGATGATTTGAGAATTTGGGGAACTAATTTCCAAACCTAATCAATTTGGTGGCGTCCCTATTCAGGTTATCCATGGAAAACAGTAGAGCGAGTTTTGTTTACCCAATCTCAAGAGGGTTTTACAAAATCTAATACGTGTGTTTGGGATTGGATTTAGGGAAAATAGGGAAGGGATATAGGTAAAACCTTGGTTTTTGTATTTACAATCACAAAAAGACATGTAAAAACAATGGGCAATTCTACACTCACCGTGTTTTTACACCGTGAGATGCACCGAGTGGAACAAGCCCCTGGGACCCACCACCCAAAGATTTATAGGGGGGCCCTTTTTTCTGTCTCACTCGGTGCATTTTGCGGTGGTTTTTCCACGGTCAATATAGAGTTTCCGAAAAACAATACTGGAACTAGGTGGCGGAACCAGCTTTTACCGTAGAGGGGCTTAAAAAAATTATAGGTGGACTAAATTCTGAAATTTCACGACATTTGGGGACTAAATATTAAATGCTAAGGATTGAACATAAAATATAAAAGAAATTGAGGCTTATCTAGTAATTTTAGGAACTTCAGGGGGGCTTAAAGCCTCGTCTAGCCCCGCCTTTGGTTCCGCCAACCAAGTTTGAACTCATTTTTGGAAGGTAGAAAACAGTAAAGCTGCAGTATTTCTATGCAATGCGGGCTTGTTTTTTTGATGGATATAAAAATTAATAAGACAATGAGTTAATGTTGTTGATAACTGGGTTTGGATTAGAAGAGGTGTAATAAGTAGGGGTGAGCATTTTATCCGTAATCCGCGGATTTAACCAGGACCAATCGTATTTTTGCGGATGGATGTCCGGACTGTTCCCTAATGGGTTAGACACGGATGAGATTTTTGAAATCCAACGGATTACGGATTGGGCCTGGATACAACCTTGAAAATCCATTGGACATCCATATCCGTTAGATTAAGGGGATTTATATAGTTTCTAGAAAATATATAGATAGTTGTAGATGGGAAAAAACGATTTGCTGGTTTTTTAGGGAAGTGAAGAGACAACCGTGCGGACGAGACTCCTCAACCGAGCAAACTGCTTAACCTCAAACAGATGCACTGCACGGGAGTGCTTTGAGTTCGAGAGATCAATCTGTAGGACTCCGGCCTAAACCAAGTCAATGGCCGTTCCAGAGTCAATTCGGTCACAAAGAGGGAGATGGGTTGATCTATAAGAGGGAAGCTGAGAATTGTAGGATCAATGATGATCAAGGATTGTGGATGTGTTGAAGGTTTCTGCAAATGATGAATAAGTTCGAATGATTGAGATAGTGTTGCTCACACGATGATTCTTGGTTAGACGATGGATTGTCTGTTCAATATCTCGTGGATTTTCTGTGTCTTTTTCAATCATAGATTCAGCGACTTATTTATATTGTCAGAATAGTGAACACATTGATCCCAGTAAGTGTGACGGTTTATTGAGTGAAAGAGTGGAAAAGTGGGAATTCGTGGTGAAACCAGTTCCAGGTCATGTGGAGACTCGTCCACCCACTACTTTGCTAACTCCTTCAACTGTTTGCAAGACTTACTCAAATTTCTCATCGTGGATGAACATACGTGCCGTAGGCCGCCAGACCAAAACCCTAAGTAATATCCCCCCATGTGACGTGACGTGATTGATGTCTCACGAACGTGGAGTCTGCAAAACAGACGTGTATTTGATCAGTTAGTCGTTGACTTGATTAGACAGTGAGTCTAAGTTTTGTTGAATTGAGCATGAGTGACGAATGCTCAGTGATTCATGGATTGAACATGTCAGATGTATTGCTCGTAAATTCGATGAATTGTTGAATATTGAGTTGAATCAATATTCGAGCAATTGAGCAAGTATTGCTCAATTCGATAAATTACTGAATATTGATAGTTGGATCAATATTTGAGCAACTGAGCAAGTATTGCTCAATTCGATGAATTATTGGTAACGTGACCCAATAAAATATTAATTAAAATATTGGTAGTGTACCAAATATTATATAATTAATCTGGATGTCGATTACTAGATCAACATAAAATTATTAGTGTTTGAACTTGCTCAAAATTATGATTTGTGGAGCGTTTGTTCGAAACCCTAATTTTTGATCAATTGTTCGTCAATTGATGAATTACTGAAAATTGGAGGGACCGACCACATGGGATGATGGACGACCATGTGATGCCCAAGTGCTCGAGTGAGCGTGCACCAGAGTCCTTAGTTGACCGGTTGGTGAAAGGATGATTAAATGCTGATTTAATCATTCCTTAGAATAATGCTCGTATGAGCATTAGGTGATGAAACCTAATTATGGGGAAGTGAGGGACCGGCCGAGGGAGCATGAAACCGGCCCATGGTGGTCGTGGGACCAGCTGATGGTCGTTTGAGCAAATTCCAAGTTGGTTGAAAAAAGTTTGAACCCAATATGAGCAATTGAGCAAATTAGGTCAAAATTATAAGAATGTGTGGGACCGGCTCGTTGCAAGCCTTGGGGACGGCCTTGGTCGGTCAAGGAAGCATGCCCATGTCGCCATAATGTCCGTGTCTTAGTGCTGAGAGTTTCAGTATTTTCTGGTGTGCGTTTGAGCAATATCTTGAATTTTCAGAAGAGTTTGATCTTTGACTGAAATTCTTGATTTCGCTCGAATGAGCAAGTAGGACTTTGCTCGTTCGATCAATATTTCGAGAATATTAAAATATTATTATTATTTTAATATTTTTCGTGAATAGCCTAGTTGGTCACGTGACCATTTGAATTTTTGGCTTTTTCATGATTTGAGCAATATTTGAGAAAATATAATAAACCATGATTTTTGCTCAAACGGAGGAGTTTCATGAGACGATGGAAATAATAATTATGAAAACAAGGGATTGTAAGGTATGGGACCGGCCACGGCTAGGGCATGGCCGGCCGGCCAGGTAGCCCAGTCCCGCAACACCTTTCCCTATTTTATTATTTTTTCATGAAACCGTGAAAATATGGAGAAACCGTGAGTTTTGCTTAAACAAGGAAAGTTGCTCGAATAAAGGAGTTTTCATGAGTTCATGAAAATAAGAAAATAAGAAAAATAAAGGGAAGAGGCGTGGGGGACCGGCCACGGTGGCATGACCGGACGGCCGGTTGGCCCGGTCCCTAGGCGCCTCTTTTATTATTTTTTATCATTATTTTCTCTCTCCTGTTTTGTGTAGGATTCCTCATTTGTCCATATTTTGAATGCTCGTTCGTGCATCATTGTTGAGTACACTTGCACCATTTTATTGGGGCTTACTCGGTGATAGTCCAGATGTCCGATTATTGGATATTTATTACTAATTCATGAAATTCAGCGGAGAATGACTCATGAAACAGAGTAATAAATGAATTGTGTATCTATTACTAATTCATGAATCCAGCCGGGGAATTCAAGGAATGGAGTAACGAGATAAGATGGTTATCTATTACTAATCCATGGAATCAGCCGGGGATAGCCATGGAACGGAGTAATGAGATATAATAGATTATTTTCTAGGAATTCAGTGGCGAATGTCATGGTAGAATTAATCTATTGTAGAATCGAGATATGAGATAGTTGAAGCATCATACTCGTTCTGAAAGGTGTATAGTCAGGGAACAACGTGCAACATTGGTGTCTTGAAGGCGTTTAGCCCCCTCAACAAACAATTATGTAGGAGAGCTGCCTGAATCTATACATGGTCTCTCTACATAGTCAGAGAACAGCGAGTGTCGCCGATGACCTGAAGGCGTTAAGCCCTCTCAACAAACAATTATGTAGGAGGACCGCCCAATCGTTCTTCTATGTAGAGGTGGGTCTCTCTATGTAGTCAGGGAACAGCGAGTATCGCCGATGTCCTGAAGGCGTTAAGCCCTCTCAACAAATAATTATGTAGGAGGACCGCCCAATCATGTTATTCTACATAGAGGTCACGATGAAATGTGTGGCATCGAACGCTCAGCTAGTGGGAGGCCTTTCGAGAAACATATTCATCATGGCTCTGAGAGGAACTCGATCAGAGATCGTGAAATGGTTCCCGAATCGTAAAATATGAATCGTCACATGCATTCCTGAAGCCGGGTCAGAAACATGCCGTATCATGATTTTACGATTTTTACCTTTGTTGAAAATCCACCATCAACATTAGGTCCCCTGCTTAGTGAGGGACAGTCATGTTCCGCAGTAAGCATTAGATGGTGATTTTCCGGTTGACGAGATAAGAAGCTAAACTCGGTCGTACAAAGGTATTTTCAGAATCCTCGATTTGCTCCAATGGTGTCATGTACGAGCAAATGCTTATGTAAGGACCCTAACAGTAAGATAGAGTGTCATCCCGTGAGCACAGAGAAATGAAGCACTGCTGATTTGGACAATCGGGCATCCTGTTTTGGTTGGTTTAATGTTTGCGGGCCCGAGCCCAAAAAAGGAAATCCATGTTTTATAAGGTTTTGGAAATAAATTTGCTATAAAAGGGAAGAAGCCCTAAAAAAAATTAAATTTTTCTAAGCTTGACCGACCACCTTCCCATTCTCTCTCACGCTCGAGCAGAGGAAAAAAAATTGTGCACGCCGGAGCTCCATCGCCACCGACTGCCGTTGGCCGATTTCCGGCGAACTCTGGCACCGACAAAGGTACGTGATTATTTTTTTTAGTTTGCTATGTTTTATTCATAAGTTGTTTGAAAACAAAATTTCATGTGTGCATGTATGCGTAGGTTTTATGAGAATTTGCTTTAGAAAACATATGCCCGTTCGTTCGTCAGTTTAAGAAACGAGCAATAATCCCTAATATGAAAGAGATACATATATTATTGAATAGACATGGTCTAGTTGCAGTAGAGAAAATTTTGTTTATAAGGTTTCATGAAAATCAAAATTTATTTTCAAAGCATGAACTTTCACACAAATACCTTTTAGGAAACGTACGTTCGTTCGTAGTTAACATAATAAACAATAATTCTTAAGATATTTTTGAAATAGACCTGCACTTTATGATAAAATTTTGTTTGTGAACTTCTAAAATTTATTTGGAACATATGGACCTTCACAAAGATAGGAAAGACCCTCGTTTTATTGACGAGTGCTCGTTCGAGCAAAACAAAAGAATTTTTTTTAAAAATAATAAATCACGTAAAATATATTATTTTATTTTATTTTATTGCAAAATCCATGTGAAATCAAGTTTTCAGCAATTGTTAGAAGTAAACAATTTTTGATACAATGTTGCTTGTATGGATTTTGTGATTTGTCAGTGTATGCACAAACTAACAAATGTTCACCCAGTGAGAGTTGCTCACATGGCCGAAATTACGTGAATTGAGTTTTCGTAAAAAA
Source organism: Papaver atlanticum (assembly GCA_023531105.1). NCBI lineage: Eukaryota > Viridiplantae > Streptophyta > Magnoliopsida > Ranunculales > Papaveraceae > Papaver > Papaver atlanticum. Next base: position 3,168,996 of record JAJJMB010010084.1, on the reverse strand, counting down.
TCAGGTGTCTGACTTTTAATAATGAATTTTTTGCTCGTCTTCACAGGTTTGAAGGAGTGAGCAAATTTTCGAAGTTTTACGTTATTATCACTAAGTTCGTGAAAACCGTAAATAGGTAAGAGTTGAGGATTACCATTTTTGTAGACGCTGATGTGAGCATCCTAATTATTCTGTTGTACTTTTAATTCCGTTGTGTTGATGAAATTTGTTGTATGGATGTCACAGCAACTTTTCAAAGATGACTGATTCCCATAGTAGCGCTTCTGAAGACGATGTTTCCAGAGAGGAGCCTTCTGGAGAGGATGCTTCTACGGATGTATCTTCTAGAAATGATGATTCTGGGACTTCCACGGAAAAAGAGGAAACTACCAAAACTAAGAACATTCCAAATACTGAGGACGAATTCTTTGTGTTTCAGTATAAACCCGAAAAGAGTCCCTTAGGTTCCTCGTTTAGGCTGCTCATAAATCCCAGAAGTACTACTCAGAACAAATTGGTATCTCCTCAAGCAATAATTCGATTCTGCTTACAAGGGAGACACTATTCGGCTTCACATGTAGAATTCAAGCTTTCCCGAAGACCTTTGACATATTTTTCCGGATGGGCTAGACATATGTTGGGTTACAGCCGTGTAAGGACTATGCTGGATCGTGCACAGGTGACACGAGCCATCCAAGCAGCTGGGGATTTATTCATTCATCATAATATACGAGGTATGGTGGCTTTGCTTGCTCGTTGGTGCATTTCTACTCATACTTTCATATGCAGATGGGGAGAATTCACCGTCACTTTAGAAGATGTAGTCGCTTTATTGTATCACCCAATTACTGGTAATTTCCTTGGAGAGCTCCCGGCAGATGAGACTACAATATCTGACGTATTGAAAGCTACGATACATGATTTCAACAAGTCACCCAAATTTCGCTACGTTCGATGGTTGAAGCACTGGTGGCCGAGAGATGAAATTCCTGAAGAACCTTTTGATGGTACATTAACCATTGCCACCTTCTTATGCTTGTGGCTCTCCAGAGATGTTCTTGAGGATAGTGGACATTTGTTGAAGCCGTTTGTAATTCCTTTTGCTATTAAAATGGCTAAAGATGAGAAACTTCCTATCGGTAGTCTGTTCTTGGGTTCGCTGTTTTCCAATTTAGACTCCTTAGTCATAGACTCCAGCATTTTCAATGGTTTCATGAAAATTGAAACATATGCTAATATTATGTTCCTCCAAGCTTTGATGTGGGAGCACCTTGAGAATTATGCTCCAATTCCTCGTAGCGTTTTGCAAGGACCCAATGTTGATACTCGTCATGCTTTCCTCGAGAAAGATAATGCCTGGATTATGCGCTGGTCTACAAAGCATCCATGACACAAGATATGCCTCACTAGTATTTTAGACACCGAATCTGAATTTAATTTTCACCCCTGGGTGTCGGTTCCTCCTCTATTCTCACAATTGATCACTTTCAATGCTGGTGAAGAAAATGTCATATTGAAGTCTGGCATCGGCCTGAGTGATGGAGAGAAATCTTTCATACTGAGTTGCACTCCTGGTTACTTAGTATCATTAATACACGGAGAATTCCAGGTGGAAGAATATAACATCGACAGAGCAGCTCGACAAGTGGGTCTCGACCAGTATGCTCCAGGTCATCGAATGAATAAACCATCGGTTGAGCATCTAAAGGCTCACTTAGATTGCACACGTGTGGAAGGAAATGATTATTTATTTCCATGCTTTGACCGAGCTACCTACATAACTCCGGGTTACATAGACTTCTGGCGTCAACAACTTGATCGTTTGCATAAGTTTGCGATGGATGTTAAGTCTCTGGTACGAGAGTTTCCTTCTCCTGACATGATTTCTTAATTAATTTATTGACTTTGCGGTAGGATGGCCGTGCTGTGAGATCTAAAATCCATGTGGACTTCTCAGAAGTGCAAGAAAGTCCCCAGAGTGGAGAAGGCATAAGTAGGAGGAACTATAGGATGATACCGAATAATGTGAAGTCCCCAGTCGTTTCTTTGGTGAGTTGTTAATATTCCTTCATGACTTTTTCCTTGTCCGCATAATTAGGATCATGAAACCAATGTTTGTTGCTGCTCCAGAATTTCGCTCCATCAAGTATTGACGGTCTTCGTCTTGCTCAGCTAACAACTCATGAGTCCAGCGATGAAGATGAAGTTGATGTAAGTACTCCTTCGTATAATCATTCATGATACTTCTTGAAATAAATAATAATTGCCGCTATATATCCAGGAGAACATTTTTGCGGAAGACCAACATGGCCGTGTTGTTCATTCGTCTTCGAATGGTGGTGAGAAAGGGAATCCTCAAGAATCAGGACCGAATGAGGGCAATGGTGCTATCGATGTTGATGCAGGCCATATTAATCCTTCGAATAATTTGGAAACCCCTCAAGTAAATATCCATCTCATTTTTTATTCATAGAAGTATAATATTGCTGATTTGTGAATGAATGAATGAATGAGAATCCACACGAATGAATGAAAATTTTAGTGAAATACGTCACCAGAAAATTCAGAACTCAGTCTTTTAGCAAAAACGCCATAAAATCTTCATCCGATGTCGGATTTTCGCAATCTACCCATGCATTCTTATGCCCAGGAGATTTCCAAGATTTTTGAAAGAATATTTTAGAGTTTTGAGCACGTTTAGGGGTCGAAATCAGCGAAACAGTAAACTTCCAGGAGACCTTTAAAAAAAAATCAGCTAACATGTAGTCCAATGTTTTGGCCACAACTCTTTGCTAATTTATCCAATTGTCATGAAATTTTGATATGTTGTAGAAAACATCCATACGAAGATAATTGTATATGACTCAACCTTATATTACTTACCAATTGTTCCCAGTTCATCATATTGTACAGGGCAGTATAAAATCTCTTCAGACGAGCTTGTTGAAAAACGTGTTTTATGACTTCCACACTATTTGCTCATGTCTTGGATGTATAGTAAAGAACTTAGATAGTGTTAGTTCACTTAAATGATGGATTTTATGATTGCCTTTGGTTTCCATGCTTGTATTGCTCTAATCTCATGTAATCTTCGAATTAGGTGCCAAATGTCGAAGTTGCGAATAATGGAGCCAATGATGATTCAAACCATATGGTGAATTGAGTTGATGATGTTACCATATATGCACCTCAATTCCATGAGAATATTGCTACTGAATTTTTCGAGGAGAACGAAGCTCAAATCATCATCACTTCAGAGACAGAAGAAACCGGTCCCAGAATGGGAGAAACTGCTCCATCGATAAAAGAAACTGCTCCCACAATTGCTGAAGTTGCTCCGATAATTGAGAACCGCATAATAGTGCATGAATACCCTAATGCAGGGATTATTTGTGAGCCTCCATTCGGCGAGTCACTCCCATATCACACATCAGTTGGTGGATTTAGCGTTCCCATAGGGTATGCTGATATGTATGAGAAATTGTGGAAAATGTATGGCCACATTGTTGTCACCAAGGATCCAAAACGCAGTTACTTCTTGACAATGCAAGTAGGAACTATCTTGCGTGTCATAGATGATATATGAACCAGGGCAAGAAGTACTGTTACTCAAGATGTACTCTTTGATTGGGAGTATAACTTGAAGAAATCTGAAGAACTTGGTTTTAAATTGAAGTGGCTTCGTCAAAGGATCAACATCATCAGGGATGCAGTAGAAAACAATAGACCCTTCACCAGTGATGCTGTGATGGAGAAAATGGCTAAGATTGCTGAATTGTCTAAAAAGCTGGAGTTGGAGAAAGCGGCCTTGCAAGTCTTGGAGAATGCAGAGAAGCAGAAATCTTACTTTGCCGCTTCCTTTAGTTTTCCTTTCCATAATCTCTTGAACCTTGAACTTCTGAGAGATGTGAGGTTTTATTTTGGTTTTGATTTTCTGATTGGTTTTGAATAAGTGGGTGATTGAGGATTTTTTTATTTTTTTTAATTGATAGAGATTTTGTTAAAATAAAAGATCTTTGATAAATTGCTGAATTCAAATACTGAATGCAAGAATTGCAAACTCTTGGAGGAATTGAAAATACATGTGAAAGAAAATCCTAAAAATGTGAAAACGTTAGGTGTCTCGGGAGTTCATGCCTTGAACATAAAACACCTTGGGACGCTGAATGCTTCATGCGTCAAAATCCTTTATCCAATTCTCGTGAATCACTGGCACACTTGTTTTGCCTTTCATGTCATCCAATTTGTAATATCCTTCGATTGTTGACTTAGCAATCATAAAAGGCCCTTCCCAATTAGAGCTCCTTGTGGAATGAAGATTACGCTTAGTTGCCTTGAGAACTAAACCCCCTTCATGAAATTTGTTAGGTTTTGTTGCTCGTGCCCTGAATATCTTCTGCTGGTTCGGAATTCCTCGTATAGTGGGATTCCATGTTTGTGGAGCTTTCCAATCATGTGGCCCATGTGGACACTCACGCAAAGGAGAGTATCTAGGATATTGATTCTCATGCTCGATCATTATTCTAGCAATGTTTGTGTCAGTGAGACGATGGATTCGGAGAGGTTCCGCATCCAACCATTTGGTGAAGTATTGATGAGGCAAAACTAACCACTCATAACGTTTGGTGATAGCCATGTTATGAGTAAGGTTGAGTCCTCGAACCAGAGTAGCATATTTGAAAGTTGATAATATGGACGCATGAGGAGGAATAAGACTTGCCTGATTACAAAATCTTTTGACGAATTCGTGTGCACTTTCTTCAGGTTTTTGCGTGACTTCCATCAAGGCTTCAACTTTCCCCAGATGTTCGAATGGTGGAGCGTCCTCTATTTCTTCCGAGTCAGAGCTTTCTTCAACAGAGAAATGTGCAACTGAAGGTGTTGTAGCTACCTTTCTAGCATGAATCCATGTCCGTCCAAGGATCATATCATACCCTGGATCTTCCCTGATTATATGAAATTTGGTCTCCGTCCAGGTTGCATCAACTTTCATCTCGAAAAAGATGTAACCATATGCATCTCTGAGTATTCCTTCATGATCTCTGACTGAGACAGGAGCATATGTGGCTTTTTGTCGAGTGATGCCTGCAGCTCTAAGAGTTTTCAAAGGGATGATATTGACAACAGTGCCAACATCGACCAACGCTCGCTTGAACTCATTTCCTTTGAGGTGGACCGTGGTGAGAAGTCCCCAGTCATACATCTCTTTGTCAGTAGCTGGAGCTTCGGGGAGAACTTCTAAGATAGATAAATGTTTCCCGGACACTATATGGTTCAAATCCATGAACATTTCCCCTCTTTGAGCTTTTGACAGATAAACCAATTCGCAGACATGCTCGATCAATGATTGAACTTCTTCTTTGATTGGTTGTTCAGAGAGTGTAAAGGTTCTGATTGGGAGAGGATTCTTGTGTACTCCTTTAGTCCCCAATTCTCCTGAATCAGTCTTTTCCTTGAATATGGGTTTCAGAGTTCTGTAGTCACTGGTCGGATGACAGACATACCTATGAAAGCGACAGTAACGCGGATTCTCCACTTCCTCGTTTGTCGGCTCTCTCCTGACGGGAGGTAAATTGATCGCACCATCTTGGATCCAGACTTCCAATAACTCGATCACCTCTTCAATAGGGAAAGGAAAGTCTGGTACTTCCTGATCATTCTGCTGACGCTGAGTAGGTGTTTGTGCATTTGGAATTTGGTTATCCTTCCTTGGTTCTTTCGTAGGATGAGACGTTGGAGGAGCATTCTAATGTTGCTGCGCATCAGCTTTCCTTTTGCTCCCTTCAGCAATATTCATGGAAGGTTGAACATTGTATTGTTTGTTGATCAGCCTGGTGCTGTTTCGAGTGTCTCGCGGTTCCTCAGCTTTGATGGTTTTTGTTCTTTCCAGCAAGGCTAGAGCAGTAGTTGCTGATCGCTTGGTTGCTTCATGGAGCTCTGAAAAAGTCTGGAACCGGAGATTTTCCAGCAAGGCTTTATAAACTGGGATCATTCCGTTGATGCATAAGTCCACCAATTGTTGTTCAGTAACATTAGGGTCATGACAATCCAAAGCTTGGATTCTGAACCTCTTCACATATTCATTCGGATGTTCAGTATTCTTCTGAGCCATCCTTCCTAGGTCAGAAAGAGTAATCTGCTCAGAGACGAAGAAGTATTTCCTGTAGAAGGCATTAACCATTTCTCCCCAGTTAGCGATGCTCCCAAGTGTAATGTTGTTGTACCAGGTGTATGCTCGGCCTGTCAGAGATTTCGAGAATTCATTCAGACGGACGACATGGTTGTGTTCGTGCTCTCCTAGTGCCTCCAGGAATCGAGAGACATGTTCTCGAGCATTTCCTGTTCCATTGTACAGTGTGAACGTTGGAGAAGTGTAGCCTTTTGGAAGAGGGATTCTCGGCGTAACAGCAGGGTATGGAGGTTGATGACGATGGACAGATGGTGCATTTCCTTTCCCTCGATCTTCCATAAAATGTTCCAGATATTCACGAGTGATGAAACCAGCAGGCTCTTTTGTTGGTGGATTTTCTGCAGCCTTGTGGGCTTCATCATAATCTACTACATGGATTAGGGTGACTTCAGGATCAGCAACCGAAGATGTTTCTTTGGTTTTTCCTTTCTCCTGAGTTTTTTATGCCATCTTGTCAGTGAGAGTTTTGAGATAATTGCATAGCTCCTTCTGAGTAGTAGCCATGTAAATTTGATTTTTGGCGAGAACCTCCTTGACCTTCATGAGATCAGCTATGGTGGGCAGATTTTCTCTGATTTCCTCGGGATGCCGGCCAAAGAGAGGATGATTTCCGATATTGGTTTGAGGAGGAGTGGTACTGCCAGTACCGTTGTTGGAAGCAGGAATAGTTTCTGGAGCACCACCATTGTTGCTAGTGCTAGCGTTGTTTGGGTTAGGATTTGTGATTGAAACATGACCTAAGATCAACCATTTTGTGAGAATTTGAGATTGCAACCGAGAGATTAATCTCCCACTGTGGTCGCCAATCTGTAGATGGGGAAAAACGATTTGCTGGTTTTTTAGGGAAGTGAAGAGACGACCGTGCGGATGAGACTCCTCAACCGAGCAAACTGCTTAACCTCAAACAGATGCACTGCACTGGAGTGCTTTGAGTTCGAGATATCAATCTGTATGACTCCGGCCTAAACCAAGTCAATGGCCGTTCCATAGTCAATTCGGTCACAAAGAGAGAGATGGGTTGATCTGTAGGAGGGAAGCTGAGAATTGTATGATCAAGGATTGTGGATGTGTTGAAGGTTTCTGCAAATGATGAATAAGTTCGAATGATTGAGAGAGTGTTGCTCACACGATGATTCTTGGTTAGACGATGGATTGTCTGTTCAATATCTCGTGGATTTTCTGTGTCTTTTTCAATCATGGATTCAGCGACTTATTTATATTGTCAGAATAGTGAACACATTGATCCCAGTAAGTGTGACGGTTTATTGAGTAAAAGAGTGGGAAAGTGGGAATTCGTGGTGAAACCAGTTCCAGGTCGTGTGGAGACTCGTCCACCCACTACTTTGCTAACTCTTTCAACCGTTTGCAAGACTTACTCAAATTTCTCATCGTGGATGAACACACGTGCCGTAGGCCACCAGACCAAAACCCTAAGTAATATCCCCCCATGTGACGTGACGTGATTGATGTCTCACAAACGTTGAGTCTACAAAAAAGACGTGTATTTGATCAGTCAGTCGTTGACTTGATTAGACAGTGAGTCTAAGTTTTATTGAATTAAGCATGAGTGACGAATGCTCGGTGATTCATGGATTGAACATGTCAGATGTATTGCTCGTAAATTCGATGAATTGTTGAATATTGAGTTGAATCAATATTCGGCGAATATTGATAGATCAATATTCGAGCAACTGAGCAAGTATTGCTCAATTCGATGAATTATTGGTAACGTGACCCAATAAAATATTAATTAAAATATTGGTAGTCTACTAAATATTAAATAATTAATCTGGATGTCGATTACTAGATCAACATAAAATTATTAGTGTTTGAACTTGCTCAAAATTATGATTTGTGGAGCGTTTGTTCGAAACCCTAATTTTTGATCAATTGTTCGTCAATTGATGAATTACTGAAAATTGGAGGGACTGACCACATGGGATGATGGACGACCATGTGATGCCCAAGTGCTCGAGTGAGCGTGCACCAGAGTCCTTAGTTGACCGGTTGGTGAAAGGATGATTAAATGCTGATTTAATCATTCCTTAGAATAATGCTCGTATGAGCATTACGTGATGAAACCTAATTATGGGGAAGTGAGGGACCGGCCAAGGGAGCATGAAACCGGCCCATGGTGGTCGTGGGACCAGCTGATGGTCGTTTGAGCAAATTCCAAGTTGGTTGAAAAAAGTTTGAACCCAATATGAGCAATTGAGCAAATTAGGTCAAAATTATAAGAATGTGTGGGACCGGCTCCTTGCAAGCCTTGGGGACGGCCTTGGTCGGTCAAGGAAGCATGCCCATGTCGCCATAATGTCCGTGTCTTAGTGCTGAGAGTTTCAGTATTTTCTGGTGTGCGTTTGAGCAATATCTTGAATTTTCAGAAGAGTTTGATCTTTGACTGAAATTCTTGATTTCGCTCGAATGAGCAAGTAGGACTTTGCTCGTTCGATCAATATTTCGAGAATATTAAAATATTATTATTATTTTAATATTTTTCGTGAATAGCCTAGTTGGTCACGTGACCATTTGAATTTTTGGTTTTTTCATGATTTGAGCAATATTTGAGAAAATATGAAGAAACCATGATTTTTGCTCAAACGGAGGAGTTTCATGAGACGAGGAAAATAATAATTATGAAAACAAGGGATTGTAAGGTGTGGGACCGGCCACGGCTAGGGCATGGCCGGCCAGCCAGGTAGCCCGGTCCCGCAACACCTTTCCCTATTTTATTATTTTTTCATGAAACCGTGAAAATATGGAAAAACCATGAGTTTTGCTCAAACAAGGAAAGTTGCTAGAATAAAGGAGTTTTCATGAGTTCATGAAAATAAGAAAATAAGAAAATAAGAAAAATAAAGGGAAGAGGCGTGGGGGACCGGCCACGGCGGCATGACCGGACGGCCGGTGGGCCCGGTCCCTATGCGCCTCTTTTATTATTTTTTATAATTATTTTCTCTCTCCTGTTTTGTGTAGGATTCCTCATTTGTCCATATTTTGAATGCTCGTTTGTGCATTTGGGTGCTCGTTCGTGCATCATTGTTGAGTACACTTGCACCATTTTATTGGGGCTTACTCGGTGATAGTCCAGATGCCCGATTGTTGGATATTTATTACTAATTCATGAAATTCAGCGGAGAATGACTCATGAACGGAGTAATAAATGAATTGTGTATCTATTACTAGTCCATGAATCCAGCCGGGGAATTCAAGGAACGGAGTAACGAGATAAGATGGTTATCTATTACTAATCCATGGAATCAGCCGGGGATAGCCATGGAACGGAGTAATGAGATATAATAGATTATTTTTTAGGAATTCAGTGGCGAATGTCACGGTAGAATTAATCTATTGTAGAATCGAGATATGAGATAGTTGAAGCATCATACTCGTTCTGAAAGGTGTATAGTCAGGGAATAACGTGCAGCATTGGTGTCCTGAAGGCGTTTAGCCTCCTCAACAAACAATTATGTAGGAGAGCCGCCTGAATCTGTACACGGTCTCTCTACAAAGTCAGGGAACAACGAGTGTCGCCGATGACCTGAAGGCGTTAAGCCCTCTCAACAAACAATTATGTAGGAGGACCGCCCAATCATTCTTCTATGTAGAGGTGGGTCGCTCTATGTAGTCAGGGAACAACGAGCTCTCTACATAGTCAGGGAACATCGAGTGTCGCCGATGACCTGAAGGCGTTAAGCTCTCTCAACAAACAATTATGTAGGAGGACTGCCCAATCGTTCTTCTATGTAGAGGTGGGTCTCTCTATGTAATCAGGGAACAGTGAGTATCGCCGACGTCCTGAAGGCGTTAAGCCCTCTCAACAAACAATTATGTAGGAGGACCGCCCAAGCATGTTATTCTACATAGAGGTCACGATGAAATGTGTAGCATCGAACGCTCAGCTAGTAGGAGGCCTTTCGAGAAACATATTCGTCATGGCTCTGAGAGGAACTCGATCAGAGATCGTGAAACGGTTCACGGATCATAAAATATGAATCGTCACATGCGTTCCTGAAGCCGGGTCAAAAACATGCAGTATCATGATTTTACGATTTTTACCTTTGTCGAAAATCCACCATCAACAATAGTTTTGGAATTTTTAAGGTGTTTGCTTGGAGTGTTGTCCATGGCACTTATATATTTATATACATATATTAAATGTGTAGGTTCTATAAGAAGTCATCTATATTGGTTTTATTTTTTTATTATAAATTTTAACTAACACAAATCCATTAGATTATTCACACCCAATCCGTTCATCCGTGCATCTATTGGATGCAAATCCGTTGGATGTTGGATTGGATTCGGTGCCAAATTTGAAATCCGTAATGAATTGGATTTGATGCGGATGCGGATGAGGTAAAACCGGTTCATACCGGCCAATGCTCACCCCAAGTGATAAGTTAATAACCGAAGATGACAAATTTGAGATTTGACTCTTTATTTTGGGGTGGGCTTGAGTTGGAAACTACGCTCGAGGCGGTCAAGAAAAAGTCATTGATTTCCGGTTCGGCCGCTGGACCTTCTTGATCATCATCCATTGATCCCGACTAAAGAGGCATCTTATCCACTTGGTTTGCTCGGTAACTTTGAGTGGTTGGTGAGAAAACTTACGAAGGGAATTACTATTACAGAGACCACTTTGGGGACATGGGGAGTTGGGATGGCAGAGGAGGGGTCATCCTTAAATTGGTGTACCACGGATATTAGGACCCATAATGAATTGACCAGACGTACTATGAATATTGTCGTTATGTATCATTCCATACTATTAAAGATCTAGGAGTTTACACTTTTTCGATCTTTAAATTTGTTGAGCCTTTTCTGGTTTAGTTGTTTCTGTTCCAAAACGAAGCTATCATTCCAGCCTAGCGTCCAGCACCTAAGAGTTTTGAATTTTTGATGTTCTTATCGATGAATGACTTGTGGAAATGATGCACGTCCACAATCCAATTGGTTTTGATTTTGAAATATTGTTTGGTGCATATGGTATTCGGGTGACTTTCTTTTGCTTCCTATGCCTACCTTCTTCTTTTTTTTTTTTTTTTTTTTTGTGATTTACTCGGTCCGTATCTAAAATATAGGTAAATTTCTTTATTTAGATATATATAAAAAAACTAGGCCGGTCTTGATAAATGGAAAGTTAAATGAGTTTACAAATCTAGTTGTAGAGGACCACTTTTCTCTCTTTTATTCCTCTACTTAACACAAAAAGGAGTCCACTACCTCTCTCTTTTTTTGAGAAAAGGGAAATTCATTAAAAGAAATGGAGTATTACAGACACAACAGAGGCCATAACACTCTCTACTCTCAACAGACAAGAACAACTGAAACAAACAAGAAGACTGACAAAGAAACTAAACTGACTCTGGAGCAATATGGTTGCTTTCTCTACTGAGAATCTCACTGATAATGTTTGGAGGTGATTCCCACCAAGACTGCATTCTAATGCTCCTTCTAGCATGTTTTGCAAGCAAGTCTGCTGCATGGTTGAGATCCCTTCTTTCAAAAGACACTACACACTGACTCAAGCCACTAAGGACTTGTTGACACTCTAGGATAAGACTATGATCTTCCCAAGGAACACCAATTAAGTTACCATTACATCCATTAATGACAGACAAGTTATCACCTTCAACTATGACTCATTGAATATTCTGGTCTTTAATCCATTGCAGAGCTTTCAAGAGGATCATAGCTTCAGCTTGCATCACATTCCTGGCTACTGTTGAGAAGGCCATTGCCCCCATGAATCCTCTTGTACAATTACGAATGATTAGAGCAAATCCTGCTATAGAGAAATCAGAAATCATAGAATTATCAATGTTAATCTTAAGCAAGTCTCTAGGAGGTTTTTGCCAATTTTCTTTTTTCTTGACAATTTTTTTGCTTAAGCTACTCCTAGTGTTAATGTTTTCATTAATATAAGACCTAATTTTCTGGATAACCTCCCTAAGATGATGGATTTTGTCTTGGAAAACTCTTTCACATCTAGCTTTCCACAAATGCCAAAGAATGCAAGCAGCTGTGTTAGCTAGATCAGGATTGTTAGCTTCTACAGAATTCCTATATGAGAACCAAGAGTTTATCCATTGTTGAAGAGACTTGCTGTAGTTCTTTGAGTGATGAAGAGCTGAGGACATTCCAAACCAAACCACATCTGCAAATTCACGGTTCAGCAGAAGATGAGAGCTTGATTCTTCTTCTTTATTGCACATTGGACAAATACTCTTGATATCTTTTATGTAGGTGCACAATTTCTTGTTAACTGGCAATACATCAAGACTGCACTTCCATAAGAACTGTTGTAGTTTGTAGGGTATATTCATGTGCCACAGCTTCAGCCAGTGTGAAGATGGTATTTGATTATTATTCATGCTTAGTTCTTTGTAAACAGATTTAGCAGTGAAACTGCCACATCTATTAAGAGACCATCTTAACTTATCTTGACCCTTCTCTGTTATTCTAATGGATCTTATCTTGTGAGCTAGGTTCTGACTGAAGACTTTATTGAGAATGTTAACATTCCAGTTCTTTGATTCTTCATTCAAGAGGTCAGACGCCATTAGATCTTCATTTCCTTGAATATGAACACCTTGATAGTTAAGAACATCAGAAGACTTGTCTGTTTTACTTATCCAGTTATGCTTGAACACTTTAGCTGATCTTCCATCACCAATTTCACATATGTAGTGCTTTTTAACAATTTTGAGTCCCTGCTGTATGTTGTTCCAAACCTAAGAGCTGTAGCTTTTTGAGATATCATCCACCAAAGGATCCTTATTTGGGAAGTATATTGCCTTAAGCAGTTGAGCTCATTTTTCTCTGATATCAAATGAATGAGACCAAGGGAAAAAATATGGAAAAGTAACTACGATGATTTATTTTTTTTGCTAGGAAAGAAAACTCATTGATTAATGCAAGTTTACAACATTTTGGAGAAAGTAAGGAATATTGGATTCATTCCATTCGCCTGTATCTTTCCCAATCCTACTATGCTTAGCAGCTAAATCTGCCACATTATTAAGATTTCTCTTAAGGTATTTGAACTTGACAGAGTGAGATTTTTTTAAAAGAAACAAACAATCATCTAAAACAGAGCAAGAGGTCCAGCTAATTTGGCCTTTGCAATTATTAAGATAAGCCATAACATTTTTGGCATCACTAATTAAGAAAAAGTTCTGATTTTTTTTTGCATGGATCCATCTAACATCCTAAAGAATCGCCATACTCTCAGCACCTTCAGAACAAGTATCAGTACCAGAAACTAGTTTGCAGCCTTTGAATTCACCTGCATAGTCCATTGCCACAATACCCACACCAGAATTGTTAGTATCTTTGTCAAAAGATGCATCACAAAATATAAGTAAACTATCATGAGGAATGGTGTTAAGAAAGTTTTCCTCTGTAATAGATGATGATGATGTGTAAGCATTAGGAGTAGAAGTAGAAGCAAGGGAACTGGCAGTTTCCTCGGCCATTCTAATAGCAGTTCTGGCAGTGAAATGAGGGTTCAAAGACTTATTATCAAAGACCTTAGAGCATCTGTCTTTCCAGATGCACCAGGCAGCAGTAAGAACAATTGAGGATTTATCTTGCAGATTCTTAGTAGACAGCCATTTAGTTATCCAATCCTTAATGCTAATATCTCCATTAAGATCCTGAGAAATAACATGACTAGCAGTAGGTATGTTGGACCAAACATTCCTAGCAAATTCACAATGAAGAATCATATGTTATGGGGTTTCACTAGCTCCAGAATTACATGATTTGCACCTGTTATCATGATTACTGTTGTATCTAGCTAACTTACTGCCTGTAGGGAGAATGTTTTCAACACACTTCCATAGGAATAACTGGGTTTTAGGTAAGAGTGGAGATATCCAAAGGGCCTTATGTGTCTCTAGGTCTGGATTAGGGATAGAGTTGTGTGGCAGATCATTAGCAAGAAGCTTGTAAACTGATTTGACAGTTAGGATACCATTCCTATTATAAGGCCAAATAAGAGTGTCACACCCATAAACTGGGATTCTCATCCTACAAATCTTCTGACTATTTTCATTAGTGAAGAAATCCTCAACTAAAGCAACATTCCATGACTTAGTGTCATGGTTTATGAACTCAGAAACCTTATAGTTAGGATTGAGAGAGCTAAGACAAAGAGGCATAGTTTGATTTAATATCCAATTATCAGAAAAAAAAAAACATTAATAACAGAACCATCTCTTAAATCCCAGAAAGCATGTTGTTTTAATATATCCAAACCATGACAAATACTGGACCAAACCCAAGACTGGCTCCAAGGTTTTTTGTAATGAAGAGGATGACAGTTTTTACAATACTTACATTTTAAAATTCTAACCCACAGATCATTAGGAGAATGAATCAAGAGCCAAGCAGTTTTGGCCAAGAGAGCTAAGTTCATTTTTTTCAGATTCCTAAATCCTAAGCCTCCCTGTAACTTATGAGAACAGACCTTATCCCACTTTTTAAAGTAGTAACCTTTGTGACCATTTTTCCCCCACCAGAAGTCCCTTTGGGACTTCTCCATTTTATCAATAATGGTGTTAGGTAGAAGGAAAGAATTCATATGGTAATTAGAAGAAGATTTTAAAGTATGTTGAACAAGTACCGATCTACCAGATTGAGCTAATTGTTTGCCTTTCCAATTAGAAACTCTAGAGTCATGGTGATTGTTTAGATGGGACATACTTTCAGTTCTATTTCTAGTGATAAAAATAGGGATACCAAGGTATTTTTCATTAAGTTCAATCTTCCTAACATTCATGGATCTAATAAAAGACACACAGTGATCAGGAAGAACATTCTTGCTAAAAAAGTAGGCAGATTTTTCAAAGTTTATCATTTGACCAGAGATACTGCTAAAGTCTTTGATCAAAGACATGAGGTTACTAGTTTCAGAATGTGTTTCTTTAGTGAAAAGCAGACAATCATCTGCAAAAAGCAGATGAGATATACTAGGAGCCTCATTAGTTACTTTGAGACCATGAATGAGATTGTTGTTCTCAGCATGGATGAGGTACCTTGAAAATTACTCCATACACAAGATAAATAAGCATGGAGACAAGGGGTCACCTTGTCTCAGACCTCTAGTAGGATTAAAGGAGGGGCAAGGTGAACCGTTCAAGAGAATAGAGATATTAGTGGTACTAATACACTGAAAAATCAATTGACACCAATGATCAGAAAACCCAAATTTTTTAAGCACAACAATTAAGAATGACCATTCTACTCTATCAAAGGCCTTGGACATATCAAGTTTAAGGCCCATAATACCACATTTGTCTTTCTTTTTCTTCATAGAATGAACCAACTCATGGGAAATCACTACATTATTTTGTATATTTCTACCAGGAACATAAGCTGCCTGAAATGGAGAAATAAGTTTGCTTAGTAATGGTTTCATTTTATTCACTAGAATCTTAGATATGATTTTATAGTTAGAATTGCAAAGAGATATAGGCTGAAATCAGCAGGACTTGTAGGCTTGTTCACCTTAGGAATTAAAGAAATAAATGTGTGATTCATTTCTTTTAAGAGATGTTTAGAGTGAAAGAAACTTTTGACAGTTTCTAAAACATCATTTTCAAGCAAAATCAGGTTTTGTTTGTAAAAACCTGGAGGAAACCCATCTGGACCAGGAGCAGTCCATGGGGTCATTTGCTTAATTGTATTCCTAATCTCATCAAGAGTAATGGGACTCAAAAGATTGTCATTGTCCTCATCAGTGATACATTTATCGATGCAATTCAAAAAATCATTATTCAAGACAGGATTAGTAGTGGTAGATATGTTCTTAAAATGCGAAACAAGAAGGTCTTCAAGATTAGCTCTATCCTCATACCACATGCCATTAGAAAGTCTTAAAGAGCTAATATGGTTGAAATGTCTTCTTCTATTCACATTTGTGTGATAGTAAGAAGTGTTTCTATCATGGTTTTTTTATAAAATCAACTCTAGCTTTTTGGGCATAAAAAGACTCCTGTGCTTTTTGAGCTAATGCAAGACTTTGTTCTACTTCCCTTATGGCCTCATTGTTATGAATAGAATAAGGATTATTATTTAGATGTTTGAGTTGATCAGTTAAAGAGTGAACTTTTTGATCAATTTTTCCATAATGGGAAATATTCCATTTCTTGAGCTCATATTTAACATTTCTAAGACAACTGGCCATTTTAAAAGCATTAGACCCTCTAACAATGGTTTTATAAGCATCCCTAATCACTTGTTGACAAGTAGGGTCTTTGAACCAACATTTAAAGTATCTATAGGTCCTTTTACCTTGATGTTCATTACAATTTGTAACCAAAAGAATGGGTAAATGGTCAGAGCCTATTGCATCAATGTGAAACAATTTTGAATTGTTGTAATGTTGCAGCCAATGACCATTCACCAAAGGTCTGTCTAGTCTAGATTTAACATTATCATGACCAGATTGCTTGTTAGACCAAGTAAACTGAGAACCTATATAGCCTAAGTCACTCAAGTCAGAACTATCAATGACTTGTTGGATGATAGGATACTCAGTGGTGGTTGGTCTAGTATTAGAAGATCTTTCATGGGCAAACATGGTTATATTAAGGTCACCAATTAAAACCCATGGAAGGCCAGCAGAATTTCCAATACTATTAATATGATTCCATTGTTCTATTTTCTCATCATGGTATGGGACCATAAAGAAAAGTAGAGAGGAATTCAGGTTTACTTGGATCAGAAGAGATCATAGTATGGATCATCTTATCCGTAGAATGAAGAATATTAAGAGAGAAACCACTCTTCCATAAAAGAGCAATACCTCTAGAGAGACCCCTAGAAGGGCAAATCCAATTGTTATGATAGTTGAATCTCTTAAGGTATTGTCTCATTTTCACAGAGTCATTTTTGGTTTCACATAGAAAAATAACATCAGGATTCTGACTTCTAATTTGATTCCATAAACTAGTCCTAGTATCAGGGTTGCCGAAGCCCTGGCAATTCCACGACAAAATTCTCATATTTGATAGGGAAGTGCACATACCAAAGTAATTATGGAACCTAGTGAAGGTAGCACAAAAAGGACTAATAGTTAAGTATCTAGGGAAACAGTAAGACACTAAACTGCAAACAGTGAACAACTGATAGGCAATCAAGCAGAAATCAATAGAATGAAACAAGTAAGAGAAATAATAAAAGAGCGGGATAGGATAACAAGAGTTTTGAGTGTAATTGAGGGGGGGGGGGGGAAGCAATTATCATGCAAAGAAATTCTAATTGTAAAAATTAAACTACTAGTAAACAAGTCACAGTAATAATTTCTAAAGATATAAAAGTTAAGGGAAAAACTAGGGTTTTGATATAGAACCTGATTGAAGGACGCAACGTTTCCATAGTGATTCTGTGAGGCTACCCCATTATTTTCATATTCTGCGCTATCAAATGACATGGAGCGAGTATCATCCATAGAATTTTGGTGGTATTACATCCTGTTTTCAGCTGAGAGGTCACTATAATCTATCATTTCATCAGCTCCATCACAAGCACTCTGATAAGTGGGATTATTGTGGGTGGTTGAGTGATTGGGATTATAGGTTGAGACATTATTGAGGATAGTGTTAATCTTAGAACCTGCATCTCTGGTACGCTTGTTTTTTCTCATCTCTGCATCTTCAATTTCAAGATCTAAAATTTCTTCATTGTGAGAGATGGGAAGCGGATTAGACGAAAAAGAGGTAGTATTTGCACCCCTGGATGATTCCACCCCAACTTCCATTATATTAGCATCTACACTAGTTATATAGGCAGCCAAAAATTGTTTTCCCTCTTCAGTCTGACTCCATGCAGCATATTCATTTTCTGTCATCGCCTCAACTTTCTGTTCTTGTGCAAGTCTCTTGCAATTTGTGTCCATATGATCTACAACCCAACATTCTTTGAAAATATTATATGGCTGCATTTCGAAGTGGTAAATGACCCATTGTTTTTGGCCAATGGGAGTAACATACCATCCTCCTCTTCTGAGAGGTTCATTGAGCTTGACTTTTACATAGACTGTACTTGTGAGACTTCCTCTTGGTTGTCTTCTTCTCCCCTCTGGATTGACTTTTTTCCTTATATCTTTACAAATCTCAGAAGTCAATCTATCATTTAGGATGATATTACCAAGGTTTCCCAGCTTGATAGTCCAAGTATGTTGCTCAAACTTGTGTTCATTGATAGCAATGTTGGGATCAAACTGGATTAAAGATAACAAGTATCCCATGATATCCCAAGTTTTCATTCTGACTCCATTGAAAGCATTTTCTCTCTGAAACCTGAAAAGAAACAGGTTTGTGCCTTTTGTGATAATTTCATATCTTCGATAACTTCTCCAATGATCATTGATCTCCTTTTTAATATCTTCATGCTCTAGTGGTTTTTTGAAGATTATTTTACCAAGAAGGTTAAAAGTAAATCCATCATTATTTTCAGCAGGAGCTTCAGCAGTTGCAACTATTCTTCTTATGGGTCTAAGGGGAATAGAGCAAGAGCTAGTTGGTTGCATATTGGTGTTAAGATTCATGAGTTGGTTGTTGATCTGAGAAGACATGGTTTCACAGAAGTTATTACTAGAGTAATTGAAATTTGCAAGTATGCTTAGGGTTTTAGGGTTTTGTTTATAAGCAGGATACCTAATCGGATTATGGAAATTTTTATATTGATGGGTATAATTTTGTTTCCATATTTGTTGGGAATAGTACATAATATCCGGGGTAATATTATTGACTCCAAATTTGAATTTGAAAATGGAAGAAACTTTCCCTCTGAGAGTGCTACAATCACGGCAAGAGTGGTTAACCGATTCAAGCGAGTTAACTGGATTGAGAAGAAGCTTGGTTTTGATGAACCTGAGTGCAGACATGGTGAAAGATTGGAGACTAATGATGATATCTTTGGTGATGATAAACTGGGGATTGGAATACCAGGATCAAAACAACTTTTTGAGATCACACAAAGGACGATGATATCACAATAATACCACTGTTACATGAAGGACAACACTACTGTGACAAAGACCAGAAATCTGAACTAGTTATAATCACTAATGATTACCACCACTGGGAGCGACACGGAATCAACTATGGGAATCTACAAAACAGATTAAAACAACATAATATTAGAATAAAATGGGTTAAAAGAAATCCTTTAGAGAGAACAGCGAAAAAGAAAAATAAAGAAAGAAAAAAGTATAAATCAATCTATACAAAACTTCAAAACCTTCAACAAGCGTTTATGAAGTTAGACCTAACTAGGATGATATTAAACATAGAGAAAAATAAGAAGAACAGAGATTAGATTGGATTAAGCATTGGCATCTCCATTTCTAGGTACTTCACAACTGCTTTCTTCTTCTTCTTACAATATTGTTTGCGTTATGGGTGAATAGTTTGTGCTAAATCAGGTAGAGATATTTTCAAGGAAGAGTTTTGGGGTATCGCTCACTTTCAACGCAATGGCTTATATCAATCGTCAGATTAAGAGCAACTCCAATGGGAAGGATAACTAATCCAAGCTTAAGTGGCTACGATGATTAGTTTTCTCAATCTTTGTGTAAAACCAAACAAAGCTATTTTTAGAAATGGAAGGAGTGGAAATTTATTAAAAAAACTAACGTGAAAAATTAACCGAAATCGATACAAAAGAAGTGGAGCCATCTAATATGAAGTTAGGTAAACCATCACTTCTTTAGATCAGTCTACTTGGAGTGTGGCCTTAATACATAGAGATGGATTGGTATCCCAGTTCAAATTATATATATAGTGTTTTGCATGTTAGGCTAAGGCATCGACAACATCATTTTCTGATCTATTAAAAAAAAAGGAAACCTACAAAATTTGGGCAAGTAGAAGGTATTTTCTTTGCCTCATCTAGAATAG
This sequence comes from Papaver atlanticum, assembly GCA_023531105.1. Lineage (NCBI taxonomy): Eukaryota > Viridiplantae > Streptophyta > Magnoliopsida > Ranunculales > Papaveraceae > Papaver > Papaver atlanticum. The sequence continues at coordinate 3,148,914 of JAJJMB010010084.1, read as the reverse complement.
TTATACTTTGTCATGTAACAGATGTCGCCTTCCCTAGTAGAGTATTAATTAAAAAAAAAAACTCATTTCAGGGATACGCACAAATCGGGGGATACTAAAGGTAACATCTAACATGAATTTTTCTGGTGATGAATGGATCATACTGCCCTTTATCCTAAAAAAGGAAAAAGAAATCCTAAAATTTAAATCATTATAATTCTTTGGTGTCCCTCATTTATCTTCTCTGTCAACTGCGTCTCTTCTTATTTCTTCCATTATATCTACGTTAATTGACGATTCCAAAAATTTCTTCGTCGATTAATACCTTCTATAAAAATGAAACCGAGAACGGAACAATGTGTAACTTCTTGCCCTGATCCTGAAGTAGGAATTATGTTCTAAAAGAAAACGAAAATAAAATCTCAAAAGATAATTTATATGCAATTGCAAATTAATAAGAGGAAGAGGACTCGGACGATCAACTCTGTTGAGAAGGTAAATGATTCCCAATAATTTTCACAGTTTTTTATTGATTTTTCTTGGTTTTAGATCAAATTAATTAGGTATAATTTTCAGTTACAGAGTAACTGTCGGCATTGATCGATTGATGAATACAATGCCGACGATAACAGTCGGTATTATTTTATGGATGAATACGTTTCCGACTATTGCTGTTGGTTTTGTTTTATCGATTCCCCTTTAAAGTATATGGGTTTTTTTGCATCTTAGGAGTCGGCATTGTATGTTTCGGTGAAAGTTATGCCGACATAGCTATAATATCTTTGTTGTGACATTACTCTGTCGGCTTAGTCGATTGAAATTTCATAAATGTCGATTGTTGGTTTCCTGTCGACACCGTTGTAAAATTTCAATTCAATGTCAACTATGGGCAAATATTCCTGTTATGAAATTTACCACAGTCGGCATATTCGAAAATCACTTTTGTTATGATGATTGTTGGTATTCCAATGCCGATTGTAGATATTCGATGCCGATTCCTAAGATGAATCAGTGGAAATTTTAATTATGCAATGTCGACTTCCAGGTTGTAAAATATGAAAGGAAAGGATACTAAGTACACCACCAATTTTTTCGTTCGGCAACCTGTATGGACAAAACCTAATACAATTGCAAGTAGACCAACTTAATGATCCTTGACAATATGTATATAAAGTTTATATCTCTATCTCTTCTCAATCAGAAAATCTAGACAATGGAGTCTGTGAACCAGATTGTTAAGAAGAGTACTTGGATGATCCCAAAAATCACATTTAACATGGACATATCTACTAAGATTGAATACGTACTACTTGTGCAAATCCTATTATAAAGATAAACAATATAATAAGGAAAGAGAAAAACACAAGACGTCAGAAGTTTTGTTAACAAAGAAACCGCAATAAAAAAAAGGGACCTTGTCCAGATTTGAACACCAAACTGTATTAAGCCGCTACAGACACTAGACTACTATCATACTTTGGATTGGAATATAGTTGAGACCTAATCCACCCTCCAAGCGATTCAGTTACCATCGCGCTCCTTCTATCTCTTGAACCTCGTAAGGCTCTGCGCTATTGATTCCCTTAGCCGACGTCATATGCATCTTAAGAGTTACTTTAACCTAAGTGAAGACTTTTGATACAAATTTTCCTATAACATATAAGCCTATTTGATTTTCCTTTAGATCAATATCAAGGCTTGGAAATCTGTTTGCAATAGACAAAGCTAGCAACCTCACAATCTGAAACACTTACACTCACTTAGTTAAGAAGCCTGGATATTTAATCACCTCTCAAGAACAATCTTGAACTAATCAATTAAAAGAAGTTTTCAGATATCTATCTTGAGGAATCAAAAAGTCTGAGATGAAGAGAACTCTGTGATTTCTATCTATCTATCTATCTATCTTGTCTAAAAGAGATTAAGAAAACCTCGATAACATAAAAACCAAGATCATGATACACGAATTATCAAGGTAAAGATATCTATCTTGAGGAATCACAAGGGGTTCTCGGACCGTTTAAGGAATAATGAAAACGTCCTGAGTAATCAAGGCCCATTATAAGATAATTTTTTTATGGATTATCATTATCAATGCACAAATTCCCTTCTTGTAAGTTTAAATATCCATATATGATTAGATTAAATCTAAGAGCATAGTTTGCATATTAGTTAGCAATTAGGATTCCCACGAATCATGTTTTCGTCTCTTGTTTAAGAGTCAGATAGGAGAAATCTATCTGCAGCGTAAATATGATTTGATACCCACATTAAGTCATTACATTTTGGACTCAATATAATGCGGTTCCACCAAGTTAAAAGAAAACTTTTAACTCAATATGGTATTAATAAAGATACTGACTATATCATAATCGGAGCACGACTTAACAAACAGATTTTGTTCCTGAATATTCATGAGGGGGAAAATCTTTTAGCATGTAGTAAGAAAAACCAATAAGAACTTGAGCATCCTCGTTTGTCAGAAGTGTCAAGTTCATACAATTATGCACTCCTCGTATCTCTCAAATTAGATTTTGAGGATGCACCTACCAATCTACCTCTAACAGATAAGCTTATTTGATTTCCTTTTAGATCAAAAATCAAGGCTTGGAAATTTGTTTGCAATACACGAAGCTAGCAAACCTCAATCCGGAACACTTGTACTCAGATAGCTGAGAAGCCTGGATCTTTGACCACGTCTCAAGAACAATATTGAACTAATCAATTAAGAGAAGCTTTCAGATATCTATCTTGAGGAATCAGAATGTATGAGACGAAGAGAACTTTGTGATTTATATATATCTTGCCTGAAAAAGGTGACGAAAACCTCGATAACATAAAAGGCAAGATCATGATACACGAACTATCAAGGTAAAGCTAGTCGGACCTGGCTTCACGAATCCCCGAGTGAAATCTTTAAGTCATAGACCTAATTATGTATCTAAGAGAAAACCTATATCACTAGATGACGAACCTAGCTATCAACTAGGACACGGTGGTCCGGTTACGGAATCGTGTATAATGACCATTCTGGAAAATATGTCGTATGAACTATTAAGCAATTTGATGTTCATTTAAATACTTAATAATTTAATCATGATCCACATATACAAGTGTTTTAGTAATCAATGATGTCTTAGAGGTGTTTATGAGAGTCATAGCAATGCTAAACGTATTTAAAAAATAAGTCTTTGAGCATCTGCTAAAGTTTACTGGGACCGTTGGTGAAACGGTTCGTGAACCGTAAGATATAGTTCACGAGGAAGGGCGTTGCGCTTTATGAACCGAGTTCGTCAAACCTACTCGGCTGAACTTTGATGGACACAGTTCGAGAATTGGATTCGCTAATTATTAGCTTTTTTCACCAATATAGAAAATTCAGATCACCATGGTTCGTGAACTGTCCCGTTCTGAACTTGTGGTTTGCGAACTGGTTCTCCAACCTACCCTGAGTCGAAACAACAAAAGTTCTAAAAAAAAAATTGATGTTTGGGACATTCTCAAATGATAAAATCATTGTTTAGGAAATTTTCAATTGATTCACAAAATTAATTCTTGAACAATAAATTGTTTCGAACTGATATTATTGAGAACCTTTGAACATCCAATGCTTGAATCATATTTCGAGATGTTTAACAAGACAAGCTTGACTCAAAAAAAATTCTTTGCAACAAATCTAGTATAAGTCATACGACATAGTCTCATAAAGATAGAATGACTTGTGAGTAAATCGAATGGTTCAGTCTTCACATACCTTGTTGAAGAAGTTCTCAAAATATCTTCATCGATCTACAGTCTTCGAGGGTGATGTCTGATACTCAAATACCTACTTTTATACCTAGTTCGAGACTTGACTTTTTAGCCTAGAAATCAAGATATAGTTTTGATCAACTAACACTGATAACAAACTTGAGATATCAAAATTTGTGGGTTCAACCGAGCAATGCTCTAACAAAATGCATGGTTTGCTATTTGGGTGTTATCATTTAGGATCAAGAACAATGCTAATATGGGTCAAAGGAACTTGCATCTTTGAAAGGAAAGGATACTCTTGCTCTCATGCGTCCCTTTGAAACCGTCATGGTGGCACTAAACTATTTGGGGCAAAAATAGAGGCTTTGATAAAGTGGACCCCCCAAGGAATCGTTATATCCTATCAATCCGTGAACCAAGTTGAGATGAAATTCTCAACCCGAAGAAGAAGAAATTCCGATAGAAGGAGTTCAAGGAAAAAAAAGGCAAAGTAGCACCGAAAGTAAAAGGAGGCCACTTACCCGCTGAAGAACTAATGCTACTTGACCGCTCAGATGGCCGCCTTTGGGGTGAACCTGACGATGAACTCTTATTCGGCTATAAAATATTTGTGGGTTCATATCATCTACAAAATATATGTAAGATGTTTCGTCTTTTGTCATATATTATTAATAATTTTATGATCATTCATTTATGTTTTTGTTTATTTTCGTTTTATAGGACCATAAGGATGTGGTACATATCTTTAGACACCGATCGATGCCTGCTTTGGACTTGGAAAATGAATTTCAAGTTGTCAGAGATCTAGTGAAAGTGCCTGGCTTGTTGCCTGCGGTCCTAAATTATGTGGATAGTGATGCTTTCATGGTGAATTGCTTCGCCGAAAAGTTTTGTGGATTAATTGATAATATGTATTTCCCATGTGGCTATATGACCTTAATCCACGATGATTGTCAACAAATTCTAAGCTTTGATGGGCAAGTTAAAGATATTTTGGAAGGAATTTACACCAAGGCACTAGTTGCACGTTCTTACTAAGAAATTGTTTGGTTGGGACGAAGAAACTTTAAAAGCAAAGTTTGATCTTAATAATACATATGCAGTTAAGACGTACAAGATACTTATGTTAAAGGAACACTTTATAATACATATGCAGTTAAGACGTACAAGATACTTATGTTAAAGGAACACTTTAGAGGGACAAAGAACAAAATCGAACAAGAAAACTTGGATGTCGAAGATATTCGTCATACAGCCGCTGCATGTTTTGTATCCCGATTTGGCAGGTAAGGTTCGCCAAAGGAATATAAGTAATGGTTTGGCTCCAGAGTTGGCAGAAAACTTTGCAGTTAAGCGTGTTCGGGCGGGAGTAATCCAGGGATGGGTTACCTCCTGTGAAGTTAATGCTGGATAACCACAGCGATACCTGTTGAAAACCCCACACTTCTGGATGTCTGCAGTGGCTAAGTGGGGACAGTATCGGTGTAGGGTCGGGTCATACAAATGGTATCAGAGCGGACAACGGGTCACCTACCGAGGGTAGGAAGGTATGCTGGATGGGGTTTTTCCAGGTGCTTGTTTCATGAAGGACAGGGAACGTCAGATATCTGGGCTTGTAGATATATCCTGGAGCCGAGGACGGCTCCAATTTAAGGTGGCGGTATTGTAATACCCTGATTCGGCAGGTAAGGTTCACTGAAGGAATATAAGTAATGGTTTGTCCTTTTGTAACACCGAGGCCTCTTCAACACAATTGGCTCCAGAGTTGACAGAAAACTTTGCAGTTAAGCGTGCTCGGGCGGGAGTAATCCAGGGATGGGTGACCTCCTGGGAAGTTGCTGCTGGATAACCACAATGATGCCCGTTGAAAACCCCACACTATCGGATGTCCGCAGTGGCTAAGTGAGGACAGTATCGGTAGAGGGTCGGGTCATTACATGTTTGATATATGTCTTGGACATTAGGATCATTCCTGATACAAGTGGAAACCGGGTGAATGCAAACTTCTTGCATTTGTCGGATCCTTTGGAGATGTCGTAAAATACCCGTGGGGCACTACAGTGGTTGCACATTTGATGAGAAAGATATGGAAGGCTAGTTAGCAAGGTACCAATTAACCAATTTGTTGGGAATTTCTCCCTCCTCCAGATAATTTATTTGGAATTGTTATCGTTTTTGTTATTTTTGGTTCTTTCAATTATGTTACTTATTTTTTTTTTATATATATTGTTTGATTTTGATGTTGGTTTGGGTTCAAGAATACTTCCCAACATTTTTCATGGACAACAAATTGTGGAAGAAAAATGCAGATTAGAAGTCGCATCAGACTAGAGCCCTCAAATACTCGTTCAAAAAGAGTCCGGTTCCAGGTAACAAGGCTATGCTAATACAAATGATATTAGTTTTGGACCAAATTACGGACGATAAGGTTGTCTTTAATCCTTACAAGTTGGAAAGAGATCTCCAACAAATTATTGTAATTCTCGATAATGTTACATTCTACAACGGATTGATGTTTCACCCAAACGGATATTTCATGTACGATCCGTTGCGTGTAATACAACAACTTGGATTTAAGCAAAAAGTTGCGGGGAGACTTCGCCACACATTTTTAGACATGTTTTGGACAATTGAAAATCAAATCAATTCCAAACCACAATATTGAAGGGAAAGGCATATTGCATGGTAGATCGGAGTGCTTAGACGCTTGCGGTTAATGGCGACAGAGTGGATCCACAATACATGACAGAATATAGTGGATACTCCCATGCGTATATGGTACACCCGCCGACCGTCGAAGTTCCTCCCCCACCAATAAGGATGGAAACGACTGCTTCTACTCTTACTTCTCCTCCGAAATATCTTAATTCACTTCGAAGCTCTGTTCATCTGCGGTACTATGTTTTTAATATTTTTCGTTTATTATTTTTTATTAATATAATATTATATTATATAAGTCTAATAAAATTTGTTGGTTTAAATTAAAGAAAAATGAAGAAACTTGGTGGTTTAGGAAAAAGGATTAGTTGTAAGGTGGAAAAAGAAAAAGTGCTGACTCTTGATGAAATGCATTTGCTGGATAAGAAACCGAAGAACATCGAAAATGTTGACGCGAAGGACTTGTTCGACGAAAAGAAGAAAAGATAGGTAGCCAAGAAGCCGAGACGTGAGTGATTGAAGATGTTTTTTTATGTTTTCTTACTGGTAGTTTGATTTTGAACAATGTGTAATTTAAGGTTGTTCGCTTTTGAACAATACTGGTTCGTTTTAACTTTCGATCCCTGTAAAACTATTCTTGTATGGTTTAAGTTTACTCTATTCCGCGATTTTCTTTTAAACAAACTAGAACATATTAATGAGCATATAGGAGAAATGTCATTCTAAAAACATGATAAATTTTGAATTAATAGGCAAAGCATTTTTTAGACGTTCCAAAAGAAGAGTTTTACCCTTTGAGAAACTTCTAGATTCCATAAATTTTTTCCAGAGTTTGTCATTCTGGTTTAGAGAGGAATTTCAAGATCAACCTCATTATTTACAGTGAATTCCCTTGAGTTAGTTAACAGCCATCAGAGATTATCCCGCTTGAGCTTGTTGGAGATGACAGCAAACAAGTTAATTTGAGAAATAGCCTTTACTATAGTGTCAAGGAAATGAGCTTTAATAAGTTTTAGGTTCCACTTTTTTTGTTGTGTGAATCTTTTTTTTATATAGAAAACTTAAGCAGATTAGCCTAAGGAGAGTACACAGTAGAGCTGGTGTTCAAAGAGGCACCAGCTCTCCTAAATATCGAGTTTTTATAATGCATAGCTAGATGGAAAGAACTTAAATTATGGAGTCTGTGAATAGAAGTAAGGCCTAGTAAAACAAAACAAATGATCTGTTGTTGTATGTCTATTTTAACATTCACTTGAGTTCTAAGAGTTTCATGGTAACTTAGATTATATCTTCCTTGAACAACATTGTAGTATAACATCTGGAAGCGGTCTAGAATTTCCTTGGATTTAGCTTGGATTTCTACATTGATGTGCTTCATCCTCTTGACCCATTCAAAAGCTAGATCAACTCCTCATGTTGCCCCCCATTCTCCATTGTGTCCTGGATATCCTCTAGTCCCAATGGTGTTTCTTGAAAAATCTTTAGCAGTGAGTGCAGTGAAATAATATAAAGTTTCAGGATCTTGCAAAGTACAAATTTGTATTTAGATTCCATAATCTCCCCTTTGATCAGAATCAAGAGGGTAGTTGATATCCTCAGATATAATAGTGCTACTAGTACTAGCATGTTGATTCTGACTGAGAATATGATGTTTCAAATGGTGCACTCTATTATAGTTGCATAAGTGTTGTTGTATGCTGATAGTAGTATTTCTGGCATTAGGGTTAATATGCCTGAAGATATAGTCACATCTAGTCTTCCAGATGAACCAACAAGCAGTTGCATAGATTCTATTATTCTTACTGGTTGTTTCAGAGGTAAACCAAGTGTTCAACCAATCCAAGAAATTTTTGTTGTGATCAAACTATCCATGGGAAGGGCCAAGCAATAATTTCCATACTGAAGTAGCAGCAGGGCAATTTAGAAACATATGTGTCATAGTTTCCTCACCACAGTTGCATAATTTGCATATGGGATCAATATAGTGTAGAATGCTTGCAGTTTTAGCATTTGTAGGCAAGATTCCATGAGCACATTTCCAAATAAAAATTTGGATAACTGGAGCAATGTCCAATTTCCATAGAGTTTCCCAATTGCTAGTCTGAATATCATTCCTATAAAGATGATCCATTTTAGATTTGTAGAGTGACTTTACTGTGAAATTTCCAAAGTCAGTTAGATTCCACACAATTTTATCTTCATCTCCAGGATGTGTGACAATTTTGTGGATTAATTCAGCAATGCCAGAAGTAAACCAAGTGGTGATTAGATTTGTGTTCCAATCTCCACAAGGTAAGAGGAGATGTTCAACCAAATTTATCCCTGCAGGACAAGCATCAGGTTTAGGAATTAGGGAAGAGATTGAAGGAATCCAAATGTCCTCCCAGATTCTAATCTTTTTACCATTGCCAATCCTCCAGGAACTGTGTTGCTGGATATTATTCATACCCTCTAGAATACCTTTCCAAATCCAAGAGTCTTCATCTTTTGGTTTAGTGTCCATATTGAGGACATTTCTGCCAATGAGGTACTTAGCATCCATAAGTTGAAACCAGAGAGAATCCTTGTCTTTTTCCAGTCTCCATCCTATTTTTGTTATCATGGAACTGTTGAAGAGCTCCATATTCTTGAAGCCTAAACCTCCCAGTTCCTTGGGCTTGCAGACAGTTGTCCAGGCTTTAGGATAGTAACCTTTTGGGTTATCTAAGCTTTTTCCCCAGAAAAAGTCTCTTTGAAGCTTGTTGAGATCTTGGCAGGTTTGCTTTGGCAATTTAAAGCAGTTCATCCGGTAGATGCTGGTAGTGGAAGTGACAGAGCTTATGAGGACATGTCTGCCAGCAGGATTCAAGGGACTATTTTTCCAGCTGATCAATCTTTGTTTCATTTTTTCCACTCCAGGCCTAAAGGATAAAATCTTGCTTCTGTGAGTAAAAAGAGGAGAGCCAAGGTATTTATCATGAAGATTGAGAACTTGGACTCCCATATTATTGCTGATTATGGTGCTTAGTAGGATCAGTGTTGTTGCTGAAGAAAACACCAGACTTGTTGAAGTTGATTAGCTGACAAGAAGTTTCACTGAATATTTTGAATATATCCATTAGGTTTTGGCTTTCAATCTTATTGGCTTTGCAGAAAACCATACAGTCATCAGCAAACAAGAGATGGTTGATGGAAGGAGCATTCTTACAGATTTTCATGCCAGTGATTAGCCCCAAATCCTCAGCATGGGAAATAGTTCTTGAAAGGGCTTCCATACATAAGAGAAAGAAGCCTCAGGATGGTTTGACAAACTTATCAGAAGAACCATTGACTAGAACAGCAGAGGTCGTAGTAGAGATACACTGGTGAATTAAGCCACACCAGTGAGAGTTAAAGCCAATTTTCTTCATAATGGCTATAAGAAAATTCCAGTCCACTATGTCAAAAGCTTTAGCCATGTCAATTTTAATTCCCATACTACCATTTTCTCCTTTTTTTTTCCTCTTTTAGACCTCATGGAATGTATGATCTCATGGGCTATAACATTATTGTCAGAAATTTGTCTACCAGGTATAAAGGCTGATTGGTATGGGGAGATGATTTTGTTAAGGCAAGGTTTCATTCTCTGAGAAATAAGTTTGGATATAATCTTATAGGTTGTATTGCAAAGACTAATAGGTCTGAAATGGCTAGGAGAAGAAGGGGTGTCTGTTTTGGGTATGAGAGAGATGAAAGTGGAATTTATTTCTTTTAGAATGTGACCAGAAGAGAAGAAATGTTGGACCATCTTAATAATGTCAGTACCCAAGATATTCCAATTGGCTTGGAAGAAGTTTGCAGAAAAACCATCAGGTCCTGGAGCTTTGTCACGTGCCATACTGAAAATAATTTTCTTTATTTCGGGCATAACTGGGGTTCTGTTAATGAAGGTGTTGTCTTGATGGTTGATGGTAGTTAGTATAAGGTGTATAATTTCTGGGTTTATTTTAATGGGTTCAACAGTAGACATTTTGGAGAAATGGTTGGTGAAACAAGCTACAACTTCCTGATAAACAGATATCCATTCCCCAGCTTCATTTTGTATAATATCTATTTTATTCCTCCTAATTCTGCATTTAGTAGCTCTGTGGAAGTAGTCAGTGTTTCTGTACCCTAACTGGATAATTTGATCTATGCTCTTAGTCTTCCAGAAGCATTCTTCAATATCTAGCCAGTGTTTAAGATTCTTTTTAGCAGTTTTGAGGGCATCTCCTCTATCCCTTCTGAAGTAATTTTTGTGGAGCCAATCCAAATGGTTTTTGCAGTCTTCCACATTAGTTTTGATGTTACCATAAACCTATTTGTTCCATATTCTCATTTAAAGTTTGGTATCTTTAAGTTTTCTAGCTATAAGAAAAGCACTAGAACCAGAGAGATCTTTGTTCTAACATTCAACTATTATTTTCTTACAATCTTCATGATTCAGCCAGGGGCCAAAGAACTTGAAAGGGATTCTACCATTCTTCCAAAGAAGATTAGAGTTTAAGAAGATGGGAAGGTGATCAGACCCTATGTCCAACATATTTGATATGGTGGTGTTAGGAAATAGGAGTAGCCAGCTATCAGTTTCCAGTCCCATATCTAGTCTCTGTTCAATGAGAGCATGACAAGATCTTTTGTTGGACCAAGTAAATGGGAAACCTGTAAAGCCAATATCCACCAAATCCAAGTCTAGGATTTTTTTTCCTGAAAACAAGTTGCTTCAATAGTGTCAATTGGGTTAACACTATATTTCTCAGAGTCATGGAGAAGAAAGTTAAAATCCCCCATAATCATCCAAGGTAGATGATTAGTTAGAGCAGTATTCTCTAACTTACTCCATGATTCCACTTTTTTTCCAACTCATAAGGGCTACCATGGTAGCTAGTAAACAACCAAGGGGGGTGACGAGCAGTGGTAATTATAGCATTGATGTGGTTTAGGGAGAAATCAATGATCTCAACATTAATGGTGCTTTTCCAAATCAATACTAGGCCACCAGCTGTGCCATTAACCCCTCATGGTTCAAAAAACCAAAAATTGCTAACATTTACTTAACTCATGATCTTCCTAATGGAAGTTTTCTTTTGTTTAGTTTCAGAAAGGAAGATAATGTCATGATTTAATTTGTTCAGCATGTCATTTTGATATCTCTTAGTATATTTTGTGCCTAAACCCTAGCAGTTCCATGCAAGAGATGTAAAGAATTGCCAGAAATAGGATACCAGAGGATACTTTGAGGTAGGTCTTCTAGCAATGTGGTCAATAAAGAGATAGGTATACTGAGTGCAGCTTAGAAGTTTAGTGTTGGTGGTGTTGCTAGTTAAACTACTAAGAAAAGTATGTGGAGAGTTAATATACATTAAAAGGAATAGAGTAAGGAGTATCTTATAATTAAGAGTGTTGTCCTCCAAGGAACCATTAGCCAGAGTCTGAGTAGGGGCAGTAGGATGATATGTCATTGGTGAGTCCAAATCTTTGAATCTTTTGGTTTTCTCAGAATGATTGGAGTTGAGAGAATCATCTTCCATGCTGTTGCTGGGCTTCTTTCCTTTTGGTTCAACACTGTCTGAGGCATTAGGCTGTTTCATCTGAGGTTCAAACTGGTGAGTTTTTTTCTTAGCTTTCCAAGCTTCCTTCTTTTTCTTAGCAATTTCTATATCCATTCTAGCTTTAATTTGAGCTAAAGTAGGTAGGGAGTTAAAGGGGAAAGGCTTTAGAGGGGAAGAGGATGGAAAAATGTTGGTATTGAAAGAGTGATCAGGGTTGGTTTTGGATTTAGAGCCTTGAGCTCTAGCTGCATCTTTCAAATTTGGTTTATTCTTGTAGTTACTGGTGAGCTTTTTGACCAAATCCATCTTTCTGTTCCTCAGCTGGCAGGCAATTACATCAGGGTGTTGAGAGGTTTCAGCTGAGCCATTTTGAAAAGATTTGAGCTCCAAAGATGAGTGGTTCACTTGGGTAGGTAGCTATGTTAGCAACAACACTTTCCATCTCCAGCTTTTTAGCATATTTCATCTTAGCTTCAAATTCCATCACAGCATCTTTGTCAGAGTAGGTGTGGTGTATAATTGCTTTGCCAGTAAGGACACTTCTCTGCTTTTCAGTTAAGGGGGATTGAGGTGGTTGGCATGGCATGTTGATGATGTATGGTTGATTAGGTGGGTTTGGACAGAGAGGGCTTGGATGATCAAGGATTCTACAGCCTTTGCAAAATTTTATACCATTGAGAGCATAGGGAAATTCCAACCAGTGGGAAATGGTAGTGGTTTCAAAAGCTTCAATCCCAAACTTTAAAGGTCTTGTAACATCAATTTTAAGCTTGACTTCCATATTGTTTTCAAATCTGTCTCTTCCATATATGGTTTCCTAGCATCTTGGAAAATTCCAGGTGGCTTTAGGATGCCTCTGATATCAGGTATTATGTACTTAGGAATTCTCTTAATTAGAAGCCATATCATAACTTTGGAGAAGAGCTCTTCATCAATGAGGTCAGGGCCTCCAGCAGGGACTTCAATAAGGACCATGAGTTTGTCAAAGACACCTCTTGTTCCTCCCCTTCTCAGAGTAAAATAGTATTCTTCATGCGTAAGCCTCAGGGTGTAGAAGTTTTTTCTTCTATTCCAGAGTTCAACCTCAATTCTTAGCATTTCCCAATTTTTATTGATGAAGTTGCTAACTCTGGATGTTTCAAAACATATATTGCTGCACAACTTCCCAATGAAGCACCATTTCCAATCTAGTTTTTGTTTGGGTTATATATTTTCAGGGTTTAGGAAGACTTTTGGGAACAAATCTTCAGGTAAAGCCATTGCAGTTTTTAGTTTGTCAACTAGACTGTCGATGCTGTTTAAGTTGGAGTTAGAAGAGGAGGTCATGAAGAGAAAATTGAGATGTGGGTAAAGATCACTATTGGTGTAGCAAGTGAGTAATATGAAAACAAAGTTTGGGGGAGAAAACCAACTTTAATTTGAAAATACTTCACGGGTGTGTGATGGTACAAGGTTTGAGCAGGGTGGTTCAGGTTTTGTTTGTTGTTGTGGCCAATGGCTTGGTTCCAATATTGATCTTTTTGATCTTTAATCACATGGGCGGATAGCGACCTGTGCTTGGCGTAGTGTTTGATGGCTAATGGTTCTTGGAGGGTAGCCCTGTGACAAGAGTTAGTGTGAGATCTAAATTGGAAAGAAGAGTGCATACCTGATTCTGGTAGGTCATAGCTATGGAATTTCTGGGTCGCTTGTTGACTATCAATATGTACCTTTGACTCGAGTTGTTGTTGTTGTTGTTGGTTGGTCCTGTGTGTCGTGTTATTCGGGTAATCAGAATGATAGGACCCATTAGGCCGATCCACTTGAGGGAGCAGTAACGGGATCATTCTAAAAATAGTCAAAAGAGTTTGGCCCGTAAATGCATGTCGCATGGTAGTTTATTATGCCAAGTTTTGCCAACCTCTTAGCTTGAGCCATTAGAGGTGGTTCATAGACATGATGAAAAGCTACATAGCCTATAGACATGACTCTGCAGTATTGCGTCTGATCAACTTGCCTTGAGGAGAGCAAAAAAAAAGGTAAGGTGGGGTAGTTACTATAAACGACAGAGATTTGAAGGCTGTTACTCTTCCCATCAATATAAAAATCAATTGTGTGATAAAACTGTTCATTTTCTGATTTATTTGTTGCATAGAGTAGTGCCAGAGAAAAAGATCACCAATCTTTAGAGGAAAGAAAAAGAAGAAATGCCTCGAGTGCTTTATAGTGAAGGAGGTATTGTTGAGGAAACTTCTGAGATGCTGGGGGAGTGTACCTTGAGTTGGTACAATCCCAACTATCCCACCTCAAGGTTTCCATATGGTATTGCCTTCCTAAATGGCCGAGAATCAATAAACTACACTCAAAATTTCAATTGGCATTGGGACAACTTGCGTTACAGTCGAAGAGTGAAAATGAAGCAGCAGTATGATCAGATCCCACCAGGGAAAGGGTATAAGGTAGTGCGACCCAGGTTTAACTTTCCATATCCAAATCAGGTAAGTTATTTTCATGCTATTGCAATTGCATGTCAAGGAATTGACCAATTGGTATGTTTGCAGATGTGGGTCAGAGATAGAGCAGCCATACCTGAGGGTTTCCATGTCAATGTTTATGAAGATGAGGAGAATAAAATGAGTGGTGGCAGGGAGAGGGGATTCTTTCACAACAGTGTGTATGAAGTTGGTAGTGGTAGTGGTACCAAAAATGAGGAGGAAGCAACACCTGCTGTTGGTGGTTAGGGTGAAGAGAGACCTCCACCAGTTCCAATTGCAGTTAGTCGTGAACCAGGACAGGAATGGGGTGTGAATGATGGTTGGGTGGTGTATGCAACTCATCCACGACTTGGACAATATGTGGTGAACGAAGGAGTAGTTCTTGTTGGGGATCGGTATGTTATTACTAGTGGAGTTCGTCAAGGTTTCTTTGTTAATGTGATGTCTGCACCTATTAGAACTGAGATAAGTAGAAATGCAGCAATTCCTATTCATCCTAAAGTTGTGGTATTTCCTCAGCTCGATATGCTGTGTCTTGTAGTTGGTCGGATCGCTGCTGAGGTTGCTGCAGTAGCAAATGCTAGATATGGAGAGGTGAATCCACCCCAAATAGGCCTAGAGACAGGACCAGCACAACCAGCACCAACACCAGCAATGGAAACAGCTAATGCTCCAGATGAGGATGAACCTGCAAGAGCTCCTATAAGAAATAGAAATGGACGAGACTATCCTCCTGTACGTCCAACAGGAAGACAAGCAGAACGGGCTCGACAGAGGATGCGCAATGGTGATCCAAGCCAGTCTAATTATGTTTAGGCAGGTAAGTAGAATCTCTAGAAACTGAGGGTTGTGAGGTTTATCAGACAGTTTTTTGCTTATGATGCTATGCAAAGCTGTTTTGGGAATACAGTTTTTGACGTTAACTTTGCCTAATTTAAGTCTGTGAACAATGACGATGTGTGTGGAAAGATAGTAATTAGTATGTGAACATATTATGAAAGTACTCTTTATAATGTCATGCTTGTGAATGCTGCATTTTGTGAATATGATTGTTGAGATTAATTTACAGATTTCATAAATTAGAACCTTTGTAAGGTAAGGGCGAAGTATGAAACTAAGACAGTGAAAGCAAATTAGATTAGAAGCTAAACTAAAAATGGATATATAAGGCAAGAAAGTAGACCATTTAGATGAATGTAGCAAGGTAAGATCATAAAATAGACTTACCAGAACAAACCTGGGAAGATAGCTCCACTAAAGATGTAATTGAAGGTGGGGGGTTTTCATATACAGAGGATGGTAGGATGGGTTAAGGGTCAAAGTAGAATTGGTTTTCATTGTTGTGGGGTTTGAACTACATAGGTGAGTCCAGGTAACCAGGATAAAGTTAGAGATCCAATGATGAGATGTGGGATGAGATTTTTAACCCTCATGTGAGACTTGAGTAGATTTGTGATTTTGTGTAACTGTTATGGGTTCAGTTCCTCCTGGGATGGTTTCCTTGAGATTCTTGATGTTCTTGTCCAAATGTAGCTTAAAGATGGCATACTTGTGAAGATCCATATCTCCTCCTTGAAGCTGAAGAGCAGTGATGTTGAGACAATTGCAGCGACAGTGATTCCTAGTCAGTTTGTAAATATAATTGTGATTTCTCTTCATACAAGAACTGTAGGAGAGATTAGGAGGTTGTGCTGTTAGAGTTTGAGATGGGTTTACATTTTGAATTCTCTTAGAGGTTCTGAGAGGGTGGGGAAAGAAGGTAGGATGAGTGCGGTCTGTTCTATAGGTGAGAGTTAGGATCTTATTGTTGCTGTTGAGGAAGTGATGTTTTTGATGGTTGTGGGAAAGTCGGATTCCAGCTTCTATGTTTGTCTTCTTAGTGATTCGTACGATTGTAATGATTGTAGTGATTTTGATGCTAGCTGGATTGACAGTGATTTGAGCAATTTTAGTGATTGAAGTGCTTGCCGGAGAAACAACGATTGTGTAGATGCCTTTCATCTGAGAATGAGTGAAAATTAGATATTAAAAAGATAGCAGGAGAGATTATTGAGCCTTCATGGGTGAAGGGATGAAGAACAGAGATCGACTAAGAAATTCCTACTAGAATTTCCGGTCGAAACTAGCCGTTGTGTCACAACAGGACACCACAACGGAAATAAAATAAACCCGGCGATGAGAAAATCAGGTAAGAAGGAGAAGGAGAGAGTCGTACATCAAATATAACTTAAATGCAATAAAAAAAAATTGTTGTGTGAATCAATATGTAAGATCAACAACAAGTATTAAATTTGAACTAGTCGAATTTTTGTATTGAGTAATAATGTATTCAAGAAAATATATCCAGTTATCATCTCATATATTAATGTTTTTATCGTCCCCTGCTTCCCAACTTTATTTTGTTTTACAAAGTTGATTCTTTAACAGATACATTTCCTTGTACATGAGTTATGTATTATGCAATAACACATGTTGTATTGATGTCGTTTTTAGAATCAACATGGTTACAGTGAGGATAGTATTAATAACAAGTTTGATATTAATTAAATACAAAATGTCAGTTTTACCCATAAATTAACAATTTTAACCGTAAATCTACAATATACACCCTAAATTAATCAAGTTCTTAAAAATATTCATGGGGGTATTCATAACACATATAAAATCAATATAGTTCATGTTAATTAGTGTGCAGCATTATAAAAAAGAACAAAAAATTCAAAAAAAGTATTTAGTGCTAGCTTCGAAACCGAACCTTGGATTCGTTTGATGTCAAAAATTGGATAAAAAGTTTGCGAAAAGTAAGGAATTGGAAATATTCATCTTATAAAAATTTATTTTAGGGGTGATAAACTATAGTTTAAGGGATCTTTGTAAATAAAAAATTAAATAGAATAAGTGGAGAATAGTGAGAATGCGACTTATGTATACCTTCATCAACGAGTAATGGTTTCACGTAATGACAGGGGTTGACTGATCAAGCGCAAAACCAATTCAAGTTTTACTCACCAGTAAAACACAAACTGATTATGTGTATGCGATTAGTAATGGTTATGCATTTGTATATTATCTGGTAGTCTATTCCAAAGTCTGGCGTAACACAACTTTGAAATCCATGGAATGAAGGCGTTAGAACACTGCTCCGTCGAACTCGCAAGTTTTTTTATCTCAAGTTTGTTATCAGTGTTAGATGTACAAAACTATATCTTATTTTCTAGTTTACTAAAGTCAAGTCTCGGACTAGGATTAAATTATGGTAGTTGAGTATCAAATATTACTGAATAACCCTCGAAAGTTGAAAACTAAAGATCAAACGAAGACATTTGCAGAACTTCATCGACAAAGAGGTATGTAAATACTGAACCATCCTATTTACTCACAATTACCATTCTATCTTTATGAAATTATATCATATGATTTTAGTAGATTTCATGTTATGAAACTATGTCATATGGTTTTTAGTAGATTTCATGTTGCAAAGAAGAAGTTTCGAATCAAGCCTGTTTTATTAAATACCTCGAAATATGCATGATTCAAGCAATGATGTTCATATATTCTTAGCAATATTAGTTAAGAACAGTAAGTTGGTCATTAGAAATCGCCTAATCAATGATATTTCATATCTATAGCGACTGTGAATGTTTTACACCATTGAAAGAGAGTTATCATAGATGCTGAGGTTCTGGACACAGAGTAGGTACGCATACCTAGTACGTGTTCCCTAATCAATTGAAGTTCCAGAGAAAAGGTAGGTACCCATACCCAGTATCCGTACCCTTAGGTTATAAATTCATATAAAGAGGGAGGTACCCATACCCAGTACGCGTACCCAAGGTCTTGAGTTCGTGAATTGCTTAGGGACCCAGTACGCGTATCCTAGCTCCCTGTATTCGCAAAATGGTTCATAGGTACGTGTACCCCAACACATACCTACCCAATACGAATTAAGCAGATGCTCACAAAATATTTTCACAAATACGTTTGGCATTGCTACAACTTTCATAAACACTTCTAAGACATCTTTGATCACTAAATCACTATGTATTTGTGAATCATAATTTAAGTCTTGAGTGTTAAATGAACACGATTATGCTTATACGTTCATATGGCATATTTGCCATGAACTATCATTATACACGGTTCCAGAACCATGGACCATAGTGTATATTCTTCTATGTAATTTCAAGAAGAACTTTTCACATGCTTTCATGAACTCCATACAAAGTTTCATCTAAACTGAGAAAGTGTTTGCTTGAATCTCAAGTTATTTGATCTTGAATTCAAAGCTACCTATAGTCTTAAAAGTCTATAAATATAGAGACTCAAACAACTAGGAATTTCAATCCCCGAAACTTCTGTGCCCTAGTTGTATGCTAGAGCTGTCCTCTATTAACCTAGGTTTCCTCTGAGAAACATAATTAGGTTTGCGACTTAAAAACTTCACTTTGGGATTCGTGAAGCAATGTTCGACTATCTTTACCTTGATAGTTTGTGTATCTTGATCTTGTTCTTATTGATCTTCGAGGTTCTTGTTATCTCAGATCAAGAACAACATAAATATAAATCGCAAAGTTCTCTCCGTTTCAGACTTTATGATTCCTTAGGATAGATATCTAAAACTTTTCTTTGTTGATCGGTTTAAGATTGTTCTTGAGAGGTGGTTAGTAATCCAGGTTTCTCATCTAACTGAGTGTTACTGCTTCGGATTCGTGAGGTGTGTTAGCTTTGTTCATTGCAAACAGATCTCCAAGCTTTTATCTAAACAATCTAAAGAGAAATAAAACATGCTTTTCTGTTAGAGGCAGATTGGTATCAAAATTATCCACTGAAGTTGAAGCAACTCTTAGGTTGTAAAGGACGTCAACAAGGTTCAAGAGATGTGCACGACTGCAGTTGAATTGCTCGGAGGGTTAGTTCGGTCTCAATCACATTCCAGTCCGAAGTTTAATAGTAGGCTAGTGTCTGTAGCGACTTAATAAAATTTGGTGTTCAAAGCTGGATGAGGTCCCGGTGTTTTTCTGCAAGTGCAGTTTTCCTCGTTAACAAAACTTCTGGTATCTGTGTTTTTCTCCTTTTCCGAATTTCAGTAGAACTTCATTAAGTTAATCCGCGATAAATTAATAACTTCGCCAAAATAATACTTTTCCAGTCCCGACTTGGGCCAGTGTCATAAACTAATAACCCCACTAAATTTACAGCATAATAAAATTTTGAGTTTCGAATTGGCCTAACTAATATATAAATTTACAATCAGTGTAATAACATTACATTATGGTGCTTTATTAAAATAAGATTCCAAATTTGAATGTTTCTTGTTCACATTTATATAACATTGGACGTTATCTCTAATGTTTTGTAGTCCCTTGAGAAGTTTGAAGTAATTTTTATTGTTTTAATTTTAACATCGAAGTATATAAACTTACACACGTAATATGCAATATCATATATTATCTTGTATTAAAAATAAATAAAAAATAATTTGAATTGAAAATAAAATCTCTAGATATTTGTCATTATAGAAAAATGTTATATATCTACAAACTTATTCTTTTGAAATTTAAACTTAAATTTGGTATATTTCGATATATTAATAACTTATTAATTTATCAATAAATTAATTATTCGCTAAATTGATAGAATTTAGCAATCCTAAGACTATTAATTTATCGAAATTTTATTGTATATTGTTTTATCTTTATAATAGGAATAACACAAGTAATAAGTAATCAATATACGTAGTTTAAGTCCTTATTATTGTGATCAATTACAAGACTTGTTCTTGTGGAATTCGGATCTCGAAAGATAGAAAACAAGTTTTAATTATACTTGGCAGAATGCAGATCGTCTTGATTTGGATACGATTAGATTGATCTTGGATATTGGTTTGTGAGATCGTCCAAGAACTCTTAAACACAATCAGGTTCACGAACTTTATAGTCTGTGCTTTATATGGAAAAATAATTTGGATTTGGATAATGATCATAACTATATAAATGTTAATGTTCTTGTCAATAACACCACACCTGATTGGATCCTTACCTGCTTTCATGAGATCCCTTGCAGAACTAAAAAATGAAACTCTGGACAAATAATAACAGAAATGGTATTTCAGATTAACAAACCTTGGATAGTTGTGGGAGATTTTAATGTAGTTCTCCACATAAAGAAGAAAAAGAGAAAATTCCCTTTTAACATGAGGGGAGCAAGGACTTCTAATAACCTCATTCTTAATAATGGTGTAATGGACCTACGTTTTTTGGGGTATACATACACCTGGAATAATAGAAGAAAGGATAGCAATTTCACAAAACAAAGCTGGATAGAGCCTTAATTAGTACGAATTGGAAAAGATGTTTTCCCAATTTTAGCATAACACACTTAAATCCTCTAACCTCTAACCATGTCCCAATTTTCCTAACCACGTCAAATCACTAGACACTGGGCGTCCAGTGACTTGCAGCTCATTACGATTAGCTTGGACCATGCTATTCACTTTGACGCTCATTTTCTCGACAAAAGTTTAGATCTTATATGTTGGCATTAAGGTATCACCAAATTCGGAATTCGCACATCATAAAACTTATTTCCAAAGTAAGTCCCATTTGTGTGGATATCTCCATGAAAATAGAAAGATGAAGAATTTTTTTAACGTACAAAATCTTTTAAAGCTACTGCAACATGATTTTTTTTAATATTAAAATATCGAATCATATGCAGAATCACGAATCAAGTATTCATAATCGTCAGGTAAAAACATTTTTTAGCATCCATCTATTACATAAGGATATGATATTTTCCGATTTAGATGGAATGTATAATAGTTTATGCAATATAATAAATTAGTGTGTAACCGATCAAAAATAAAATAAACCAAAGAGTAATATGGAATATGATGACATTAGAGGACATTTTAAACACAGTATTGTTGGTTTAGTCGTCGTATGAGACATAATATGATGAACACCTTCCCATGTGAGCAATACCTTGTTGATCCACTTTGACTTACGGATCTTTTTTTCCTCTTTCCATAATAAGGTTTCCCAAGTTCATGATGACAGTAGACCAGTGTATGGAGGAAGAAAGAATTCAAGATACGACTCAAAATGCTAGAGTATTTGTTCAACACCTAACTTAGCTAATATCCTCTAATGTCACGGCAACACTGAACTGATCAATCAATAAGTAAACCAAACAACATCTAATATCCCATGGTAAGTTGCACAAAATGAAAAAGATGGGTTGCAAGAATTAATTTTTCAATGGGTAAGTTGCTCGAAATATGATAAAGATCGGCACAAGAATTAACTCCTCATGTTTGGAATATATCATTTTCAAATCCTCTTTTATAGTAATTGCGTAAATTAAACGCCTAAAAAAATGTTTAGTCTTCAACAATACATATCAGCCAAGACACACCATGTAGAAAGTAGGTCCCGAAATTATTGAACCAAAAACGGAATATCCATTTATAGCACATGCTCTCAAATATAAAGTCTCTCAACACCTTGAACCGATAGATTCGGCCTAAGACAACGGCTAAGATACAAAAACCAAGGTGATATTATGTTGACTAGATGATTACACTTAAGTTACTACCGTTTCTGGTTTCCAATCTTATGAAACTTCTATAAATCGAACGGTCTATATTCAGATCCGTTGTAGATATTTTTAGAATCTTTAATGTAAAAAAAGCCAACGTAAAAATTGTTTGTTTTTGCTGTAAAAATCGTTAACTTCTATATATACTAACCCTACTCACTAACGTTTTCCTCTTTCTTCTCGCCCGACTCTCATTTCCTATCTTTTCCTTGTTTTTCTCCTCCTCCAGAAAATTTTGCATTCTATTTTTATAGTCTTTTTCATTTTTCATTTCCTTTTTCTGTTTTTCTGAAATTCCTCCATTGGAGGACTGTAGAGAGCTTAGCTAAGGTAACCAATTTCTCTGTATTTCTTTCATTTCTGTCTCCGTTGACATTCCAGATCCTTAGAGATTTGAAATTAAGTCTCTTTAATCTTCAAATTTTGTAAAGATCAGCTGAAGTGAATTTTTTTTCGTGAGGTTGAAGCTGGATCTGTTCAGATCTGAGTTTAATTTTCTTCGATCTGTAACTGATTTTTGATTTGTTAAAACAGGCGTTCTTCTGTAAATTTCGACGAATTAATTTAGTATTTAGATCAAGAGAATCAATCAAAGATGAAACATTTCGTATTTCAGCAGAACGCCTTTTCAGCAAGCTGTGAAGAATGGAGAAGCTCTGTTTCATCAGATCGAAAAGATCCTCTTGTTTGTCCTAAACCTAGAAGACTTGGTGTTGGAATCAACCAGAATCATAATAATCATCCAATTAATGACTCTATCAGACCTTTTAGATACCATTTTAGGTATTAATTTCACATCTTTTTATCCTCAAATTCAAAAAAATCTTTATTCTTTTACCTTTCTTTATTACTAATCTTTAATTTGATCTAATTTTACAGTCACCAAGCTGAGTTATCCGACTCAAAAGCTGGAATGGAGCTCATGGATATCATTCTCACCAAAGTAATTATCTCTTTCTTCAATAATTTTTTACAAAATTAGCTCTGTTTTTAAATTTTTGCTCTGTTTTCTAATTACTCTGTTTTTTCGTTTTTACAGGGTGGGCAAGTTTCATCATCTCCACCATATTTTTGCGGGTCACCACCAAGTAGAGCTGAAAATCCTCTGATCCAGGATGCTCGATTTCGAAACGAGAAATTACTATCACCAGTTTCACCACTTTCGATCCCTGTTATTAATTCGGGATCTTCCTCATCTTCTTCATCAACTCCCACTACCACATCCTCATCAATCAAGAATAATGGTGGAAGCTGTGTCCGAGCAAAGTTCGGACACAAACCAGCTATGGTGAGAATTGAAGGTTTTGAGTGCAGAGACAGGCGAAATTGCGGAATCTCTGCTGTAGCTTAGAAAAATTAGAAAGAAAAAAAATACTTAGAGAAGGATTCCAAACAACATCAACACAACCCACTCATTACAGAGCAGTGAGTGAGAGAAAGAGAAGGAGAGACGAGGTTTTTTGTTTTGTATTAGTCCATGAATTACCATGTTGTATATAGTGTTTTTTTTTTTTTTTTTTTCAGAGTGGTTTGAGAAATTGAGATCATCTTTGTTACAAAAATCTCTTTCTCATTCTCTCTTCCTCTCAAGTAAGATGAGAATTTCTGTATGTATAGATCGAAGAAAGTTGTTCTTATGTGTAAATGTAATTATTATTAAGATCAAGAAGATGAAGAAGAAGATGTTAAATTTTAACGATGAAAATAAAAGTAGTTAAAAAGAAGGGAACCAAGAAGGTTAGCTTCTTTTCGGTGATGTATCTGTTTTTGAAGTTATCTTTGTAAATAAAATTAGTTGTTAATGAGTCATTTTCATTTCTTCAATCTAAGCTTAATTAATCAGATTTGCCTTAATATTCTTAATTTGATTCTGCTTTTGGCTCTTCAATTTTGAACACGCTTGAAAAAGTCAGTGGTTAGCCAGTTCAAGTATAGTTGGCTTATTTAAATGTCTAAATGTCGGATCTCACATGATTAAGTAAATATTTTTGTGATGTTGGTTTGACTCTGATGTAAGATGTGGGGCCCGTTTTGATCTTGTAACAACTTGAGGTGGGACCCAGTAACAAACTACCTGACCTCGTTTTTTTACTTAGTTTTTTAATTGTCAGGACAAGAAACAACTTTGCTTATGCTGCTGCTGCTCCGCACTGCGAATGAGTTTTGGCCGAACCGCAAGTTACTACATT
Source organism: Papaver atlanticum (assembly GCA_023531105.1). Taxonomy (NCBI): domain Eukaryota; kingdom Viridiplantae; phylum Streptophyta; class Magnoliopsida; order Ranunculales; family Papaveraceae; genus Papaver; species Papaver atlanticum. The sequence continues at coordinate 3,124,713 of JAJJMB010010084.1, read as the reverse complement.
GATGAAGGGCGTTTACATGTCGGTTTCAAATAAAGAAACTCAATTTTTAAGGCTGTCCAATAGCAAACGTCTCCCCATGTGAATTAGATATTTTTTCTTTTGCCCAAGTTCGGTTAACACACGCATATAGGGATTTTTACCTGGTCGGTGACGTGAGGGTTATACGGAAAATCTTCCTGATGAAGCTCGGGTTTTCCGGCTGTCCTAGCTCTACCTGGATGTTGCTTGTATAACGCATGCCATCCTTTAAATTTATGGATTCTATGCGAGAAAAGTGTGGGTGCATGCATGTCTCTTGGTGTGAGCTGCACCAAATGATTTTATTCCCTAATTGTGACAACAAGTCTTGCATCTTCATGATTTGATTTTTCCGCCAGTACTCATTTTTGTGATTGATTTTTGAAGTGTACGTTCTAAGAGATGATCAATATTTGGCACTCCCAGTTTCTTTTTAGAGCAAAGGTCAAGAATATTAGATATTCCGTGAAAAGGTGTAAAAACCGTTGGACTCTTCATAAACCCATCAACAATGTGCGTGTTGGAGATTCACGTGGACCGGCCGAGTGAGTTATCCAAAGTTTACCAATTTATCCTCCCTGGTCGAATTAATAGAGTACCGTGGGGTTAGGTTACACTATATGGGTCAACAATAAATGGATGTAAAAAAATGGGTTGAAGTTTATGCATTCCCCATCTCGGTTTCTCCTTCACCTTCTTCATCTTATGAAAGGATGCAGAGATCTACTGATATGAATGCATCAAATCCAGATGGTATAAGTAAACTTCCATTTAATTTTCCGTTAGCAATTGTTTCATGTTTGAAACCCTAACCCTCTTGTTACAGTTTAAAACCCTTATTTCCGTCTTCTTATTTAGATATTAGGGAATTAAATCGAATTCAATAATTTTTCTCGAATTAATTTTTCCTTCTTTGGAAACTGAAATAGAAATTTGATTTATTACTACAGATTTAATTTATATTTTGGAGAGGTCAAACTGATATTGTGTTAGTATGATGGTATTTCAAGGAAATTGATACCATTTTACCAGAAATCCATCCTCCTTGTTTGGTTTTTCGTCTGTATAGTTAGGTTGTAAAATCCCATATCAATTGACTACATGGTGCGAGAAATTAGATACAAACAAATTTGAAAACCCTCGTACCAGAAACCCATCCTTCATTTTTTGGTTTTTTGTCTGTGTAGTTAGGTTGTAAAACCCCATATTATTAAGCCATTGCGTTGTATTTTGATTAGTATATTGATATAGTAGATATTGGAAGAATGTTTTTATGAATGGTAAGGTGTTGACGACAACGATGTGGTTAATTTTATTTTGTGTCTGGCGATAGAATTAGTGATCGGCCAGGCAATGAACCCAGGTACAACGGTGGTGTGAATATGTTCCAAAAAATGTCGAATTCCATGCCCGTGGTTGAATTTACCAAGATGGTGTATTAGTTGTTCCGTCTTAATGCTAATTTTTTCACACAAGTAGTTATGAATTTGCCGAATGATGTAGTGGAGCATCTTGGTCAGTTGGTTTCAAAACCTATCATGCTTCTACATTTAGTTATAATAATTCCTCTTGGTTAAGGCAGCGTTTTGTAGTTTTATTTAATGTATGTTTGGTCCCGTTATCTTATATTAATGAAATTAACTAGTGACAAGTTCGTAACAACAACTTTATCTTGTAGCTCCCCTTTTACTGTAACATGGGTCCTCTACCACTTCTCCTTGTACATTTCCAGTTCTAGAATTTGATGCAACACTATCATAAGCTTTCATCTCTAACTCTACCATATGGTACGTAGTACCGGTCTCCTTATATAAGATATATTTGGTAGTTTTTGTGTATATAAACGCCTTCCTAAAGTATGAATATCATGAATGATCAGCTACATATTCTCATGATGGTTGAGGAGTAAACAACGCGCCGGAGGGCGGATAAAGGAAGGTCTTAAATTATTTTCTTGTTTTCATTTTCTTTTTTACTCATATTCGATTGTTGAGGTTGACAAGCAATGCGTCCACTTTTTTGGCGTGACAATCAGTGAGCAGCAGGCACAGGCTGTAATTGTTGTTAGATCTACTTCAACAGCGTAAGTTTAAGGTGTTGTGTATTAGATTTTTAAACACCCGTATGCTATTTTTATCTGGAACGTCATCTTAACCCTGTATCCTTTCGAAGTGTAAATCATATATCTCGGTTGTCATGAAAAAGAGACAAAATTTTCATTTACAGCTTGATTTTTTGAAGCTACTGTATTTTGAACAAGATGTGAATGGAGGTTACGGTTTGGCTTTACAGGTGCATACTGAATTCACTTTGTTCTTATGCTTTTCTATCTTGCACTAAAACCAATTTTAATTCAAAGATCAAGGATGATATATACCTTTAGTCGCAATGATTATTCATGGAAAACAACTCACTAATTTTCTGGTTTCCATTATACTGCCGTATAATTGGTGACATGGAATTTGAGTCTTAAAAGCATGGTGTGGGTTTCCATAGTCAAGATTAGTATAAGTTAATGTTTCTTAACCAAGTGGGAGAATATTGGGTTTTCTCTGGTTTATGCAACAAATCAAGACTAGTATTAGTTGCCCTACAAATCGCCAATCAGCTATGAATTGTATGCCCATCCTAATAGCTCTACATGAGCTATCAGCCAACCCCCCAAATTGAAAAATAATATTGCTCAGGTAGTATGTGTGTGTGCGAATAGTCCTACATGGGCTATCAACTAAACAATCAATGATATTGAATAGTACGCGATGCATGTGCGTGCTGCAGTCGGGGCCTCTACATTCATAGCTTATTGGTTTTTAGTTTTTGTTTATTTTTTTGGTATTCTGGTCTGTTTATTATTTTTGCATTCTGGTCAATCACTAAGTTTTCGTAAGATGCTAGCACAATTTCGACAAAAAAGAAAAAGAAAAAGGGAATGTGCTTTTATAATATGATCATCTAAAAAGATCAGCTTAAAGTTGATGCTAATTACGGTTACATATATAACTGTGCGGTATATTTCAAACTAATAATTATGTTTTTTTCTTCTTCTGCTGAAGTAGAGTGGTTGAACCAGAGCCAGAATATGTTTTCATAGAGTGTACATGTTGTTGCTTGAATCCCGAGATTAAATCCTCAAAACCTATTGGTTTCTGTCTCAAGCATGGGTGGCTATGAGGTCCTCATTTGATCCTTGTGGCATCGTGGTGTCATCATGAGTTGGGACGAATTCGGCTCTGAAAGTGTAAAGTATATATATTGTTCTCTGTTTAGCTCATGTATTTTGGTGAAAAATTCTCAATTTGGACAACTATCTAATCTATGTGTGTTCCAAGCTGATAGGAGTTTGATAACAGCGATGGCGCCATGAAACCAACTTATCTAAGCTATGTGTGTTCCAAGATGAAAAATAAGGTGCCATTGTAATTTATGCGACCTTGTTAAAGAAGTACCCAATTAATATTATGCAACTGTGTTTGATAGGTACCCAATTTATATTATTTGACCATGTTGAAGAAGTACCCAATAAATAATTTGAGACCTCCTGTAAGAGGTACCCAATTTATATTATACCACGGTGTTAAAGAGGTACCCTATTTCGGAAGAGTTCAACTATGTTTGTACCTTAAACTCCTTTTGCATTTATGTAGTACATTTTATGTTAAAAAATAATAATCATAAGTATTAGTTATGTATTGATTGTGTATTCTATTATGACGCTTATTTTGTTGGTTAATTACATAACCTGTTTGCTGATAAGGTGAATTGTGCAGATGACAGGGACAAGGCTGGGGACCAGAAATTGCAAGACGACCTGGATTATTTATTGGTCTCGTATGCTACGGAGGAGCAGAAGATGGAACTGGCAACAAAAAAACAAAGAGCGAAGAATCAGGGAAGGAGGGGACATCACCTCTACAGATACTTAGTATCCTTAACTAAGTACCTGGCATTACAGTAACTAGTGATTTTTTGCCATTTGATCGAAGTCTTCCTATCTCATTTTCTCTGGTCAAATAGAATAAACAAAGATTTAAAAATAGAATAAAATGTTGGTCTTCTTGTGGAGATTTATACTTTACGAGAGAAACCATTACGCAGCCGGGTAGGAACAATTAGTTCGTCTTATTTCATTTTAATTCCAAGATATAGAGTTAATGAACTGCTTACACGAGATTGCGGATGTCTTATTCCTTTGGGGCAGTAGTGAAGGTTTGGTGATAAGGTAATTCTTAATATCGTCCATGTGAAGTGTTTTAGACCACGACACTGAATAATTTGTAGCATCCCAGTTGCATGGTGTGGGTACTGCCGACGATGGGAATGTCATGCTGGTTTGTCATTCTTGGGTATAATTTTATATGATTAAGTTAGGATAGGTGAGTTTCTTATATATCCTTACGGAATCCATATATGTGTTGTCAATTGTTGGTGTTTTGTTTTGTGGTTGGAAGCATGGATATGGTCGAGGAAGAGATATAAGTTGTACATAATGTCAAGGAACAAGCAGTGTACTTACAATTTGTGTCAAGACAACTTCAAGGCTTGAAAATTATAATTAGTATGAAATGGGTTATCATGGATCTGAAATTGTGCACTTATTAATAGGAGAATGTTATAACCGCGGATAAAGCCAACCCATATAATCTAACTTAACCAGAGTACTAACTAGGGAGGGTATATTAGGTATGAACCGGTTCTGGTAACTGGGTGAGTTGAACTGAGTTAGACTCGCACATATTTGACCCTTTTTAAATATTCGGACTGGGACCACCCCTTTCCATGAAATGTCAAATTTTCTTGACCTTCGCTCTTCTTTTTATAAGAGCTATCAATTCCCACGTCCCAACAACGTTCTAACTTATTAAGAGCTAATGTACTTAAGTTATAAGGCACGAAATCAAAGACATCAAACGAATGCGTACTTGGTTCAAAAGAAGAAAGGAAATGTAAATTGTTTATTTATGACAAAAAAGAATATTTTGTTTTGAGTCACGAAAAAAAGGTCAAATGACTCAAAGGAATTGGGTCAACTGACTCAACTTTATAGTATCTCCTTCATCAGAATTTCGTTGAAACTCTTATCAGTTTTTTAAGATTTAGGAGTTGGTTATCTTTAGGGTTATCAATTTTCACGGGGTTACCATTTTCCATCCATGGCTAGTATTTTAACTACATAGCGTTTGATAATCCTTGTAAAATTTGGTAATTTGTAGCGGTTGTTAGTTTGACTTTCTGAGTATTGTGGCATCCATCTATCCTTTATCTGAAAATGGCGAATCTTTTAGAACCCGTGGTGGATCCGGTAGAATAAATATAGACCAGTACATTTACAACACGTAAGTGGGAGAAAGAATGGAGATAACAAATGTATTCGTACACCGACACTAGCTTGTACTTGGTAGATTCAGGAGAGAGATCTAGAAAATCCACATTTTGAAAGCCAACATATACGTAAAGGAACTACCTATAGTAAAGTTTCATATTTCTTTTTCAATTTTGCTCTTATATCTATATTTGAGTTAAAAGAGTACATAACTAGCTATATAGACATAAATAACTTATATCAATTTTGTCACCTATGTTACTTTATTTTTGCAAAATTTATTGGTGAATGGTTGAACCTATGGACCCTATTATATCTTTTTCACCATGATTATTTATGATAAAACTCTTGAAAAATGGTTGGATCTATGGATCCTAACATTTCTCATGTCAGTATAAGTTATTTGAAAGTGTTACTCATAATCCAAATCAGTCCTTTTAAATCAGTTTTGTTTCAAATGAATCAGTATGACATGGTTAGATTTCCTCTTATGATGAAGTTTTGTAACCATTGTTAAGTGTTCAAATAGTGTATGTTGTTTGATGTATTACTTTAAGTTTGATAAAAACCAGATATCAATGTAAAAGTTTGAGGTTTGTCCCTTTTCCAAAATAAAATAAAATAGGATAACCATTACACTTTTGAATTCTCTATGACCTCCTTTGAATAATTTGTCATTACATAACAATGACTTTGAGTCGTAGTTTAAATTACTACGTGATATTAATTTACGGGGGTGTACCAGTCCAATAAATCCTATGATTATGATGATTTGTTTTATATGGTGCATTCTAGTGGAATTTGATATCGGTAAGAATTAAGAACTTAAAAATACTATATCTCTTCAAAAACTCTTTGAAATCTGAAATCCTAGCCGTTTGAGCATTTTCCTTATACTCTGTTTACTCTTTCGGATTTGTACGGGGGATTTTATCTGTGTTTTAGATTCGAATTAAGCTTGTTTTAGATTCGATTTTAGTTGGTATTTTCTTCACTTGAATCTCGGTTTTTTAGTTGATTATTAAGTTTAGTTTTAAGTATTTCCTCTTGGGTTTTTGATCTTCATCAGTTTTTCCTCATCTTCCTTATTCGTTATAGATTTTTAGCTCAGGTTCTTTTTCTTGTTTTACCCTAGGTTTATGCTTTTAGTTTATTTTAGTTTTTTGTTGTGTTTTAAAATTTATAAAAAATTTATTGAAAATGTGATATTTTCTAACTGGGATTTGAAAGTTTAATCAAGTTCTCGTTATAGTTCTTGTCGATTTTTCTATCTAGCAGCTCTTGCAACAAAGGAGTCTTCAATAAATATTCAACCGGCAACAATATCAAAGTTTTCCATTGTAATATAACCATGCTACATGACTCCGATTCTAATTTAATCACCATCAGCAATAAAATTTTCAAGGACATAGACAGAAGCTACTACAAAGACACATAAGACACCAGCAACAAATAGTTCTAGAAGATAGGGTTTGAAGAAGACAAATTTCGTTTCATGAAAACCGAGTTAAATTATACCGGTTATCTGTGTTATTATTATTATGAAAAAATCATTGGCAATGGGTTGGGTTTTTGGATCCTTTTATACCTGTCATCGCTATGATTTAGAAAAAATAATTGGGAAATGGTTGGATTAATGGATTCTAACAATTCTATTGACTATAGGTTTGTTATCTGGGTTGGATGTGTTACTTTTGATCCAATTTAGACCATTTAAACTAGTTATGTTACCTTCAAATCGGTTGGGAAAGGTAGGAAACCTTCTTCAGAATTGGTCATGTAACTATGTTGTCAAGTGTTTTGAATAACCTTATCGTCTGTTTGAAACAATAACAACTGTTTGAAGCTTCCATGTCAGTCCTGTAATCGCTGCCAATTTCTAATCGTAGAAATGTAATACTTATATTTGAGGCTTGCCTCCTTTTTGGCCAAAATAAAGAAGAAAGAAAGTGTACTTTGATACCCCCACAATAAAATCTAGATCATTCATCTATGTATTGCAAACATGCAGTGTTCAATATCTAATTGTAAACTAATAGAAGAAAGGAAAGACTTTAAAAAACCTTGACGAGCAAGATGTCAACATTGTACGATTTTTAATAGTTTTTTCGTGTGAACTAAATTATTGTGACCTTATATTTATAAAATTTTAATTTAAATAAATATGTAGGGAATGGGATAAAGAGTGAACATAAATGTCGAATTTCCTTATGTTAGAAATAGCTATGATTCGTGAAACATATTGAAAAAAACTTTACTCTATTTTTTTTATTGTTATAACAATCATTCAGGTATCTTTCACACATTAAGAATATACATTAATGTTGATGTCTTTCTACATTTTTTTTACGATGTTAACTTCTGAATTATCCCCACTTTCATAAAGAAAGTTCATCAGATATTATATCTTAAATAAAATTCATCAGGGATTCTACACTACTAAAATATTTGCAATCCAACCTCAACTGAAATCACGTATTTTTGATATTTTACTATTCACATACATGAATAATACAGGCGATTACTTTTATTCCTATCTCAATGATTACTTTTTTTTTTTTCCGGATTTTTTTATTTACACAAAATCCCTTGTAAGAGATTCAAACACTAAATATTGAACCATATGTTCTTTGTTGATCGTATTGCATATATTACAACACCATGACGAGTTTATATCTCTAAAAATTGCTGCAAAAGTTCCAAAATATCCCTAAATGACGAATGATTGATCAATTAGCGGACCAAATAACATTTTTCTGAGATGGATAATACTTGAACTTTGGTCCTAAATTATCCTAGTACGCCAAATTGCTAATTAGGATTTAAATGGAAAAATAAAAATAAAAATAAAAGAGGACACTGGCTATAATATAATGGTAGGAAGTATTTACATTCTCTTATTCGTGTGACATGAGAATATGTGTAAAAACTCTTCTTATGAAGAAAAAAAACCCTTGTGTTTTTCTTCCACAAAATTTATAATATTTATATGAATTTTTCCCGCTTTTTTCACCTTCTCGACAAAAACTTTCTCTGTCTGAATCTTCTTTACTCAAGGAACCGATCTGAGCAGATCAACAAAACCCCATGTGTTGTTTCACTACTTTAGTATTTCTAATCAAGTTTATTTATATACTAGTTTGTATTTCGATGATGCTCTTGCAGTTTGTATGGATTTGTTTCTTATGGATCTGTAGCTATTAGTGCATGGTTTGGTTTGTGAACTTCAAAAAGAAGAAATCAAAGCACACCATCATCTTCAATTATGGTATATGAACAAATCTAAGCAGCTACATCATCTCCATCAAATCTCAATACCATAATTTTCTTTGATTTTGGTGGTGATTATGTTTTAGTTTAATGTGGTTTTCATGTACTAGAGTGTTTTTATTTATCTTTTCTACTTAGATCTCTTCTTAATTCAGCTATTAGATCTAATTTTAGGTTTTGCTGGTTTGTTTTATTTCTTTATTATTTGGATCTTGTGACCCTCTCTGTAATAGTATTCTTACAGAGAGGGTAATGTGAAGATTTGGTGGCATACTATGGAGTTTTCGGGCAGTGTAAGTTCTATCTTTTTCCTAAAGTTACAAAACTTGAAGTTTTTCGTTAAACCTTTGGGCTTGAATGAGTTTGGGTCTGTGAGGAGGGAGAGGAAGTTTTTAACTGATAAAATAAGTGAGATGAACTTATTAGAGGAGCAATGAGCTTTACAGCCTGAGCAGTACGAGATTAGGCTTCGAAGCAATCTCAAGTAAAAAAATGTTGAGACTCTGGAAGCTAGGAAATGGCAATTTAGAGCGAAGCAAAATTGGTTTTAGCTGGGGGGATGCAAACATTAGCTATTTTCACAGAATTGTTAGTGCAAGAAAGAAGAGGAATAAAATTGCTAAGCTTCAGATAAATGAGGTAGATTACTTCGACCAGAAGGTGATAAAGGAAGAAATCATAAACTATTATGTTAATTTGTTTTCCTCTCATAACAACTCTATTATTTCTTTGGATATTCTTCACTTTGCTAAGATCAATGATGATAGGAAGGTGTGGTTGGAAAGAAACTTTACTCAAGAAGAATTCTGGGAGGTAATTAAGAAGATGGGATGTAACAAATCTCCATGACCGGATGGGTTTTCGACTGAGTTATACAAATGTTGTTTGACTATTATCAAAGAGGACTTTATGAGTATGCTTAATGATTTTCACATGTATGGATCTATGGATTGGAGGCTTAACTGTTCTTTCATCACTTTAATACCCAAAAAAGAGAATTCTTGTACACCAAAAGATTTCAGACCTTTAAGTCTCATCAGCAGTACATATAAGATTTTATCTGAAGTACTCGCGGAGAGACTTAAGGTAGTCATGTCGAGTCTTATTTCTGACTATCAAGGTGCTTTCATTAAAGATATATAAGTAATTCTGGATGGAGTTCTCATTACAAATGAGTGCGTCGATAGCAGGATGAAATCTAAGAAGCCAGGTATTATTTTGTAAAATTGACATGGAGAAAGCTTTCGACAATGTTAATTGGAGTGCTCTTTTTAACATTCAAAATAGACATGGTTTTGGCTCAAAATGGATTTCATGGATGCAATGGTGTATTTCTTCTGCGCACCTATCTGTTCTGGTTAATGAATCTTCTACTGAAAAATTTAAGCCATCTAAAGGTTTAAGACAATTTCACCATATCTTTTTTTGCTAGTGTTGGAGGTGCTCTCAAAACTCATGGATAGGCGCTATTCATAGAGGCCAACTTCATGGTTTTCAATTTGCAGATACAAGTGTAGTAATATCACACCTTCAATTTACAGATGATACCCTCATTTTCATTGATGCGAAATAAGATGAGGTAACTATACTTTTTGTCATTCTCTCTATTTTTAGGCAATTGGCATGTATGGGATTGGATTTAAAAAAAAAGGTACCATGGTAAGTGTGGGGTTGATCATGTTATCTCCTATTTAGCCAAGGAGTTGGTCTGCAAAACTTAAGTACTGCCCATTAAGTATTTAGGTCTTCCAATTAGTGCTTGCTCCAGAAGCACTTCTATTTGGGAATCTGTCTTAGAAAGAATGGAGACGGGGCTTGCTTCATGGAAGAAGAAATTTCTTAACAAGGCAGGAAGATTAGAACTTATAAAGGGTTATCTTTCAAGCTTACCAATCTATTTTTTATCGCTCTTTCTTCCACCAGTGAATATAGAGAAGCGAATGATAAAACTGATGATGAACTTTCTTTGAGGTGCCGTTGAAGGATAAAAGAAGATTTCTTGGGTGAATTGGACCAAGGTAAGCACTTCTAAACAGAATGGAGAGCTAGGTATTAAGAATTTAATACTAACTAATAAATCCTTTCTTGCTAAGTGGGTTTGGAGGCACTCGACTCAAAAAGGTGAACTGTGGAGGAAGATTGCTCAACAAAAGTGTAAGGTGAACAACGAAATTGCATTGCCAGCAGATGATTCTACTGTTAAAGGTAGGAGCTTATGGAGGAATGTTACGCCAATTGTACCTGAACTGCAGAGGTTCGTAACTTACAAAATCAATAATAGCAAAAACATCCGGTTTTGGCATGATCATTGGGTTGATAGGGATGTAGAAAAGACAAGTTTCTAGTTATATCCCGGGCGTGAATAAACAAGCTTCCATTTCCGATATGATTACCGGTGGAAGATGGTAAGGTACTTTCAATTTTTTTTTGAATCAAAACGAGAAAATGGAGTGGGATTTACTCAAGAGAGATTTAGATAATGTACATGTGCTTGTAGATGCCGAGGATGAAGTAAAGTTTGTCGAGAACTTTAGCCCAAAAACTTGTTATACAACTCTAGAAGGAACTGGTGAGGAGTGCAATTACAACAAATTTCTTTGGATGAAGGGAGTTCATAACAAAGTAAGATTCGTATTATGGGTGGCTTTCAATGATTCTATTCCGACAAGAACCATGCTTCGACAGCGAGGAGTTCAGCTGGATTCAGATAGCGTGTTTTTTGCGACTGCGAACAAGAGACAGTTGACCATATGTTAATTCATTGCTCATACTCGTTCCATGTATATGGTTATTTCATTAAATCCTTTCACATCTCATGGATTTTGCCGTCATCTATTCTGCAGTTTTTCATTGACTGGGCTTGGAATGTGCTTAAGGGAAGATGCACTTGAGGCTTAAACTCTGTAACTTGTGTTTTCAGTTTTTTTTTCTTAATACAACTTTTTAATTTCGACAAAATAAATAAATGATATTCTTATATTTGGGGTCCCCATACGTTTGACGTTTTCACTCCAAGTTTGATGATCATCTTCTCCAACAAGTACAAGAGCTATGACAATTTATCCCACAATTTTACTACTTTTCGATCGGAAAAGATTCAAGTCATCCATCTTCCAAAACTCCATCTTAGAAGTAGGTGGTCGTCATAAAATTTGTTCTGGGGTTATGGATCATGCTTCAATAATCCAAGTTCCTCCGTATGTAGACGAGTGTTACTGCTGATGTTACTGATCACTTGTGATTATGTTATCCGTTTGTTGACTAAGATTCTGTTGTTTGAGATGCGTCTCTTGATCCGGTATGAAAGTGGTTTGCAGTCAGTCACGTTCAGTGGCGCAGCTACGTGTGAACTAAGGAGGACAGTTGTCCTCCCTAGTCCACAGGAAACCGGTAGAAATAGATGAGAAAATTTAGGTTAAGTTAAATGAAATTGATATTTGTCCCCCCTGATATTTCAGAAATGAAAACCTGGCTATAATGGTAAAGTTCATAGAAATTAGTGGCAAAAAATGGAAAACACTTGAAATCAAAATAAAAAGTGGTAAGATAATCGGGGTTTTTCTTTAATTGAACTGACAATTCCATTGTTAGAAAAGAAAAGGAAACAGTGGGAGACAAGATGGTGCTTTTGAATGTCCAGCAATTGCAGAAAATAATGGTTAAATTCTTTTTTGTGGCCTTCGCCCGCCATTCAACGAAGTCATATGGTGTTTTACTTCATATAGTTGTCCTCCCTGCCAAAAAATCTCGGCTCTACCACTGGTCACGTTGTATTTTGTTTATAGTGTCTTGTAACCTCGGTTTAATACTTGGTTTATTTATTCATCAAAAAATAATCAAACTCTAAATGGTATACCTAACTCACAATAAAATAGCCGCAGATGCTATCGAAAAGTAGAAACATTTGAATCAAAAACTGCCCTTAATAACGCTGTTAAAACTCGATAAAGAAAAAGGAATAACTTTTTGTATATGTTTTAGTAAATGAGCTTGTTTTATTCCAACGTAATAGTTCAATTACTAACCAAAGTTTGGAAAATGGTCGCGAAAAGTATTTTTGCGATTTTCTTGACCGTGAACACTTACATAATATTTCTTTAACCACGTTAAGTAGAGAACAAAACTATAGTTCCTGATTTTTAACAGTATTGCAACCTACCTAGCACGTGCATGCCTAAAATAGTCACATGTTTGTGTCCAACTGGCATCGGATATTTAGATACAACATCTTCGCGTCATATACACCAGTGACATCACAAGTATATGTCACACACCATTTTAATATGAAGTATACTAATAGTGTCTGAAATTTTCATATACATATTATTTTATTAGTATGCAATGCGGGTTTATTTTTACACAAATTTACTATCTATTTATTAGCATTGTTAAGAAATTATATCCATATATATATATTTTAATGGGAAATATTACTGATTTCGTAACATGGCCGCATCCTAATTTTTTGAGAATTTATTTGTGTCCGCGTTGCATCGGGTCCTCGTCAGTTGTCATCGTGTCCGCACCATTGTCCTAAGGCTAACTCTTATGGGCTAGATTGAGCTGCTAGATTGGCCAAAAAGTGTTGCAAAAAAAAAAAAAAAAAGTGGTCTAAAAGTTAACATTACTTCTCTCTCATAGCAAGTGCTCGCAGTTCAACTAGCAGCGAGATTGAAACACCGAATCATTCAACGTTGAAAAAGTGACCTTAACGCTGAACCGTTCAACGCTCACAAAAATCACACGGATCACAAAAATCACAAAATTTGATCTGACGGCTGAAATTTAAAGCGTTAAACTAAACAGCGCTGGACAGTGGTCCCAGCTGACGTGGACTGCTAATCTAGCTGTTAGATTAGCACTCTCATAAGACTTAGGAGGTTGCCCTATCTGACGTGGACTACTAGATAAACTGCTAGATTAGAAGACCATAGGACTTAGCCTAATTATGACTGATAATCGTCTTTCGCTCGCACTAGTGCTGTCCTAATTGTGACTGATAATCGTCTTTCGCCTTTTAGATTTCAGATTGTTAAACACAAAATAAAGATTACATTTGTTATCAAAGATGTTACTCCGTATAATCTTTCTTTCAATCTCTTTCTGTCCTAAAAAACGTTTTTACCCTAACTACCACAATGCCCATAACTATCATATAGGCCATTAAGCCGTTCCCCGTTAATCAGACCTCCCTCGTATGTTACTGATAGGAGGCGCAAGCATATTCTAATTTCCAAATTTCCAACAAATTTCTGTCTTGAGAAGCAGAATAAACAACAGATGGGTGCGGCTGTGCTGCTTTACCGGTATTTACTGTACGACGTTAGATTGCGATCCGGTTTCCCGTTTTGCCTGTATACAAAAATCACATAGTTAATACAAATTAAACCAGTAAATACTATAGAATCAGAGAAATCCCATGCACATTTCCCATGTAGTCTCACTTCACTTCCTTCTGAGACAGAGAGAAGACCTTCAAAAAATTCGAATGAACCCTATATTCTCTCTCCCTGTAGTAGGTTAGAGTTCCCACCGATACAGCACTACCCAACTGATGGTCCCGAAAGCCTCTCTTAAATCACTTGACTGTCTCGAAAAGTGAGCCACATTCTCTCACCTCCATTTGCGTATTTAACTCACAAAAAGCACATCCGAAGGCGCAGTGGTCACTGACTCTGACTCACCACTGGTTGGTTAGTTCCGGGTTAGCAGTCAACCCAACCCTACTACCCCCACATGTTAAAAAAGATAGCCTTAACCAAAACGCAAACGCAAACGCTAAGCTAAAACCACCACATCGATCGCTCTCCTCATCTAGTCATACGATGGATTAAATAATCCGTTTTCCTCTTCCACTGTATGAAAGGTCAGTATTTTAGTGTGTACCTTTATCTCTGCATCACTTCCTTCCATTCATGCCTGTCTCTTAGCCATACACACAAGCACTCTTTCTCTCTTTCCATACGATAAGATTGTGACTTGAGATTAGGAGTGTGTTGGTATTTCTTTTTTCTTCTTTTTTTCTTAGGTTTCGCCCCATCTATTTCTCTGTAGTTTGTGTTCCCTCCCTCGGATTTTGAAAAACTTTATGCAGCTAAAGCCTGTGGGTCTTTAAGAATCGGTGCAATTGGGCATGACCGCATGGGACAGGCTCGATGCATCAGCCAGATGCTTACATTAATTAAGCGAAATTTAAAAGTTTCATTAATTCCGTTCTTAACCACCCACAGGCAGTATAAGAGATCCAACAGCTTAGGCGGATGTTTGCAAGACGATATAGTCTGGTCCCGCCACACAGAGTATAATATCTGTATTGACGAATTGACGATTGATTCTGAATCTAGGAAGCATGGGACACTCTGCAAACTGGGAAGAACATGTCGGCAATGCGTCAAACTATCAACGGGAACGGGTTGAATGCTGGGTTATCTATCTTCACCCGTAGAGTTTGAAATGGTCCATAAAATACCCCACTATTTTTTCCTTTCTTTTTCTAATCTTTTGACTCGTCCGAACTAACTTAGATCATCCTTTTATTTGGACTAGTAAAGTGCACGTGCTCTGCACGTGTTATTCATAAACTTTGAAGCAGAGGTAAGAGGTTCATCATCTTTCCTCGACCTCAAACGCTCTAGAAGTTGTTTTCCTTACACCACCTGACTGCCACTCGTATAACAAATTTTACGAAAGTCTTTTGCTTTTCCAATTCTGCTCAATCCATAGTGATTTGTAGGTTGCCACATTTGGAGTATTAGTCCAATGAAAGCTCCAATCCTGCACGATAGCTTCAAGGTGTACCAATGGGAAACAACCTTTGCCCACATTCGATGGCTTACCTGGATTCATAAAAATACTAAGGTCTTCAGTAACCGGAGGATTTATGATAATCTTATGGTGTAAATATAATGATGCAATAGAATCCTTGGGGCCTATAACAAATATTAGAGATATTACGTCAATTGGAGCAATCCTATGCACAAAAAATTACAGAAACAGAAAACATATCAACCAAATGCACCAGCTATCACCCATTTTGGAATGACTACAAAAAAATCCATATTAGCGATAAATTCTGCATTTTTTAAGAAGCTTTACAGTTTCAACGGTCAAGTTTTGGACCAAAATATATTTTCCAATCATTAATCTAAGTAATCTTTTCTACCAAAAACCTGTACTCTACTCCCTCCCTATCACATATATAGGAGGAATAGATAAAATCTCTTAGATTAAGAATTTTTTTTTGATTTTATATATTTATATATTTTTTCCCGTTTTACCCTTAATTATATTTCCAATGTTAGAGACATACACTCAATTGTGATGATTCCCAAGCAAATAAATAGGGGTAGTAGAAGTAAAAAAATGTTTTGAAAATTGGACTCCGCCTATATAATGGTACAGAGAAAAATGAAAATTCCCCCAATATAATAACTACCGAGGGAGTATTTATCCAACTGTGACTTTCATTACTTATTAACATTAACAGGGTAACTGAATGTGTCGACCGTGCATAACACCAAAATAAATTGGAATCTATAATTTGGCTACAGAAACTAAACTTACGTTTAGTCTATTAAAGAGATGGTGAGATACCCTCCCAATTGAAGACACAACAGAATGGCTTTTCCTTAACAGTGGTCGTCGTTGCTTACCCTCCATATGAAAATCAATTACATGAAGACGAATGACTAAATTTGCAGAGCCTCACACACTTTTAGCGAGCAGATGAAACAAAAACAAAAAAGAACCAAATTAATTTGATGTGAGACAAAATTTTAAACTTACATAAGGCAGAAAGAATGGCCGGACAGTGCGACTCCAATTGAGCATAGAGAGGACAAAGAGATGGGTGGATAAGCCTAAGATGAGCTGCACAACATTGAGTGGGGTTAAGGATGATGAATAGAATCAGAAATGGCAACCATAATTTGGTCCAGACTGCAAATAGAGTATGATGAAGAATGTTGTTACCCCCTTCCATAAATTACTGTAAGAAAATTTTCAAATTAACATGTTGCAACAGACGAATTTCGGACTTAATAATCACCCAACGAAGATAATATTTTGGATCCCATTTAGACAGAAGAACCTCGGAGATGGCCTTTCGAGTATCTTCACATCCAATGACTAAAACTTATTTTCAGTTTTGGATGGCATCATTAACATAAGGGGAGGAGGGAGTTGATAGCAGCTGCGACAATATTCCGATGTGTTAAGATTGAAGTACACTGTCGCACCATTTGTTGAGAGGAGAACTTCTCTGCAAAGTAGTTAGGAGGTCGTTATTACATGTTTGCTTGTAACTTCTTCCATTTTTGAAATAAAAATAAGCAACGGAAATTTGTTAGTCACCTTAAAAGCAGTCCACAATTACAACTGCCTCCTCTCATTTTTTGCTGTGAACTGGTAAACCTCACGTTTAGCTTTGCAGATTAACAGTCTAAGACTGAAAGGACGCATAAGTAAGTCTGAAAGGCCGCATCAGTTTAACAGATAATTTATTAACATACCTTTCAAATCATGTCATTTTGTCAAGCCCAAGCAGGAAGCCATTCTAATGAAGGGTCATATCTATCCTTGCTAATTGTAAGTTTATATTGGTGGTGCTGCTGTTGCTAATCATAAGTTGTTTCTGCAATTCCCTGTGAAAAGTCATTACTTCAGAGACATTATTAAGAACATATAAGTTACACAAACAAATCGAATTATTCCCTGCTACCATAGCACGTCGTTTTTACCATTGTCATTAAAAGCAAACTACCAGTAAAGCCAACTAAAATTAATTCTTACCGGCAAACTATCGAACGCTTCATGTGTACTTAACAATTTCACATAAAAACACAGGATTTAGTTATAAAATCCGAACTACAATACCGTGTTGTGAATCTAGGTGGAAATGGAAGAGAGCAGAGGGTCTGTTTGAGAGAGAGATGGGGAACGGATTTAGAATCCGAAATTTGAATTTTGAATGTCGCATCTTTTTCTCGAGATGGAGACACTGTGGATTACCTCTTTACCCCTCTAGTTTTTAAGTAACGCATTTGATGAACATGCCCTCGTTTTATTTTTATTTGTGTATAAAATGTGGGGATTTATATGTCAAATGGCCTCAAATGAGCTCTTTCCATTATAATAGTAAAGATGTGATTCAGTATGTTTTCTTTTAGAATAAGATTGACTCAACTTATTCAAAAGTATGTGAATCAAGGTATTTTGTTCCTTTACTCATACGAGTTCGAATCAGAAATTAGGTCTGAGTCAGGCAGCGAGTCATATCTGATTAAAACTAAAAAAGTAAACAGTCCGCCTCGCATCGAGTCAGAAATTAGTTCCGACCTGTATCGCGAGTCAGGTGCTAATATACATATTAGACCTGTTTAATACAAGTATCCATGTAAAATACCAGTTCACATGGAGGATTAAGATATAAATGGATACTGACTACCCAAAACCGAAATTGAAGTGTATTACGTCTTAATATCAAATGGTTTTGTAATTCAAATATTTGTATGATCGATACACTTTTGGTTCCTAATCAGTTATATCCAATCAATATAATGACATTATCTGCCAAAATTAATTTATCTAGTTTCACTTTCGAATTTATCTCATTCTTTATGCTTTTGTATTTAATTATTAATCAAGATATTAGTTAGTATATCTAAATATAATTAAATTTAAACAAAAGTGTAGGTGATAATAGAATTATTATTTTTATTTTAATGTTTAGCTGGTATAAACATACGACGGTTATTGGCGTTTAACCTGTTATGATATTGTTACTGTAGAATTTTGATTGGACACTAGTAATAGATTCCAAATTATATGCTTACTGAGTGGAGCCAGATTAATTAACAACTGCATAGGTAATCAATACCTTTAATAGTTAAGGCGAGTTTGGGATATCCGATTTTTTTTTTAAAAGTTATTGTGATTTGTTATTTTTACGATGGAAATAAAACAAGTAAATATTTGAGAAATTACATTTTAAAACCTTCTTCAACTCAAAGCCGTGGTGATGTAAAATAAGAGAACGCATGTCCACATCTATGAGGCAGTTTTAGTAGAGAACATAATTGGAATCAATACGACAATACCAAATACAAGAAGAAATTTTAAATTTCCTTGCAGAGGTTGGAAAAATTGCATATATCTATTTGATAAGTTGTTTTTGTTGACGACGATGTTATTGTATTTCTAAGTAGTGTGATAATTAAAACTAACTTCAAATATAAATAACATGGATTTTTAGGCTTAAACTATTAATTAATTATTTTTTTTTTTTTTTTTTGCGGTGACAAATATAATTATTAACAGCTTATTGAATATAAGCGAAGTACAAACCCCGAAAGAGCAAGCCAAATAAGAGACTACCGCCCCACTAAAGGAAAAAAACTATGTTACCAAATGCAATGCCCAAAGAGCTATCCATGAAAGATCCCTCATGAAAACCCACCAGTATTTAAGCCCAAGATTACATTTAACTTTTCAATGAAGTAACTGGTTTAGTTGTAAAACTAATTATCGTTAATGAATATTTAAAACATAAAAGTATTTGAGAAAACTTGATTTTTTTTTAACAACATAGAATTAGAATTGGTGGATACGATGAAACATATATGTTGTTTCTAGTTTGATATTTTTTCATTCACGAAGAACACGAAAAATGTACGGGTGTTCATATTAAACGATTTAAAAAAAACACGCTCTAGAATCGGTTGATATTGACATTCATATCAACCGATTGTTACTTAAAAAATAAACAGAATAAAAGACAATTTGTTTGTACGCAGAATTGGTTGACGTGAATCTCCACATTTCGACAGACTGCGTCGATATTGAAAAACGTCAATCACAATCGTGCATGTATGCCCATATTGTCCGATTGTCATTTTATCCACTCTTTAATCTGTATATATAAATCTATACTCAAGTTAAGAATGAGTATGATTTCATACTTATTCTTAAATCGGGTATGGATCATACTCGGTTTGAGAATGCGCAAATGAGTATGTCCATAGGAATGTCAGCGAATATTTATATTCATATCACGATTGTAGCATACAAAACCAACAGAAAAATGGGTATTATCTCAAAGTTACTATATCGTGACTGAAAAGACGAGGGTACCCAAATATACCTCAATCTAAAACTTTTCCACCTATAAGTCCTTTCTCCAAAAGTGATTGTCTATGGATTGAGTCGAGACAATACAACTAATCGGTTCACACTTCGTGTGATCGTCTATGGATACAAGATCGAGACAATACAACAACGAAGTATGATTACTTGATAATAGGTTCGGACTTAACCAAACACTATAGGATTGCTATTAAGTAATTAGGAATTAACGTTTGTGTATTTTACTTCTAATTATAATAAATCAATTATGATTGCGAAAATAGAAAATTAAAAGACACGGCAAGATTTTGTTAACGAGTAAACCGCAAATGCAGAAAAACCTCGGGACCTTGTCCAGAATTGAATACTCTCAGAATTATGCCGTTATACAAAATCTAAACCAACTTCGTATAGTTGAGACCAGGCAACTAAACCTATAGTTCACCTAATTCCCTCAGTATCCCTGCGCCTCCAACTTGTAATAAGTCACGCACTTGGAACAATTCCTTTGGTTCGTATTCCAAACAGTAAAGGAACAACAAATCTGTTCGGTAACAACTCTTTTCAAACAACGTGATATGAGTTTGACAAAAGGATCTTCCGTTTATCCCAAGAAACTCCTTTGTCGGGTTCTTAGATCAATCTATTCAACAACTACCAAAGTAATTGTTTAGACTATGAAATCAATACTCTTAATCACAAAGAAATGTATTGATGCCGATCTATGCAACTAATCAATCCAATCTATCAAAACATAAACCGATTATAGTTGGATCCCGAGCCGATCAAGTTTTGTGCACACCAAAGATTATGAACTCAAATAAGAAATCTTCTTTGTCTTCAAAACTTATTAGATCTTCAATAAACACCTGCACACAAACAATTTGAATCTCTTGTGATCAATGACACACAGAACGGAGTCTATTAATGATGGATTATCACAAGACGTCTTTAGATCTACAAACAGTCTAAAGATCCCCGTCGACACTTCGATCTAGTTTGAGTCAATCTTATATCAGAAGAGAAGATTCTCAAGCATAAACAAACTAGGTGCAATCAAAGTTCAACAACCGTTAGTCAATCAAATCAATAGAAAACTAATAATAAACTGCAATTATCTAGTTTCCCACCAACGGTACTCGTAGAGCTTCTCAATCCAAAAGAGGTCTTTAAAACGAGCGGTCGTAAGAGATTTCGCCTAATTAGGGTACTTTCCTCTCCGAATAGACGGCTCCACCAGTAACAACAGAACTAGGTAGTTTTGCTGGCTTTGAGGATTAGTTTGCTCGAAATGCAAACTTCAATATTTATAGCCCAAGGAAGTTTGGACACAAAGGAATTTCCAAAACCGAATATTCTCAAAGATATGCAATAAACGCCCAAATCGGTTTTCATAATTCCTTGAAATGCTCTGTCCAAATATTGACCGAAATCTCAGTAGAAAATCTCCAATTAGTAAATGCACATTACCAATTTTTATTTTCTAAAGATATGCATTTAATTGCTGGAAATTAAAAGCATATAAAACTAAAAACCTTAATTAAAAGATTCTCAATTTATTTCGATTCGGGATTCTCCTTTAGTTATTAAGGAATATCTTTGAACAATAATAGATAAGAATTACTGCACATGTTCAAAGTATGTCGACATCTTTACTTTGTAAATCCTTATTCATATTTACAATCTTGGAACCGATTTTCCACACTTTCAAACGAGTTTAGAATTGGTTCATTTGATTTCCAATAACTATGTGATTGATCAAAAACATTCAATCACCATTCATGGGTTTAACGGTTCTACCAAACATAATGTTTGGTTCTACCTCCAAGTGGCTACTAGGATCGGTCACAATAGTTTCCAAAACTTTGTTAACTAAGTACCAGGATCGGTTACCACTATTTATGGTACTTACTTGTGATCGGATGCACAAGTTATAGGATCGGTTGCACCAATTACAAAAACTTGTTAACCTACTACAAGGATCAATTACACATCTTTTGATTTGTCCCACCAAGTTCTAGGATCGGTTACCCAATGACTAGGAATGGTCACACCGATTACAAATATCGATCATACCATCTCAGGTGATTACTTAAGATTGGTTTCACTAATAAAAGTCATACTGATACATAAGTCAGGCATTGTGAATAGTTTTACCAAGATACATAAACAAGTTATGAGCGGTTATACTAAACACACATATTGGTAATCCAAAGATTTGCAATGAATAACAATACCAATAAGCCTAGCGATTTCCCTTTCGATTCACAAAACAAGTTTATGAATTGTACTTCCTTTAAACGAATGTAAAACATTGTTTCCTATGACGAAATCTTCACCCATACCCATACATAATCACAATAGCATTCATACGATTATGTCGATGTCTTATATACGAAGTTCAAAAGATAGGCGATATACTTCGTATTATAATTCCTTAATACTACGTCTAACTAGAGTATAATCATTCACAGCTTCGTAGTTATGTTTTCAATATATCATGATTTGAAAGATACGTTAGGAATGAAACAGTTCAAGTCAAAATATTACTAACCTCAAGAGGAAGGACGATGTCGTCGTTGTAGTTCTTTACTTCTTCATATTCTTCAAGTCTTCAAGTAATACTTGTATGTCTCATATCCTAATAACTTTCTAGCTAATCTGTACGAAGTTGACTCTAGTAAATAATCAAGCGACCCTTTAAATGAGTTTTGGTTCACTAAAATATGACAACCAAACTTGACATACCAACGCTTGGTGGGTTCAACCGAGCTATGCTCTAACAATCTCCCCCTTTGTCAATTTTAGTGACAAAACTCTTATATCATATGGATAAACAAATTACAAGAATTCATTATACATACGCTTGATTCCAAGTTTCAACAACACAATAATCTGTATACATTCAATCCACAAATGCCGCTGTTGACATTATAATAACAAAGCTAATACTCCCCCTAAAGGTAAGATAGGTAGATTTTCAATCCGCACGTCTTTGTTGTTCCCTTTGTAGTTAAGATAACCACAAGTATCAATATGATATGTTACTCCCCCTTAGTCTATACTTTACTCTTTCGTTAGATATAACGTTTAAGCACCTTTATCCTTTCCTTAGTGATACCAAATCACTTGTTACTCCATATATTTCTCCCCCTTTTTGTCACAAAATGACAAAGGTACGAGCAAATAAAGGACAACCCGAAAGGATCTTACAAATCTAAAAAGACTTGCAACCTAAAAGAGTTAAGCACGAGGGTTCCACACACCATTTTAGATAACCAATATCAAAACTGAAACTACAAAGTAATTTTGTTTTGATATTTTACCAGGGAAACAATTGCCCGAAGTAATTTTCCCTAATAGTTTAGCAAATTAAAAATTGACTAAGCACTTAGTTCTTTTGCAAAACCGATTACACAAATACAATCACTTGTTTGATAAGACCAAGATAAAGATCAGAATTAACTCTATTTTTCTCATCAGGTTCTAATTATTCGAACAATAACTTAGAACTTTCACTTTAAACAAGACAAGTACTAGGTTATTTAACTAGTATTTCTTGTTAAGGCATTCAATTAGACTTGAATAACCGAATCCTCCACTTTGATAAGTCTAACTAAGATTAGAATTAACTTAGTTTCTCTTATCCGGAATCAAATTGGACTAAACAATTGATCCCGAAAGCCTTTTTGTTAAGCCATAAACAATTCATACAAACCAAATAAATCAACTTGCATAATTATTTATCTCAACCGGAAGCAATTGAAACAAACATAGACATTAAAGTACCGCAATTGCACCGAAATTTCGTTTAGCCTAAACAATTGATACCAAACAATAAAGCAAGATAACAATAGTTTTTCTCAACCGGAAACAATTGAACCACACACACATCCATACACAAAAAATGGAATAAACATCAATTGTACCGAAATTTTGTTAAGCAAAAGCAAAATATATGCAATAAAATCAGGCTTTTCTTAAACAGGAAAACGATTAACTAACAAATTCGTTACCTCAAATTCCGCATCCCCTTCTCCATTTCTTTGCATCTTTCCGGGGAGGAATATCACTGTGTTGTCATCCTCTTGCAAGACAAAAGAACAACAACAAAAACCAACCTTTACCAGAAAAAGGTTGAAAATCGATTTTTAACTAATGTGATGCAAAAGTTGAAAACCCGAAATACAAGGTACTAATGTACCCTGCGATGCCGATAGACTTCGTTAGATTTTCGAATGTTGCCATGTCTAAGGGTTTAGTGAGAATATCAGCAAGTTGACGTTCAGATGGAACATATTCTAGTTTGATAACTATATTCTCATATAATTCTCTAATAAAGTGATATCTAATATCAATGTGTTTAGTACGAGAATGTTCAACTGGATTTTTAGTCAAACGAATAACACTTGAGTTATCACAAAGGATGCTCATAGTTGAAATATTTATTCCATAGTCGATGAGCATTTGTTTCATCCATAGAAGTTGGGTACAGCATGTACCAGCAGAAATATATTCTGCTTCACAAGTTGACAAGGATTGTGAATTCTGTTTCTTGTTGTCCCAAGCTATAAGATTTCGGCCAACATAGAAGCAACCTCCAGAGGTGCTTTCTCGATCTTCTACACATCCTGCCCAATCCGCATCTGAATAGGCAACAAGGCTGTTGTTCGTATCCATAGAATATGATAAACCATAATCTAGGGTACCATTAACGTATCTTATGATTCGTTTTACAGCTTTTAGATGTGATTCTTTAGGATCTGCTTGAAATCTGGCACAACATCTCATACTGAAGGCAATGTCTGGTCTTGTTGCAGTTAAGTATAACAAGCTTCCTATCATGGATCTGTATAGCTTTTGATCAACCGACTTTTCTCCTGGATTGGATTGGAGTTTTCCGGTAGTTGGCATTAGAGTTGCCATAGGTGTTGCTCCTTTTAGTTCAAATTTTTCAACTAAATTCCTTGCATATTTTTCTTGAGAAAGAAGAATATTGTCTTTTTGTTGCTGTATTTGCAAACCAAGAAAGTATGATAATTCTCCAACATTACTCATTTCGAATTCTCCACTCATAAGATTCAGGAATTCATCTGTTAGAGATTTTGAGGTGGATCCATAGATGATGTCATCTACATATATTTGTGCTACAAGAACATTTTTTCCATTCTATTTGGTGAAAAGTGTCTTATCAGCACCACCTCTAGAAAATCCCTTTCGAAGTAAGAAAGATGTCAACTTATCATACCAAGCTCCTGGAGCTTGTTTTAGACCATACAAGGCCTTTTTTAGTTTAAAGACATAATCTAGAAATAATGGATCTTTAAATCCTTTTGGTTGAGCAACAAATACTTCTTCTTTTAAATCCTCATTGAGAAATGTAGATTTAATATCCATTTGAAAAAGTTTTATCTTAAGATAGCAGGCATAAGCAAGTAAAAGTATTATTAATTCTAAACGAGCAACATGAGCAAAATTTTCATCAAAATCAATACCTTCAATTTGAGAATGACCTTGAGCAACGAGTCTGGCTTTGTTTCTGACAATTGTCCTAAATTCGTCTGATTTGTTCTTATAGATCCATCTTGTTCCAACAATGTTTAATCCTGTCGGCTTAGGAACAAGCTCCCATACTTCTTGTCTTTTAAACTGATTAAGTTCCTCATGCATTGAATTTACCCAGGCAGGCTCACTGAGTGCTTCCTCAATATTTTTTGGTTCTATTGAAGAGAGAAAACATGTATAGTGATAGACATTCTGAAGTTCTCTTCGAGTCATAACTCTAGCATTGGCATCTCCAATGATGTCTTCAGTGGAGTGTCTTTGATGTACCCACTTAGCAGGTTTTTGGACAATATTTTCAGTATCATTGGGTTGTTCAACAATACTTTCATTATCATCTTTATCATCAGTGTCACTAATTAGAGGAACAATTGATGGTTCTTCTTCAGTCTGTTTATCTTTAATAACAGTTTCAAAGGGTGGAAGCTCTGCTGCAGTGTGATTGTCTTGACTAAAGTCGCTAATGTCATCAATCACCACATTAATTGATTCCATCATGACTTTGGTCCTAAGATTGTAAACCCGGAAGACACGGCTATCAGAGGCATAGCCAAGAAAAATTCCTTCATCACTTTTGGAATTAAACTTTCCTCTATGTTCTCTGTCTTTAAGAATATAACATTTGCTTCCGAAAACCCTTAAATAACTCAGATTGGGTTTTCTTCCCCATAATTCATATGGGGTATTTAGAGTTTTGGATCTCAAATATATTCTGTTTAAAAGATAACAAGCTGTAAATACGGCTTCCCCCTAGAAGGTTAATGGTAGGTTTTTATTATTAAGCATCACTCTTGCCATTTCTTGAATATTTCTATTCTTTCTCTCAGCTACACCATTTTCTTGAGGGGTAATAGGAGCAGAGAATTGATGACTAATTCCAAGACTATTACAGTATTCATATACTTTTGTATCCTTGAATTCCGTACCACGATCGCTTCTTATTTTCTTAAGTTTGCAACCCTGTTCATTTTGAATTCTATTCACAATAATTTTGAACTCCTCAAGAGTGTCATTCTTGTGCTTCAGAAAAGCAACCCATGTGAAACGTGTGTAGTCATCTACCATTACTAAAGCATATTTCTTTCCTCCAACAGTTGCTTGCTGGATTGGACCAAACAGATCCATATGAATTAGATCGAGAGGAGCACAAGTGGCTATATCTCGAGAAAGTTTGTGTGGAATTTTTCCTTGCTTACCCTTTTGGCAGGCACCACAAACACATTCTACTTTAGTATTTATCTTTGGAACGCCTCTGACAAGTTCACAATTAATGAGCTTTACTAGCATTCGGTAGTTGATATGACCAAAACGTTCATGCCACAAATGAGTTGACTCAACCTTAGTCAAATTACAGTACAAATTGGACTGTATATCAAGTAGATGGCAATTATTCATACTTCTACGTCCTCGAAAAATTATTTTTCCGGACTTATCTTCAATATCACAAACTCTCATATTAAAGATAACTTTGTGACCTTTATCACAAATTTGACTAACTGACATAAGATTTGCTTTCATTCCTTTAACATAAACAACATCATGAATTTCGGGAATACCTGGAAGTTTGATAGTACCCTTTTTGCTAATAAGGAAGCTGCTTCCATCTCCGAATGTTACTGATCCTCCCTTGTAGTCTTCTGTCTTTGTGAACCAAGAAAGATCACCAGTCATGTGTCTACTACACCCATTGGAATGGTGAAGTTGTTTTAAGTGCAAATGCTCCTATACATTGTTCACCAGGTTTAGGATGTTTTGTTAAGTTCTTATAAAGTTAACACGATTTATCAGATGTTTTGTAAAACAAATCTTATGAATTAAATAATTCCATCCTTTTTGAAAAAGTTTCCTGGACTGTCTCCTATTAGTCTGTTAAGTTCTTATAAAGTTAACACGATTTATCAGATGTTTTGTAAAACAAATCTTATGAATTAAATATTCAACAACTACCAAAGTAATTGTTTAGACTATGAAATCAATACTCTTAATCACAAAGAAATGTATTGATGCCGATCTACGCAACTAATCAATCCAATCTATCAAAAGATAAACCGATTATAGTTGGATCCCTAGCCGATCAAGTTTTGTGCACACCAAAGATTATGAACTCAAATAAGAAATCTTCTTAGATCTTCAATAAACACCTGCACACAAACAACTGGAATCTCTTGTGATCAATCACACACAGAACGAAGTGTTTTAACGATGGATTATCACAAGACGTCTTTAGATCTACAAACAGTCTAAAGATCCCCGTCGACACTTCGATCTAGTTTGAGTGAATCTTATATCAGAAGAGAAGATTCTCAAGCATAAACAAACTAGGTGCAATCAAAGTTCAACAACCGTTAGTCAATCAAATCAATCGAAAACTAATAACAAACTGCAATTATCTACTTTCCCACCAACGGTACTCGTAGAGCTTCTTAATCCCAAAGACGTCTTTAAAACAAGCGGTCGTAAGAGATTTCGCCTAATTAGGGTACTTTCCTCTCCGAATAGACGGATCCACCAGTAACAAAAGAACTAGGTAGTTTTGCTGGCTTTGAGGATTAGTTTGCTTGAAATGCAAACTTCCATATGTATATATGAAGGAATTTTGGACACCAAGGAATTTCCAAAACCGAATATTCTCAAACATATGCAATAAACGCCCAAATCGGTTTTCATAATTCCTGGAAATGCTCTGTCCAAATATTGACCAAAATCCCATTATAAAATCTCCAATTAGTAAATGCATATTACCAATTTTTATTTTCTAAAGATATGCATTTAATTGCTGGAAATTAAAAGCATATAAAACTAAAAACCTTAATTAAAAGATTCTCAATTTATTTCGATCCGGGATTCTCCTTTAGTTATTAAGGAATATCTTTGAACAATAATAGATAAGAATTACTGCACATGTTGAAAGTATGTTGACATCTTTACTTTGTAAATCCTTTTTCATATTTACAATCTTGGAACCGATTTGCCACACTTCCAAACGAGTTTAGAATTGGTTCATTTGATTTCCAAGAACTATGTGATTGATCAAAAACATTCAATCACCATACATGGGTTTAACGGTTCTACCAAACACAAAGTTCGGTTCTACCTCCAAGTGGCTACTAGGATCGGTCACAATAGTTTCCAAAACTTTGTTAACTAAGTACCAGGATCGGTTACCACTATTTATGGTACTTACTTGTGATATGTTGCACAAGTTATAGGATCGGTTGCACCAATTACTAAAACTTGTTAACCTACTACAAGGATCGATTACACATCTTGTGATTTGTCCCACCAAGTTCTAGGATCGGTTACCCAATGACTAGGAATGGTCACACCGATTACAAATATCGATCATACCATCTCAGGTGATTACTTAAGATTGGTTTCACTAATAAAAGTCATACCGATACATAAGTCAGGCATTGTGAATAAGTTTACCAAATACATAAACAAGTTATGAGCGGTTATACTAATCACACATATTGGTAATCCAAAGATTTGCAATGAATAACAATACCAATAAGCCTAGCGATTTCCCTTTCGATTCACAAAACAAGTTTATGAATTGTACTTCCTTTAAACGAATGTAAAACATTGTTTCCTATGACGAAATCTTCACCCATACCCATACATAATCACAATAGCATTCATACGATTATGTCGATGTCTTATATACGAAGTTCAAAAGATAGTCATTATACTTCGTATTATAATTCCTTAATACTACGTCTAACTAGAGTATAATCATTCACAGCTTCGCAGTTATGTTTTCAATATAGCACGACTTGAAAGATACGTTAGGAATGAAACAGTTCAAGTCAAAATATTACTAACCTCAAGAGGAAGGATGATGTCGTCGTTGTAGTTCTTTACTTCTTCACATTCTTCAAGTCTTTAAGTAATACTTGTATGTCTCATATCCTAATAACTTTCTAGCTAATCTATACGAAGTTGACTCTAGTAAATAATCAAGCAACTCTTTAAATGAGTTTTGGTTCACTAAAATATTACAACCAAACTTGACATACCAATGCTTGGTGGGTTCAACCGAGCTATGGTCTAACAGTGACGATGTTAATTTTCAAATTGGTTGATTTTGTATCGATGTTTTACAACCACAAAGCACTTCAAGAGCAATATGCTGTCCTTCGTGTTTACATTGGCCCAATTATTTTCTTATGAACCGACGAAGAACTTCAAGAACAATCTATCGTCGTTCATGTTTACATTAACCGATTGTTCTTGAACACATAAAATTTTAAATTTTTCCTAAAAAGTCTGATTCGAAAAGAAAATTGGTTTGAAATAGAAATGCAAATAGATTAGATGTAGGGATTGTCGTGATTCGGTTTAGCTTGGATTTGTGCCAAACCCAAGAACCAAACCAATATCTCTTATGATAAACTAAAAACCAAACCAGGTTTTTATAATATTAAAAACCAAAACCAAAACCATCCAGCGTTTTTTTCTGTTTTTTTTCCTTATAGCTTTGATTTTTAAGATGAATTTAAAATTTAATTACCAAGTTCTATTCATTATAATAAAAAAAAATCA
The DNA here is from genome assembly GCA_023531105.1 of Papaver atlanticum. Taxonomy (NCBI): domain Eukaryota; kingdom Viridiplantae; phylum Streptophyta; class Magnoliopsida; order Ranunculales; family Papaveraceae; genus Papaver; species Papaver atlanticum. The sequence continues at coordinate 3,094,877 of JAJJMB010010084.1, read as the reverse complement.
CCATTAAAAAAAATCTAGAACAAATCATATCTCAATGAAAAAATATATTTCATATTTATATGACTGAATATTAACTTTTTGATTTAAATTGATTTTCTTTATTTATGGATATCATTGAAGTTTATATACTTCATCCGTTCCACGAAAAATGACCTTTCCATTTTAATTTTTTGTCCCTACAAAAGTTGATCCTTATAAATAAACAAGGTTATATTTTTAATATTACCCTTTAATGAATTATTATTATTAAATCTTAGTATAATATATTTAAAATATGATAGTCATGACTCATGCTTACATTCGTTATTTTTTTCATTTTTGAAGCATGCATTAATATATATAAGGTAGGCTTAGGTTACAATTTCGCGTGGATATGTGGTACCCACAGAGTCAAGGAAAATAATTTAACTAATAAAGAGTGGGATTGCTTGGTCCCAAATTTTGGTTGATAAGATTTCCCATCTGTCGCCTGGTTTACTTCTCGGTAGTTGTGTTGGATAACTGCTTGCAGAATTTGTTGCATTCTATGTTTTATTTCATCAACCATTCCTGTGATGTACCAAGGTGGAGTAGTGGGTGAGGTGATGAATCGGATAAGGTTTTCTGAATCCGTCTCATCTTTTGCCATTTCTAATCCGTTGCCGTTCTGGATGCTAAAAGTAGAGCCCAAGTTTCCGTTGTTAAGGAAGTCGAATTCCTAGAGGTTGAGCCAATGTTATCAGAATTCGAGCTTCCGCGTCTCTGCAGATGAAACCTGTACCAGCAAAAACTGGATGGCCCCTAGTCGCCCCATCAGTGTTGATATTTATCCAGTTTAAGTTTGGGCTGGACCATCCTACTGAGATTGTTGATATCTTTTTGATGCTTCCATAATGATTAGATACCGTAAGATCACCTGGTAGCACCGTTGGGGATGTTTTTAAAGCCTCATAATATTCCTGATGTTGTTTTAGGGCCTAAGCTATAATTTCATCTGATGTTGTTTACTTTTATCGGAATACCAGCTCATTCCTAGCCAGCCATAAGGTCCAGTTTACATTCGTTATGTAGGTTGTTTAAAATGCTTTCCGACGATATAAAAGTTACAAATATCCATGGAATAATTCGAGAGATATTTCGTTTCTAAATTTTACTATTTTGTGATCCATAAGGATATAATTGGAAAAGGTAATTAAAAATATCTCTCCCTCCTCTTTGCCTAAATAATTGAGCATACTTGAAATAGGTCATCTTTGCCTGACTAAACTGGGGGCTGGTTATTAAATTGGGGGCTAGTGGTTTCTCCCCCCGGCCATGAGAGATAGATAAGGGGTGTCTAGGTAACCTCTAAGATTGTGACACATCTCAACCTATTTTTATATATATGTTGATTTTTTTTTAGATATTTTTTTAATGATAGTTTTTCATAATTTTATTTTTCGCGTTCATCTTGGTCGACCCATCGCGAGTATGATGACCCACCTAAATTCTTGATAAAAATAAAATAAAAATAGACTCGTCATGGTCTTAAATTTTAAACATGACGACTCTTGTCAATTTTGAAACAGCAATGAGCATGTACAATATTCATCACAGTCGTCATCATTCTAAATTTTAAGCATAACGACTCTTTTAAATTATAAAACTTAAGTTGACCATGAAAAATCATCACAATAGAAATTTACAGACCATAACGACTCTTCTTAGTCGTTATGGAATAATTTTATTGACCATGACGATCCTACTTGAAAGTTTTGGAGGAAAATTCCAACCACGCGGGTTCTCCCCATTTTTAATACAAAAATAAACATGTACAATTTTCCTTTATAATCGTCAACGTTCTAAATTTTAACCATGATGACTCTTTTTAAATTAGAAATTGACCATAAAATATCGTCATGGTACAAATTTATAAATCATGATGACTTTTCATTAAGTAGGAGTCGTCATGGTATATAATTTGTACCAAGACGATTTAAAAGAGTCGTCATGGTTTATAAATTAGAACCATGACGACTTTTCAAATTTGGGTAAAAAAGATATTAAAGAAAGTTAATTCTTTTAAAAAGAGAAGTAAATTTGAAATATAAAAAATATAGAAAAAAAGAGATTATGTCCTAATTAAAAAAGACCAACCTTAATTAAGTAAGATTAGTCTTAATTAAATAAGGTTAGCCATTACTAAAAATATATGGATGAGGGGTTATAAAAGTTATTTCAAAATGACTCGATTTTGTTTTATTCACTAGTGCTGATGGTGGATTTTTGACGAAGACTAAAATTGTAAAATCATAGTTTTGTATAGTTCTGACCTAGTTTAAGATGAATATATGAAATTCACATTGTATGGCTTAGACATGAAATCTCATGTCATGATGATCTCTGACTGAGTGTGTAGCTTCTTTATAGTATACATGAATACGTAATTATTGAAGTCTCTCGGCCGAGCTTTCAATATTTCTCGTATTTCATCATTTATACTGTGCAGTTGCAGTATTCATATTCCATCATTTATATTGAGCAATTTCAGTATATACTTTTCAATAAAAGTATCCACTTCTGTGTAGAATCGAGAATGATTGGACGACTAGCTCCAAGATGGATATAGCACTAGTATAGAGCGATAACGTCTTCAGGATGTCGCAAATGTTCCCTGACTATACAGAATAAATGTTTAGAACGAGTATGATGCTTCTACCATCCCATACGTCGATTCTCGAATAAATATAATGCTCCTACACAGATTGCCTGCTAGTATTGATCCATCAATTACTTAATTCTAGTGCAGTATTCATCAATTGAATTCCTAGAAAATATTTTATTCGCATCACAATATTTCAGTACTTCAATTCACGACTTTTCTCAGCCGGATTCCATGAACTAATAATAAATATGCATCTTTCGGGTATATGGGCCACCACCAAGTAAACCGTAAGAAAATGGTTTGGGTGTGCTCAGTAATAATGCTAAAAGGAGCACTCAAAACTATGGACGAATGATGACGTGGAAAGCTAAGAAAAAAAGGAAAAGGAAAATAAAAAATAAAAGCGAAAGACACGTGTGGACCAGGCCCACCAGCCAACCATGCCGCGGCCGGTCCCCCACTTTCGCGTTTCTATTAAAAAAAAAAAAATTATTATGAAAGGTGCCGCAAAGGGCTTTTATTAACCAATTGGAAATTTACACAGGGGTGGGTGGGAGTCTAGCAACAAGCTGAGCACCCACGCCTTTTTGAATAATAATGCCAAGCCTATGGAACAGAGAACCCCCTATTTTATTGTTGTTATCGTGACATGCAAGACAGTTCTTCAGTCTCTTTATGAAGATGACCAGGTCTTCTCCTTGCTCGCGAAGCGTTGTAAAAGTTAGAACTCCAAAACCATACCCATGGGTCGTGCATTGGGCCAAATATTTTTTTTGTTTTTTATTATTATTTTATTATTAATATTATTATTATTTTGTGTTTTCCTTAATTCATGATTCCCTTATTCGAGCAAACCCTCTGTTCTCCATGCTTTGTCAAATGTTGTTCAATTCACCATATGGTTAACTAAGCAAGTGGTCATACAACTATCAGGTCTTTACGCCAATAAATATTTAAATATCATCATTTTAATATTCTCAAATATTGGACGTTTAAGAAAAAACCCTACTTGCTCATTCAAGCAAAATTAAGAGTTTCAGTCAAGATCAAATTCTTCAGAAAGTACAAAATAATGCTCAAATGTCCGACAAAATATACCATAAATTCTCAGGAATGGACGGACGTCGACATACTAACCCGTGCACTACCATGGTTGGTCGGTCCACTTGGCCACCATAGCCGGCCGGTCCCACCATTCCTTAATCCATATTTCGATTAATCCTCAACTTGGTTAATCGGCCGTATTTTGGTGAATCCTCTTTCCACCAGTTGGACAATCCTCCATACACGCTAAGCCAGTCTCTCCACCACCAATTATCGGTCCTCATACCCATTGGTTGGTTGGTATCTCTACCCACATTGGACAGTCCTCCATCATGGCTTCCTAAAATTAGGGTTTCAGACTTAATGATAATTCTGATCGAGTTTGAGCATCAATAAATTTTTTATTGATCATGCTATCAGTATTTTAATTAATATTTAATATTCGGTTTTGATACCAACATATTATTACTCGATCAAGCAATATTTTATTGATTGACCATCCACTTGGACGATTCTCTAATATTTCATTGGACGGCCATCCGCTTGGTCGATCATCCAATATTTACCAATACTTTAATTTCTACTTTGTCAGTCGACAACTCATGTCATGGTGGATCGAGAATGAGTATTCTATAATGATTCAACAATATCTGATTTCATGTCAAATACTTGACATATCAGAACACATGGTCTATGATCGATCCAACAATCTCATCAGACCCGTTCATCAATAAACATTCAAGTATCATTGTTGCCTCACCTGGTACAATGATATGTCACAATTCATTAGACCCGACATCTAAGCATTATTGCTGTCCAATAGACACCTTATGCTCAATACATCATAACGATGAGTCACAAAGCATATCACATTCGATAATAATCATGCTCAACTATTTAAGGCTAAGACTTACAGTCTAGCAAAGTCAATAATTGACCAATTAAATGCACGTCTGTTTTGCAGACTTCACATAAGAAATCAATCATGTCACATGGGGGGATATTTACTAGGGTTTTGGTATGGCGGCCTATGACATGTGCGATTTAACAGTACCACAATGAGAAATGTAGGTAAGTCGTGGTGGCAGTTGAAGGAGTAAGTGGAGTAGTGGATGGACAATCAACAAAGTCTCCCACGCAATGTGGAACTGTTCAACCACGAATTCTCAATTCCCCATTCTTGCACTCCTCTTCAAGCGTCACACTTACTGGAGATCAATGTGTTAACTACTTCTGCAATATAATTAGGTTCATCAAACTATGATTTGATAACTCAACTTACCTCGACTGAACGGAACAGAACTTAATCAATCTAATCAGAATTCACCGTAATCTAATTTGCGATAGTCTATCAGTATCAAACTTGAAGAACTCTCCAACATAGAGAACTCAACACATCCACAATCCATCAATTGCCATTGATATCACACAATTCTCATCTTCCCTCCTACAGATCGACCCTCATCCCTCTTTGTGACCGAATTAACTCTGGAACGGTCATTATCTTGGTTTAGGTTAGAGTCATACAATGCATCTATTAAAGGTTTATACAATTTTCTTAACTGAGGATCCGCCTGCTGCACAACTCTCAACTTTTCCTCAAAAACTAACAAATCGTTTTTACACATCAACAACTAGCCTCAATTTAAACCATGTAGCCCCCTATTTAGCTAGGCATCTTTGGTGGGCCGGGGGAGTGCACATATTATTAGGATTGAAAGTTGGTTGTATATTATTCTGGTTATTTTGGTGCTGACTCCTTTTTTTTTTTTCTTTTTTTTTTTAATGACGTCAAACCAAAACCAACAATCTGGAACGAGTTTTTTCAATTTTTGGGTTTCTTAGTTTCTGGAATTTTTGGAATTTGTTTTTCTGACTTTGTTTGTCGGTGTTGATCGGATTTGGTCTGGGTTGAAGACAGAACCATGAACAACCTTAATTAGAAGTATTTAGATTTAATATTAGGTTTTAATAGAAGGTAATATAGTAGTTTCCCCAATTTAGACACCCCTATCTTCTCTAATAAAATGGATAGGCTACAATTAGCCAACCAGGAAGACCATTTTTTTGTTTTTTTTTGTTTTGGACCTTAATCCTATAGTCTCTACCAATAGTATCATGTCAGTCGTGTTGATTTCCGACCAATAAGTCTTAGTAATGCTTATAAATTATTCTAAAAAATCTTGGCTACATAGCTTAAGAGTGTGCTTAAGAAAATTATATCTGCCTACCAATCGACTTTTATCCTAAAAGGACAGATAGTGGAAAATATTGTAACTGCACATTAGGTTTACACTACATGAACACTAACAAAAATAAGAATGGTTATCTTGCTTTTAAGTGGGACTTATCCAAAGCTTTTGATAAAATGAAATGGTGTTTTGCTATTTTCATGTTTAGAAATTTAGGTTTTTCCGAAAAATGGTGTGATTTGGTGCATGAATGCATTTCGACTGTGCACTTTGCTGTCTTATTGAATGGTGTACCTGGTATACCCTTTCATCCATCAAGGGGCCTCGGACAAGGCGATCCCTTGTCCTCCATACTTTTTCATTGCTACTTTGGAAGGATTGTCTAGACTTTTTTTACCTTGCTGAACATACTGGTCAATTTAAAGTTGTTAGTATCAATCAAAATTGTCGTGATATTTCTCATTTCTTATTTGTGGATGATTGTTTCATTTCTTATCAAGCCGATATTACTGAAATTAGAGAGTTAGTGTTTGATATTTTTAGTAGCTCGACTGGCCATGCAATAAACTATCAGAAATATGGTGTTTACTTTAGTAAGTATGTTCATAATAAGCATTGCAAAAATTTATCCAAAATCCTCGATGTTAAGAGGATTCCAAAGGATGATATACACCTTGGCATGCCTCTTTTCTTTATAGAACTACATCTTTGAATTTTTACCCCTTCTTGAAAAAGCTTATAAATCTTTATATGGTTGGAAAGCTAAAATTCTTGCTCATGCAGGCATGACTGTGTTGATTTATTATACTTTATCTGCTGAACGTAGCCATCAAATGCATGCGTACAACAATTCTTGATGCTTTTGGTAAAATTCAGGAAAAATCCTATAAAAAATATATATATATACATATCCTAAAGCTTGGCGTAAGATTTTCCCTCGTATACATATTGATGGCCTAGGCATTAAAAACCCTCACATGGTGAATACTTCTTTATTAACTAGACTGGTGTGGCTAATGCTTTATAACCCTGATGACTTTTGGGTTAGAATTATGGAAACGAAATATTTTTGTAGAGATAATCCCCTTCACAAATATAGGAACTACCAAACCTTTTGGATTCAGAAAAGTGTTAGAAAATGTCGGCACATTGTGTTACAAAATAACGTTTGGGAAATCGTTATATGATCCACTGTTAGCATGTCACGGGATAATTGGATTCCTGGAGTTTTTATTTCAGAAGATTGACATAACACTATATTTAAGATAGTTGGTGTCTTGATGACTAACACTGGGAATTAGGCTAATACAAAAATAGATGCTAATTTTGACTATGTGATTACTAAAAAAATTAAATCCATCTACATAAATAAAAGCAAGCTAGACAAATTGAGATGGCTTGGTATTAATAATGGTGATCTTTCTGCTGGATCTGCCTATTAGATTTTTTCTGGCGTGATTGCTAATAATCAAGACACAATATAGTTAATCTTTGGCAGATTCCGTAAAAAAAAAGGATTAAAAACTTTGTTTGGAAAATGGTGGCTAATGTGTATCCTTTAAATGCTAAATCAGATGACTTGCTTAATCATGTTGATGCATGTTGTCTTCTTTATAACAACAACATGCCTGAAACTTCTGCTCACTTGCTTGTTGAATGTATTTTTACTAGAGTTGGTTTGGTTTCAATATTTACTGTCCTGTTTTGGATAACGATTTCCTAAATTAGTATAAATCTTAGTTTGATGGTCCATGGAAGAGTTACTCTGAAGGTTTTTGTGTTGTATGCTCACACATTTGGAACTATATGAGTTGTTTTGTTTTATAAGATAACACCTAACCCAGTGGATTGTATTAAGCTGATAAAGCAATCATACGTTGAATGGGATATTGATTTTACAATGGGTGGTACTCAAAATCAAAATGGGATTTCACGATCTATTCAGAATGCAACAAGATGAACCGATGATATTGTGCATGTTGATGAGTTCTTTGATGACACCTCAACACATTAAGGAGTGGGGCTTATGAACTGGCAGAATAATATAATTTATGATATCAAAGCTTTTTCAGGAATTACCACCAGTGCAGAGGCGATCGAAGTAATACAGTGGGCTAAAGAGTTACAACTTTAAAATATGAAAATTCAAAATGACTATTGTTTGTGGGTAAAAACGACTCATAGGTTTTCTGATAAAAAAAAGTGGTGGAGGGGGCAAGTGCTCGTTGAAGCAGGTGCTCAAAGTGATGAATCGTCTGAACCTTTAAACAAATGTACTGCACGAGAGTACTTTGAGTTTGAGAGACTAATCTGTAAGACCCTGACCTAAACCAAGATAATGGTCGTTCCAGGTTCAATTCAGCCACAAGAGGAGGAGAAGGGTCGATCTGTAGGGAGGGAAGCTGAGATTGTGTGGAGATCAATGGAGATTGATCTGTAGGTGATGTGATGTGTTGAACTGCTGTGAAGAGAATTCTCTGTGTAGACGAGAGAAATCCTCTGAAAGTGTTTGATAACTTGATTGTTCGTAGGTTTGCTTACGAATCTTGTTAGTCTTGTCAAAACATAGGTTTCAGAAACTATTTATTGCAGCACATCAATCTCCTGTAAGTGGTGACAGTTGAAGGTAGTGAAAAAATGGAGAAGTGGGAGATCATTTCGAAACCACTTCCACGTCGCGTGGATGACTTGGTTGATTGACTGTCCACTTTCCATCTTCCCTTTTAACTGCCAGCACGACTTAAAATAACTCTCATTGTGGATGTACCTCACATTACACGTGCTGTAGACCGACAGACCAAAACCCTAGTGATATCCCCCCATGTGACGTGAATTGGTGTCTCATGTGTGAGTGTCAATCTTTGACCTCAGATTATGAGTCTTATGAACTGAACCGACGAAGTTCAATATTAGGATGGATAAAGCATGGAATGTTGAAACAGCAACATACTATGCAGACCATGAATGTTAAGTTACCATGATGTATCATTATGCTAGTTGAAGCAGTAATGATAGTCGAATGACTTAGTGATGGTTTTATGAGATTGCTGAATCGATCATAAACCATTATGTTGGTGCATTGAGCACTTGTGAAAATAATCATTGCTGATTGATCGTAGAAGGTCTTTCTCAATCCATGTGTCATGAGTCAGTCGAATGACGAGGAGTGATTATAATATTAAAATAATGGTGACAGACGAACCAGATGTTGGTTGATGAACCAATAAAATACTGATAGCTGAATCAATATGAGAAATACTGCAATTTGAATATTGATAGCTGAATCAATATGAGGAATATTGCTATGAGCAATTAAATATTGATAGTTGAATCAATATTGGTGGTTCCGAACCTTGTTGACCGTGACCCACTGCTAGTTGAAGCAATTAGGGTTTTCCCAGATGGAGCATTGATAACTAGAGCAAGTATTGCTAGTCAGAGAAAAATACTGCTAGATCCATGAATAATTGGTAGGAATACCAAATAAAGTATGAATTAAAATATTAACCGAATATTATTTAATTAATTAATTAAAATATTGATTACTGGATCAATATTAAAATATTGGTGTTTGAACATGTTCAGAATTATGCTAGACAGAGCATTTAGTTCAAAACCCTAAATATGATCATTTGACGATCAACGGATGATTGACTGAGAACCAACCAATGGATGAGAGAGGGACCTCCTCTATGAGTGATGGATCGACCATGTAGTACCTGGATGCTAGACAGAGCATTTACCAAACTCCTTTGCAGAGCAGTTGGTGAAAGGATGATTGATTGTTGTTTAATCATTACTAAAATTGTGCTTGACTAAGCAATAGGTAGTAAAACCTAATTATGGAGAGAGGGACCGACCAAGGGGTGTGGAACCGGCCCTTGGTGGTCGTGGGACCATCTGATGGTGTGTGGATGACCATTCCCAGTTGCAGGAAGGAGTTTGAACCAAATATGGACTCTGAATGATCAATTAGATCATTAATCAATGATGATGGTGGGACAGACCCTTGACAAGCAAAATTTCGACCATCACTAGTCATGGTGATATTTTTATGTTTCCATGCCATCCGTGGACCAATCCTGAGAATTTTGATATTTTCTGATGGTCTATCGAGCAAAATCTCCTATACGTGGTGACAATTGAAGGTAGTGAAAAGATGGAGAAGTGGGAGATCGTGTCAAAACCACTTCCAGGTCACGTGGATAACTTGGTTGATTGACTGTCCACTTTCCATCTTCTCTTTTTACTGCCAGCACAACTTCCCACAACTCTCATCATGGATGTACCTCACATCACACGTGTTGTATACCGCCAGACCAAAACCCTAGTGATATCCCCCCATATGACGTGAATTGATGTCTCATGTGTGAGTGTCAATCTTTGACCTAAGACTATGAGTCTTATGAACTGAACCGACGAAGTTCAATATTATGATGGATGAAGCAATTTCAAGGATCACGTCAGGACCTTCCTGGATTATGTAAAATTTGGTTCATGTTCAGGTAGCACCATCTTCATCTGCATAGTTATGTTACCATAAGCATCCCAGGATCTTTCGTAATGGTTTTTTATTGGTATAGGAGCATGAGTAGTTCCAGCGACTCTGAGTATTTTTAGTGTTGACACAAGCATCGATCGAGGTTCTTCCAAACTAGTTGCCTTTGATATGGACTGTAGTTAATAGTCCCCAGTCGTATAGATCCTTGTCTGTGGCTGGTGGCTGAGGAGGTGTATCTGGCAGAAGCATACGCTTTTCTGACACAACATGGTTGAGAGCGTTGAAGATTTCCTTCCTATATGCTTTTGATAGATTAAGCATTTTTTCATAAGTGATTCATCAAGGATTGAACTGCTTCATTGACCGGCTCCTCAGATGAGGTGAATGCTCTGACTGGCAGAGGATTTTTTTGGACTCCTTCAGTCCCCAGGTGTAGTTGATTGACAAATTGATGGAAGCGGCAGGATCTTCCATCTTATCTTCAGTAGGTGTACATCTGACAGGAGGTAACTTGGTTGCTCCATCCTGAATCCACACTTCCAGTAACTCCAGTACTTTTTTCGTGGGCAGAGGGAAGTTTTGAGATGTCTGAGTCTATCTTGCCTATCGCAATTGTTGACATGGAATCAATGCTGGTGTAGCTTGGTCCTGATTGGTACATCGTGGCGTCTTCCCCAATTGAGATGGCGCAGATGGTTGTGTCACACGCTTAGGTTATTGTGCATTTGGAGCAGCAATTTTTATTTTCCCTCTTTCATTTACAACATTCACAGAGGGTTGAAGGTTGTACTGTTTGTTGACAAGTCGCATGTTGCTTTGAGCATCACGAGGTTCAGCTTTGGCAGGCTTAGGTCTCTCTAGTAGAGCAGGCGTTATGGTGGTTGACCGCTTGAATGCTTCATGAATTTTTGAGAAGGTCTGGAAACGCATATTTTTCAACAATGCTCTGTAAATGGGCATCATCCCGCTGATGCATAATTCCACGAGTTGTTGTTCAGTGATGTTTGAATCATGATAATCCAAGGCCGCCTTGGACTCTGAATATCTTTTATTGGATGTTTGTTGCTCCTATGAAACATCACTGAGAATGTTGGGGAAGTATATCCTTTAGAAATAGAGAGACCTTCTTTTCGTCAGACGAATATGGAGGTCGGAGCTGGTGGACAAAGGATGAACTTTCCTTTCAACAAATTTCTAAGGAGCACTCCAAATCTTCATGAGTTCGACTGGTCATTTGCCGATGAATGATATGCCGCATCATGATCTTCATCGTCTTTGATTAGATGGACCTTCGAGGATCAAGGGTCGTGAGGAGATACTCTTGGCATTTTCTTTCTGAAGTTGATGCTGATGCTATTTCAAGGTCTTAAGACAGTTGAGGAGCCTTTTATGTGTAGTATCCTCGAGCTCTTGTAATGGTTTCCTGCGTCTTGATGTTTACATCATCATAAACTGGAGCATAAGAAGATGATGATGCTTAATTACGAACGATCCTGCTGTTGAGCATAGCCTTCGTATATTGATGATAGGACGACGGAATGAATTACTACATTATCATGAAGCCACGATCATCCAAGTATAATGTGATATTTAGGTTCTTTCTCAATCACATGAAATTTGACTGCTGACTGAACAAGTCCTTCCTTCATATCTAAAGAGATGTGTTGGTCAGGTTCATTTTCATCACAGTTGGATGATGAATGATCTTGTTGTGTTGGATACTAGCCGTCCTGAGAGTCTCGAGAGGAACTATGTTGGCAGCCGTGCCCGTGACGATGAGATCTTTCCTGAACCGTGAATCCTTGAAGTGTGCAGTCATATCACGTTCTCTTTGGTGAAAGAGATATTTTTCATTGAAAGACCATCCACCATGAAACTTATGTCGCCTCCGGTGATGATGGATTAATAGTACGAGTGAGATTCGATGGAGTATTTCAAGCATGTTCAAATGCGTCTTTGGAGAATTATAAAAATTCATATAGGCTTTTGATCGAGTATGTTACCTACTAATTTCTCACACGTAGTGAAACTGTTGATCTAGAGAAGAGATGTCAGTCGAGGAATTGATCATGCTAGAGGCTCCATAAAAACGCCACCTAGCTCTGTCGTCAATTCGTTCGAAAGTCTGTAATTGGAATCATGAGTTGTTGAATATGACCTAAGACCGACCATATTTGAAGGAGTGAGCTTGCGAACGAGAGATCAATCTCCCACTGTGGTCGCCAATTTGTTTGTGGGTAAAAACGACTCACAGGTTTTCTGATAAAAAAAGTGGTGGAGGAGGCAAGTGCTCGTTGAAGCAGGTGCTCAAAGTGATGAATCATCTCAACCTTTAAACAAATGTACTACACGGGAGTACTTTGAGTTCGAGAGACTAATCTATAAGACCCTGGCCTAAACCAAGATAATGGCCGTTCCAGGTTCAATTCGGTCACAAGAGGAGGAGAAGGGTCGGTCTATAGGGAGGGAAGCTAAGATTGTGTGGAGATCAATAGAGATTGATCTATAGGTGATGTGATGTGTTGAAATGTTGTGAAGAGAAATCTCTGTGTAGACGAGAGAAATCCTCTGAAAGTGTTTGATAACTTGACTGTTCGTAGGTTTGCTTACGAATCTTGTTAGTCTTGTCAAAACATAGGTTTCAGAACCTATTTATTGATTAAATCTAGTCGCGGAATCTTCAGTTGCTCCCAGAAAATTACGCTAATTAAACCCTAATATTTACTTACTCAGGATCCATGGCTTTTCTCGGTCGAATTCCAGGGAAAGTAATGGATATTTACCTTTCGAGCATTTGGGGCACCCCGAGTAAGCCCCGAGCAAGAGGCACGGGTATATTTAGTAATAATGCTTAAAGGATCATCCATGGAAGAACTAGGATTGGAAGCCTGATAAAAGAAGAAAAAGGAAGATATATAAATAAAATAATAATAAGGGAAACCGTATGGGTGGGCCCACCGGCAATAATGCTCCAATCATGTCGAATGATCCACCGACATTGTAGCACTTGCAAAATGACCGAGCATCGTCTGGAGAGCATAAATTTATGAAGCGCCGCTGATTTGGATGATGGTAGGACCATGTTGACCTGTATATAGCGCGGACGTCGGTTGAAGGAGGAGATCCTGGTCCGACCAAGATGCTGGTCTTCAGAGCACCAATCTTGTATCACCAACTGCGATGGACTTGCTTTGTCTGTTGTTGTTGCTCTAACTCCCCAAACGGTTAATGGATAACCAAAATAAGCTTCCATCTTATGTCATATTCATAGCAACATCAACTTGTCATATGATGATTGCATGGATGAGAATCCGTGTGAATGAATGAGGAATATCTTCATGATTCATCATCATCCTTTTATGAAGAATTTGAGTTTTACTGAAACTCCTAATTTAAAGAATTTGAGTTTGACTGAAACTCTTAATAGTGGTGGAAGGACCACTATAAAAATATTAAAATAATTTTATTTTAATATTTCTCATGATGGTAGAAAGACAAGTCATGATGGTTGCGGGACCACTTGCTTTGCTAACCACATGGTTGAGAAATATGGAAGTTTCATGAGTTTTGATCGAAAGAGGAAGCCTATGACTCATATCTTGATTCTTCACCAATTGCTCCCAGCTCGTCGTTTTCTACAGGGAAGTGTAAAACGGCTTCAGATGGGTTCGTTGCGGAACTTCTTCTTTGGTCGACTCTGGACCATTTGATTGTCTCCTTGGATGCTTGATAAAGGATTTCCATTTCATTGAGTTACTTGTGCTCTTAAGTCCTTGATTGATGTATGAATCTTGTGCTTGTAACACCACATCCGTCTCAGACAATTGTGGAAACATCATTTCTGAAACTTTATTGGTCTCGGGACCATGACTGAAGTTGTTTTGAAGAATGATTGATGTAACGACCACATTTATATGGACTGGATATATCATGTCTTTGATAATTTATGGTATCATAGGCGCCCCGGTGTCAGTCATGGGTTTTGGACTGTGAAGCTGACGTCCTGATCAGTGGACCGTCAGTCCCCAATTTTTTTGTTAACTCCCCCTTTTGTTTTCCCTTCTTATGGCAAGACCTAGACAGAGGACCCAGGTAGATAAATTTGATGCAAATACCTAAGTAGTTGAAGGTGGGGCTACCTTGATAGATGATTTGGTAGAAAGACCTGGGCGGACGGTGGACGGATGATGAATACTCTGAATCCCGTCTAAAATTTTCTGCTTGCATGTTGCTTGCTCTGGAAGCTGTAGAAACTTCGTACGATGTTGGAATCCGGTGCTTGACCCCAACTTTTTAAGATAAGAGACTGAGCTATCATATGATAGAAGAATCACTCAATTTGTATTTGCCTAGGTCAGCCAACGAAGCGTGCACATTTGTAATTTGTAATCCCGTATAATTTTTTTAGATTCCGTAGACCTGACTTTAGAGGTAATATCTTTCGGCTCGTATGTATGATTGATGCGTATTTTTGGTATGTTGTAGTAGATACATATACGAACATTTTTCGTCAGGGAAGTATTGTCCCATTCCTCACCTATTGGTACGTTTTTGTAAACCCATGGCCTGAAGTGTGTTGCATCTCATCTGTTGAGGATGTAAGAACATCTTGTAGAAGACTTTGTCTTGTGCCCTTCCACCGTGGAAGCTTTGAGATGAGTTAATATATTTCAATGCACATATGTTTTGATATGAATCCCTTGTACTTGGAGTGATCCACTAAGTAACATTTCCAGGTTGAGGCTGTATAAAATGAACAATTGATGAAGAAGCTGTGAATGTTGCTCCTAAGACCACTGCTGATGCCGAGACCAGGAGCTTTCTCAGAAACCGAAAATGTTGAAATTACATTGATGTAACCTTTGATTGTCATCCAATGAGCATCTTTTATCATCATAAGCATGGTCATGTTGTCATTCCCGAGAATCCTGAGAATGCTTGTTTTCTAACAAGATAATTAGAAGCTGCGAGTCGTCACGGATATGTGTAGTATAGATAGAGGCGCCACCACTGAAGGTGTACTCTTTTATTGGGAGTACAACTTGAGCACTTCTGAATGGTATGACTTCATGTGATGCTGTTGCAGCCGATAGTAGCAGCGGTCTTCACTCTGGAAGTGATCAGTAAGAGGAAGAAGCTTCTTAGTCATGCGAGAGTTGAGAGATTCCGTTGTTGATGTTTCGTTTCCTTCGGTACTGATATCAGGTTCTATAGATATGACTTCGGCAAGAAGATGTACGTTAAAATAGTTTGTGACATCCCTGGATGAATGATGTTGCATCCGCTTCAGAATTCTTGTCGTGTGTACGGTGAAGGCTACTGGGTCCTGAATCGATGTATGTAGTTACTAGGATACTTGTCATCTCTATGGAGCAAAGGTGTTGGTTCTATGACATGGTACTTCTATGCAGTGGTACTTGTTTCATTCGCCTCTATATGTTAATTTGCTGGCCCCTTGAAGATTCGTATATGATATGAGCTTCACCGTAATTATTCCAGTGACTCAGCATGCATCTTTCCATCTTGCTGCTTTCACAACCAAATCTTTCAACATGAAGCGTCAGGATTGATTGTCTTGAGCCCTGAATATCTTCTGTTTACTCGACTTTTCCTTTATCTTTGCACCAACATTCACATTTCAGGCGTGAGCATGTAATTGAAACTCTTTGTGATGATTCTGTGGCGCGCATGGATATTCTTGCAATGTCACAGGAAAAAACCCTAGGTGTTCTTTGTCGCGTTTAAACACCGTTCCAGTGATTGATGCTCCAACTTGACTCTTGAATTGTGGAGAAGTTGAAGTCGTCCTCTTAACAAATATTTGACAAGAGAAGTTATCCATTCATAATGTCTTGTAAGAGCATTAATGCTCTTGTAATAAAAATTGAGTCCCCATGCTAGAATATCATGTGGGGAACTCAAATGGAAGAGATGCAGGTGTAATAAGACTTGCCTGAGTGTGGAACTTATTGATATATGATATCACGTCTTTTCCATGCTTCTGCTCTGTCGCCTTCAGAGTTCGAAATTCTTCCAAGTAACATGATGATGGCTCATCGACCAAGTCTTCAGAAATAGGAATTTCCTCTTCAGAGAGGTATGCCGGTGGAGGTGCTTCGTCAGCAATTACTATGTCAGCGTGTAGCCATGATGATAGTCGAATGACTTAGTGATGGTTTTATGAGATTGCTAGATCGATCATAAACCATTATTTTGGTGCACTGAGCACTTGTGAAAATAATCATTGCTGATTGATCATATAAGGTGTTTCTCAATCCATGTGTCATGAGTTAGTCGAATGACAAGGAGTGATTATAATATTAAAATAATGGTGACAGAGGAACCAAATGTTGGTTGATGAACCAATAAAATACTGATAGCTGAATCAATATGAGGAATATTGCATTGAGTTATTAAATATTGATAGTTGAATCAATATTGGTGGTTCTGAACCTTGTTGACCGTGACCCACTGCTAATTGAAGCAATTAGGGTTTTGCCAGATGAAGCATTGATAACTAGAGCAAGTATTGCTAGTCAGAGCAAATACTGCTAGATCCATGAATAATTGGTAGCAAGACCAAATAAAGTATTAATTAAAATATTAACCAAATATTATTTATTTAATTAATTTAAATATTGATTGCTGGATCAATATAAAAAAATATTAGTGTTTGAACATGTTCAGAATTATGCTAGACAGAGCATTCAGTTTAAAACCCTAAATATGATCATTAGATGATCAACGAATGATCGACTGAGAACCAAACAATGGATTATATAGGGACCGACCATGTAGTACCTGGATGCTAGACTGAGCATTTACCAAACTCCTTTGCAGAGCAGTTGGTGAAAGGATGATTGATTGTTGTTTAATCATTACTAAAATTCTGCTTGACTGAGCAATAGGTAGTAAAACCTAATTATGGAGAGAGGGACCGACCAAGGGGTGTGGAACCGGCCCTTGGTGGTCGTGGGATCATCTGATGGTGTGTGGATGACTATTCCCAGTTGCAGGAAGGAGTTTGAACCAAATATGGACTCCGAATGATCAATTAGGTCATTAATCAATGATGACGGTGGGACCGACCCTTGACAAGCAAAATTTCGACCATGACTGGTCATGGTGATGTTTGTATGTTGCCATGTCATCCGTGGACCAATCCTGAGAATTTTGATATTTTTTGATGGTCTATCGAGCACTTTTTATCCTTTTATGAAGAATTTGAGTTTTACTGAAACTCCTAATTCAAAGAATTTGAGTTTTACTGAAACTCTTAATAGTGGTGGAAGGACCACTATTAAAAATATATTAAAATAATATTATTTTAATATTTCTCATGATGGTAGAAAGACAAGTCATGATGGTTGCGGGACCATTTGCTTTGCTAACCACATGGTTAAGGAGAAATATGGAAGTTTCATGAGTTTTGATCGAAAGAGGAATCCTTGAAAGAGGAAACACTAAAATGATAATAAAATATTAGGGAAAGAGGAAAAGGGACCGACCAAACCGGCGGCATGCCTAGCCGGCCGGCCGGTGGGCCCACCCACACGGTTTCCCTTATTTTATTATTATTTATATCTCTTCCTTTTCCTTATTTGATCATGCTTCCAATCCTAGTTCTTCCATGGATGCTCCTTTGAGCATTATTACTAAATATACCCGTGCCTCTTGCTCCGGGCTTACTCAGGGTGCCCCAAATGCCCGAAAGGTAAATATCCATTACTTTCCATGGAATTCGACCGATAAAAGCAATGGATCCTGAGTAAGTAAATATTAGGTTTAATTAGTGTAATTTTCTGGGTGCAACTGAAGATTCCGCGACTAGATTCAATTTTATCATCCAGGAATTCAATTGCTGAAATCTGACGACTGGATTTAATAATTGATATTCAGGAGTTCAATTGCTGAACCCGACAACTGGATTTAATAATTGATATTCAGGAGTTCAATTGCTGAACCCGACGACTGGATTCAATTAATTCGTTGCTCTATACTAGCATGCAATATGTCTAGGAGCATTAGATATGATGTGATCAACATCATATTTATTCTGGGTTAATTCAGACACCAGAGATGAATTTCGAAATGTTGAGACTTTCAGCTTTGATTACAAAATACATGGAATATTAAAAGTCTTTCCTCAGAAACCATAATATTGCCGTCATGTATTACTGCATATGATAAGGTCAGTAGACTTACGATTCACCCCCTGCAGAAGGTGAAGACATGATCCTCTTATGATTCTTTTGATGCCGCTCAGATATGTATGACTTTCGATGTGATTTTATGAATATAACCTTCGTCAAAAATCCACCATCAACAACTATAAAGGGGTGGCTCTTTTTTTTATTGCAAAACAAACCCTCAACTTGTGATTGGAGATCAAAGTCAATACCTTCTGATATTAGAAGTTTATTTAGAAGTGATATTAGTATTAACATTAATCGCGTTAATAGGAAACCCAATAGCGAAGCTGGTGTTTTGGCTAAATGGGTTAAACAGTAACAAAATTGTATCTTGTATGATTATCCACCACAAAATGGTCTAAATGTAAACTGATGGAAAGCATTGTAAGAGGTTGGAATATCTGACGGTTTCTCATGCTCCCCGTAGGAGAGGTTTGGATTCAAACCCTATAATTGCCTAAAAGATCACAAACAAAAGACTTGGATTCAAACCTTGTAATTGCCTAAGAAATCACAAACAAAAGACTTAAGAAATAGTCTAGGAACCACTGTTGTATACTATCTGAAAAGTAAAAAAAGACTATATATTCCGTCTTAGCTGTTAATATATTGCATGTTTATAAAAAACAAACAAACAATGGTATCTCATAGTTGGTTTATTATCGTTGAGTAATGTGATATAATGTGAATGTGCACAAATGTTGTGCATGCATCCAATTTATCTAGTATATGAGTATGCAGTGTGTTTAGTTCATGTGCACAAATGTTGTGCTCATAGTCGGGTTACTGTTACTCTACATAGTAGTATGTAATCATTTGTAGTGTAAAAGAAATAAATGGACAATAAAAATCTACATGAATCTCTTGTAGTTGGTCTTATATATACTACGAAGAGAGATGATAAGAAATAAGCAAGGAAAATGAAAAAAAAACCACTGAAAAAGAAACAAAAATGATAGATATGCCAACAGATTCTGCCACAGTTTATTCGGCAAGAGAGAAAATAGGGACCTACGTTCCACTGCTTCTATCCCAATATTTAAAACGCTGCCAAAGACCGTTGGATTGACACTCGTGGTACATTGCATGAAAAAAGCGCATTGAGTCTATCATTTCCCAAAGAAAATAACAGTTTCCGACTTTTTAATATCAAAATCATTTTTAATGTTCGTATTAATTCAATAAATCACCAATAATTTATCAATTCCAAATTTCACAAAAGAACAATTACTACAATTCAATCAATTACCAAGGATTTATCAATTCCAAATTTCACGAAAGAACAATTAAACGGTCTGCATTCCAGAAACACACCGCCAACCTCATATCTATCGTGGAAATTATATAAATAACCCTATTTTTCATAACCTTTATAAATGCCCTCCACAGACAATAATTATACCCCTCCCCTTTTTTAAAGAAATCCATCAGATCATTAATTCCATAAATACCCTGTATGTTAGTAAAAGGAAATCGTTTTTTTTTTTTTTTCATTTTAGATCTGAACTTTTTCTCCTCCTCTCTCTCGAAAACAGCCGCCACCACCATCGTCGTTTCTCAATTTTTTGTTGCCGCCGTTAATGGTGATGATACTGACGGTGGAGGATATATCTCTTTTAGTTAATTAGTCTGAATGATTCTTCTTACTGGATTTTGTAAATCTCTGTTTCATTAGTTGTTGATGGTGGTGGTGGCGGCGACGACGGTGGTGGAGGAGGATATCGACTCTATAGTTGTAGATTCAATCAGAAATACCAACTGGTAAGAAATATTACTTGGATTTTATAATTCAGCTTGAAAAATTGATTCGACTAGATCTGTTTTGTAATTGATTTTGTTTTGATTTGATTAGGTTGAAGCTATTGAAAATTCAATTTACTTTTCCTTTTTCATGGATCTTTAGTGTGTTTTTTTTTGTATTTTCTCTTGTTGATTAGTGTTGATTAATGTTAATTTACTAGCAGAAGGTTCCTGCATGATTCTATACTCTTGCACAATTGTGATGTCTTTTATGTAAAAATAAATAAATATTTAATGTACAAATGAAGCTAGTATTCATTAGCACAACTGCACATCTTCATAATCCATGTCGCTTTCCACTTACATGTGTCTATTCAAATCACCAGAGTTGGCAGTTGGGTGTGGCACAAAATTGTTAATCTATTGCAAGCCACCTCATTATTTACCATGGGAAGCATTAGTGCTGAACTAATTGCAGCAAGTTTGTCTTATTCTGTTTATTCATATGACATAATATTATTACTTGATAGATGGAAGCTCTTTTGATGATAATGTTAGGTAATCTTCTATTTTAATGACACTACTGGTAGCTTTTCTCTACAGTCAAAAGTTCCGGTACTGCACCAAGTCTCAGAACAGAAGATATGTAAGCACCAGCAAGGCAAACTTCCTGAAACAAATACAACTCTGCAGAACTTTTTAAGTTTGTTAAATTTGTTTTGTTCCATTTTTCATGTCGTGTGTTATTTCATTTCATTGATTATATCGCTCGTCATAATCATACTCTTGTGTTTTAGTTCAATAATTTTTATTTCCTTGGAATATTGTGAAATTGAACTGATCCTGTGGTGCAATGGTAGCACAACTGACTCCAAGTCAGAAAATGTGTGTTCGATTCATGTCGGGTTCACTAATTTTAGTACATCAATTTTTTGGATCAATTGTGGTTGTTGACACTATATTTTTTGGGTCAACTTAGATTGTTGATACCATATTTTGGGATCAACTTTGGTTGTTGACATGATGCATAATCTGAATATTTTCTGAATTTTTAATCTTGGGGATCAACTTCTGTTGTTGACACCATATTATTTATTTATTTTATTTTCTGATTTTTGTTTTGGTGATCAATTTAGGTTGTTGACGCCATATCTTTTCTTCTTCTTATTTTCTGATTTTTGCTTTTGGAATCAACTTCGTTTGTTGATACAATATTATTATTTATTTATGTATTTCTGATTTTTTATTTTGGGATCATTTTCGGTTGTTGACACCATATTATTTTTTTATTTTTGTTTTGGGATCAACTTTGGTTGTTGACACCATATTTTGGGATCAACTTCGGTTGTTGACACCATATTTTGTTCTTCTTATTTTCTGATTTTTGTTTTGGGGATCGACTTTGGTTGTTGACGCAACCGGAGGTGGTGGACTGGCGGCGGTGGTGGTGGCGGCGGCGATGGTGTTCCGGTGGTGGTGGTGGTGTTCCGGTTGTGGAGTGGTGGCGGCGACTAGTAGGTGATGTTCGTTGAGCGGTGGTGGTGGAATGGTAGTTGAATGTTGGTGGTGGTGGACATGTGGTGGTGCTAATGGTGGTGGTGGTGGTCATGATATGGAAGAGAAATAAATGTATTGTATTTTGGAATAAAGAAAAATATTATATGAGTGAGGATATTAAGGTAATCCATTTTTAAATGGATAAGATTTTTGAATTATATGGATATATTTATTATTGTATAAAGGTATATTTGTTTGTTGTCAAAACTAGGGTATATAATTAATGTACCCATATCTATCCGACTTCAACGAGACCGTGTTTGAAAATGAACAGGTTGACTTATTCAAAAATGGCAATCTTGAACAACAAAGACATCTAGATAGACTCTAGAGCACCTGCCATCGTGGAGCACGTACGGTTTTACTGTTGGCTAAGTACAACCTCACCGAAACGAAAACAGCGTTGAAGTGCTACAGAAAGGAAAGAACAAAGATATTTTCCCAAAAAAAGAAGGGTCAGTCGGTTTGATGTGAAACAACGACACCTGTGCTTATAAAACAGTTGACGCAGCACATCCATTCTGTTTCTGCTTCTCTCGTCTCTACAGCAGCGTTCCGTCTCAGTCACGGTATTTTTTTTATTTTTTTTTTCCTTTTCTCTCTTGGAACTTGTTTTCTTTTCTTAAAAAGTAGAGACTTCGAAGATAAAGAGCACGAGGATTCCCCACGTAACTCATGAGTCATGACAGTTATTATTTAAGAAGGTATATAAAGCACAAGGATTAATAGCAATATGAAAAACCATTGCTGATAAATGTTAGTATGGCTGGAAAATCGACGACAACAAAAAGTAAATCTTCTTCTTTAAACAAGAAGAAGAAGAATGGTGACAAAGGTTTTGTTGGAGGGGTTAGTGGAAAGAATAAGAAGATTAACACGAGGGAAAAGAAGAAAAATGAAATGATGATGGGAATGGGAATGGGACTAGGTAGTAGTACTAGTAAGGTTGAAGATGCAATGAACTGTATGGGTGATCATGAACCTTGTGTGTTTAGTAGTTGTAGTAATGGCGAGGAGAAGTTAGGGATGAATCGGGTGATGGGTTTGAATCCTTGGGAGGAAAATGTTGATGAATGGCTTCTTCATCAGAATTGTTGGAGTAGTAATATAGTGGATGAACAGATGTTGTGGGCAAGTTCGATTTGGCATCCTGTTTGGGATAGAGATGGAGAACAGCAATTGGTTTTGTTGATTAATGAAGTTGTCTGGGAAGATGATGATTTATGGCACCAGTAACCTTCCACTTATGCGCTTCAATGGAGTAGAGGTCGAATTTCACTACAGATGATGTACACATGTATCAGCTTTTTTGTTTGTTTTGAAGCAATGTATTAGCTAGAGAAAGAGCATCTATATATACATATATGTATAGAAAAATCAAGCTAGAAATAGAAAGTTAGAGACTGGGTTTAGATTTTAATGTTTGGGTTTCTGTTCGATTTTGGTTAAAATGTTGGGAGGTTTTTTACTGTATGTATGCTTGAAACCAGTATGAATCATATAGTATGGGAGTCTGTTTTGAGCTTGTTCCACTGTAGCTATACTCTGCATTTCTTACATTTCATGCAGATGCAGGCGTAATGTAATTCGTTCTATATTTTTCCTTTCCACACGATATATTGTGTTTTGTGATGTTTATGTACCTGTGGCCTGTGGGTATGTTATAATTGGGGGGCACATACCCTACCCATACCCGTCATTTCTACCCTACCCGTTACTGGTTTACCCGTATCCTATCCTACCCGCCGTTTGATGGGTAGGGTGACGGGTAAAGAGTTCTTACCCGCTGTTTAATGGATAGGGTGACGGGTAAAACTCGAAATTATCCTACCCTACCCGTTTACCCGCCTATTTATCTAACAGCTTATAGTAGCCGTTGATCTTTCTCTTATTGATCATCTCTGCCGTTGGTTTTTTTATTAATCAACTCAACCTAAAAACTAAGTTCATTTTCGTTTTCCTCTTCATACTTCTTCTCCTCTCTACACAGAAACCTCCGAGAACCCTAGATTGAAAATCCAGTTTGTTTCTCAATAAAGAAATCAAAGTTAGAAATCGAAGAGGAACCTCACTCTCATATCAAAGATCAAAACTCACTGTCACAAATCATTCATCGTCCTAACCGAAATCAAAACGTATGTATCAGTAGAAATCTAAAGTAACCATTTCCATCGAGTATCTTTTTTACCTCCAAACTCAAGAGTTTCAGGCTTACAGCTAAATTTAAGCTTTGGGGTTTGTCAATTTTGGGTGCGAGAGGTAAGGAACTCCCTTAGTGGTTTTGTTTTTACAAATTTCTTCTGCCCTTAATTCAATTGGTTAGTTATTTGATCAAGGTGTTGTAGATTGATTTCATTTTTCCAATTTATAACTTGGGTAGGTCGTAATTACCATGATTGCATGTTTTCTTAATTTGTTTTAGGGAAATTAAATTAGGGTTACTTATTTTTACATGAATTATGGGGTTTTTTTGTTTTCTTGAAATGACTTAGTGTTGCCTCTGTTGTTCTTCTAGTACTGTTTTTTCATTAGGGTATGACTGATTTATGTGATTCTGTGTGTACCCATCTTAAGATTTGATAAGCAGTAGCCATGAGTATGTTAGGTTTCGGTTCAAGTTTTTGATTTTTTCAATTCCATTCTCAAAATCTGTGATGTTGAGTTGAGTTATTGTATAGTTAAAATTACTTAAGCTAATTGTGTTCAGTGTCTCTCGCTGGTTGTCAAATCTTGGCTGTAAAACCTTTAATGGATAAAATGCAAGTGTTATCTGTTTCTACCTAGTATTGTCCGGACTTTTGCTTTGGATAAGTCTGTTTTGGTTTGGTGGTCGATGGATGAAAATGTGCATACAGCTAGAAAGGCTTGGAAAAACACATTCTGTTGATTAATGATTTTGTTCATCAATATAATGGTTTATGTGGCTATAATAGATCCAAAATATCAGTTATTTTGACTGGGGCGGGAAGTTTAGAAGGATTCATTTACTCTTTCATGTGGTTGTTCTTATACCAACCATTGTCTACCTTAGTGAATTGATATGCGACATTAGAATTTATACCTTGCTTTGTAATTAGCATTTATATTCCTGAATGCTTTGTAATTAGGATTACGGGTCTGCTGTCAGTTCAGCGGGTCCTGCAAACAAACGTTGGGGGTTCTCTTTCGAACCCAGGGTGAGTATTTCTACAAGATAGGATCATTCATAGAGCTGTAAATGTATTCTGATGTAAGCTGGAGAAAGTAATTGTCTATACACAATCCTTTTGGTGATACTGTGCATGTGAAGGAGGTAAATGCATGGACACTAGTTCATTTAGGATATAGGTCTCACATTGCAGAAGCAGTTTGTAAATTTAACTCTTTTCAAGGCTGTTATCAGAGATTAAACGTCAAGAATAACAAACTTGGTGTGCTGCTAATGGGATTAAGACCACATAGTAACTGGGAAATCAATCCTTACAGTACTAGTTTTATGCGCCTTAATTACACCTTGCTTTGTAATTAGCA
>JAJJMB010010084.1:3047641-3069508 GCA_023531105.1 Papaver atlanticum | reverse complement strand
ACTAGTTTTATGCGCCTTAATTACACCTTGCTTTGTAATTAGCATTTTTATGAATAGTTATTCCACTATTGCATTTAGTTTGTGCAGGCTTAATATGAGCAAACATGGTTGAGATTACAGAAGAGATGTCAGAGAGACCTCCCTCTCAAGCTAGTACTGTTGCATCTCCGCCACCTCCACCTCCACCATCTTCTCTACCTGGGATCAGCGGAAGTAAGAAGCGGAAGAGAACATCTTGGGTATGGAAACATTTTGTGACGAGTTTTGATGCAGATGGTAATGAATGGGCGAAGTGCAACTATTGTGAAACTGGTAGTGGTAGGTATAGGGTTGCTGGTAAGGATTACGGGACTACAAATTTAAACTATCATTTGGCTAAGTGTAACATGTATAAAGATACCCTAGAATCTGGGTCGTCGGGTCAACACTCTCTTGATTTTCAGCCTATCATGGAAGATGAGCAGCAAATAGTTGGGGTTACGTTCTGTCAAGAAGCTTGCAGAAGAGCATTGATAAAGTTTATTGTCACGGATGAACAGTCCTTCCGAATGGTTGAAGGAGAAGGGTTTAAGGCATTTTGTAGGTATCTAGAGCCAAGGTTCAAACTTCCATCTCGGATGATAGGATATCGTGATATCTGCAGATTATTTGTGAGTGAAAAGGCCAATCTGGTGAATTATTTCAATATGAACAAGGTAAGGGTTTGTCTAACAACCGATACATGGACGTCCATTCAAAACTACAATTATATGGTAGTTACGGCTCACTTTATTGATGATCATTGGAAGTTACACAAAAGAATCATTTGTTTTTGTTTAATCAGTAGTCATGGAGGGGAACAAATTGGAATAACATTAGAGAAGTGTTTGATAGAGTGGGGGCTTGAGAGGGTTTTTACTATCACTCTTGATAATGCTTCTGCCAATACAAAGGCAATTGAATATGTCAAAGAGAGAGTTGTAAGTTGGGGAAGCTCAATTGTTAGTGGTAAACATTTGCCCACGTATTAGCTCTAGTTGTCAAGGATGGGTTGAAGAAGTATCATTCTTCAGTGCTTAGAATCAGGTCGGTGGTTAAATACGTCACGAACTCTCCTGCTAGAATGAAAAAGTTCTTAGATGCTGTATCTCTTGAGAGGATAGAATATAAAAAAGGATTAGTATTAGATGTTAAAACTAGGTGGAATTCCATTTACTTAATGCTGGATGCTGCAGAGAAGTATGAAAAGGCCTTTATAAGGCTAGCACGGTCAGACAAAGCATTTCGTGATAGGTTTATTTTTATATTCCTGATGAACCAACAATGAGTGCTAATATTGATGATATTGATAGTACAGACGTTCCTGATGAACTAGAATCTAGTTCATCTGATTCGGATGCTCCCGAAGAACCATTAGCTGGTCGGAGAAAAGGCAAGAAAAAAAAGTCTCGAGTGCATGCTCCCGAAAAGTATGATTGGTCTAATGCTCGAGTGCTAGTTCAGTTTCTACAGGTATTTAAGCTTCTTTCTCAATCATTTTAGAACTGATTGCATGATAAAACAAGGTCAGAATGTTATGTTATAAACTGAACCATTTCAATTCTTTTAATTAGAATTTAGTACTCTTGAACTTATTAGAGACATAAAAGCATGATAACTGCAATTTCTGTCTAATTTGCATCGTGATCGGATTTTTTTTATGCTTAGATGCATATATAAGCGAGAACACTTGTCTTACTAATTAGTTAGATAGTATGATAGGATATGATGCATATATAAGCAAGATATAACACCACAAAAAAATGTTTTCATCTTATAGAGATGTTTAGTGATATATACACTCACACTTTTCTGAATTCATTCCCAATTGACCAATATCCTGGATGCAGTGGTTGTGGCCAATCCAATTATGCCTACAATTAAACACAGTTGTTTGTTGGTTAGATCACTAAACATATCTATGGTGTTGTATTATGGTTTTTAGGATTCAGATCACTAACCTTGAACCTCTTTCACGAACGTTGCAGTAGTTATAGCAATTATCGACGCGTTTCCATGTTTGTTTGTCACCTCCCACTCCACTGATTTGCTCCATTTTCCCACTAACCTTGAACCTCTTTCACGAACGTTGCAGTAGTAATATATCACTGCAGTTTAAGTGTTTGTTAGTATGCCTCAACCAAATCATAGCATTGATCTCAGATCTGTTACATCTTTATGTATGTCTTCAAGGTATATCAATTCTATTAACTGTGATAATTTAATTAAAATTTCATTGCTAATGTGCTAGATTTTGAATGTGTTGATACAATTTAACCAAAAAATGAAATAAGATCTGCAATTTTATGTTGCATAGTGATATTGATACAATCTTATATGGCCACAAATGATTTTACAAATTATTTAGATAACAATTTGTATTGTTTGTACAGGTATTTTATGAAGCCACCGTTGAGTTCTCTGCATCTACGTATGTCACTTCACATACTTTTTTGGAAGAACTTAGTGATGTTCGTGGAGAATTACATGATTGGCAAAATACTGATGACGATGCCTTTTTAAGCCTTATGGGTGAAAAAATGCTGTTGAAATACAATAAGTATTGGGGAGATTACAAGAAAATGAATGCTTTGTTGTTTATTGATGTTCTTCTTGATCCAAGGGAAAAAGAACGTGGATTGGTTATAACAATAGAAGACTTGATTGTGCATGATAATCCTGCGCAGAAACAAAGACTAGTAAAAAATTGGGTAGAGAAAGTGAGAGAAGATTTTGATGACTTATATGCAGATTATAAATCAGAATATTCAGTTGTGGGAAGTGTGTTAGCCTCATCAGAGTCTGTAGGTGAAACTAGTGTTAGTTCTAGTCAAGGGAGTTCATGTTCTATTTTAACTAGAAAGAAAAAGCATAAGGCTCATAGAGATGCACGTAAAATCCAGCTGTCAACATTGGAAGATTATGACAAATCAGAGGTGGAAAGATACTTGGCGGAGCCAATTTACTCCCCAACTAAAGACAAAGAAGGTTTTAAATTTGATATATTGGTTTGGTGGAAAATCAATGCTGCTAGGTTTGACATTCTGTCACTCATAGCAAGAGATGTACTTGCTATCCCTATCTCATCTGTTGCTTCTGAATCCGCTTTCAGTACTGGAAAGCGAATACTTGGTCATTTTCGAAGTTCTTTAAGGCCCAGGACAGTAGAGGCCTTGATTTTATTACAAAACTGGTTGCGTACCCCAATTGACATGGATCCTTCTACTTTCGGAGCTGAGACGGACGAGGATGATGCTGTCGAGTCAGGTATAAAACTTACTGCTGTTGAATTTATCTTTATGTTGTATTTTACAGAAACAGATTCCATGATTGTAGATTAGGTTAAGTGGATCAAATTTGTAGTCCTGTTTGCTTGATTTTGGTGGGCAATTTGAGTTTGAGTGATTTTGCTGCCAATGGTTATTGAGATTTGACTGAATTTTGATGTGTTGCAGATCTATTTGGTGATCTAAGTGGTTATTCCATCATCGTAGATGACGATTAAAGAATAAACAT
Source organism: Papaver atlanticum (assembly GCA_023531105.1). Classification (NCBI taxonomy): domain Eukaryota; kingdom Viridiplantae; phylum Streptophyta; class Magnoliopsida; order Ranunculales; family Papaveraceae; genus Papaver; species Papaver atlanticum. The sequence goes on along the minus strand of JAJJMB010010084.1, from coordinate 3,065,974 downwards.
GAAGAATAAGGTATGTGTTAGTATAGTAATGTTCTGGATCAGCTGCAGATCAATGACTTGGTATTTACTTGTTATATTTTGTCACATTCATATTCCAAGTGCCATGATTCTGTGCCACTGAGTGTTATTATTACCTTCCAAGTTATGATTGCCATTTAAAACTGTGGATTTATGCAACTCATACACATTTTGTATTTTCCCAGTTATGATTGTTACTTCTCGCCATAGCTAAAAAATGAAATGGATTTTTGTATATGGAATTACATCAAATTGTTTGTAAGTCATATTTGGTTTGTGTTGGTAGAGCTGCAGTTTGAGATTGAGAAGAATATGGTGTTTCTGGTGAAGATATGGTTGTGCAGATAGCAAGAGAAGATGTTGATGATGATGTTGCAGAGAGAAATAGTGGAAGTATAATGGCAGAGAAGTTAGTGTTGTTGATGTTGGTTTGGTTGTTTTATATAAGAGGCTTTGCAGGCATGAGTTACGATTGTTAAAGCTTGGGTTATCCTCAGATTTTTGTGGTTGTTTTGAACTGGAGGTTATGGGACAATTGTTGTCCGTACCCAAATTTTCCCAGTATTTGTTGTTCAGCAAAAGCCGTATATGGAAGAGTCCAGTTCCGGTGGTAGCTGGCACTAGTTCAAACCGCGTCTCGAGCCCGAAACTGTAATCTCCAACGAACCTGAGGGCATTACAGAACGATGGATGTTCTTTGTACAAGTGTAAGTACCTATTGTCCTTTTGGCTCGATTGGATGATGACATACTTGGGCAGTGTTTTCGCCATTATGGCATCAACATCTGCATAATTTTCGTTAAGAGTTTCTGTTGCGGCTGTTGTTTCCATTTCTCACTAACTCTCAAGTAATTTCTTTCTTCTTCTTTTTATTTTTCTTGTTTATGTAATTTGTTTCTTGGCTGTGTGTTTCTGTACATATAATCATGTGGTATTTATAAGCCCCATTGCATGACCCAAGACAGATAGGTAAAGTTGAACTCAGTTTCATGGATGACAAGTTTGTGCGGACAAGGTTGAGATGATGCAGCTATAATTTAGGGACTGTGAAATGAACAAACTGGAACTGCAAGAATGAAGTGCAGTTACAAGTGATGTGGTTATACCCGCCACCATATCCTACCCGACCCGCCAATTGATGGGTCGGGTAGGATCTTACCCGTTTACTGGCGGGTAGGGTGGCGGGTAAAAATTTCTTACCCGCCATTCAGCGGGTAGGGTGGCGAATTAGGCCATCTCCTACCCACCCTACCTGTTGTGCAGCCCTAATTATAATTACATTTATACTTTTGAAATCGGACATTATTATACCCAGAGAGCCAGAACCAGCACTACAAGATTATCAAGTGTATCTGCATTTTGATCCTTCGATAAAGTTGGAAAAGGAAAGGACTAGTTTCGTAATACTTTTTTTTTTTTTTTTGCTTGATTCGTAATACAATTTTTTTTGGCTTTCGATCAATACTCAATAGCGAAAAAATGTAATCACAGAAATTACAAGAGGGCCCAGTAGTCCTGTTTTAGATTTTGTTAAGGCTGGCTGGTAAGTCTGTTGGTTGTTGTTAATGGTTGAGGGCTTCCCTCGTGCAAAACAAAATCCCCTGCGGTTAAAACTCACTCCTCTCCTTTCTTAGGCTAAGTACTATGGCGAAGGATTTCCCTTCGCTTTAGCTTATTTGTTATGGGTGAGTAAAAAATCCGGAATCGTGGATTTCACCCGTATCCAACCGTAAAATTGTAGGTGAAACCTAATCCGCAAGATATATGGGCCGGACATGGGTGGAATTCTAAAATCCGCACTTTTTAACTGTTTAGTTGCGATTGGATTTTGAAATCCGCGGATTCACCCGCACCGTATGATAATATTTTAAATCAAATTTAAATCCTGTTTAACCCACACTTTTCCTTTCACCTTTTTGTGTATGTTGTTAAGCGACCTGTTTGATTTGACCTGGCTAGATGAGATTCTTTCAATTATATCATGCTTGTCTCTAGTCTGGACTCTGGAAACTAATGAGACTCTGGAAACTAATGAGAACTTATCATTTGAACGAGAAGCTGTTTCCGCGGAGCTCAAATTCTTGAAAAGCGAAGTATGTATATCAAGCTACTGATTGTACTTGCTTCTAAAGCTTCGATTTTCTATTAGTTAAAGAAATCATTAATTCTTAGACATCAGGATCTGGTCTGGGTGTCTTAGCCCACTTGGAGTCATCTAAACTTTATAGTATCGAAGTGTAGGGTCCCGGTCCTGGTATTATTGTCTGTATAGGTTTAATTGGAGTAAAGATGGGTTAATCCGCATCTTTTCTAAGTGGCGATTATTGATTATTTGATTAGATTAAGGTATTGTGTAGAATTAGGTGTTTTTTTTAAACTAAATCCGCGGTTAATCCGCATCCGGCCCGTATCATCCGTTGATCCCCGGATGTCAAATCCGCGGGTGATTGGGCTGGACATGGTTGGATTTTCCAAATCCGCAACTTTGACGGATTGGACGCGGGTGACTCCTAATCCGCATCCGTCCGTCGCACACCCCTATTATTTGTAGGAGAAATCCAACTATTATGGTCTTCCATGTAGCTTAATCGTAGCGATATCTTTTAGCTGCATTTCAAAGTTGATCACATTTGATAAGCTTATTAAAGTAGGGAAATCACATGCTTTATTACTTTACGGAAACTGAGTTCCCGTTTACAGTTGAAATGGATACTCAATATCCGTGATTTTTTACACGGAAACTAAGTATCTGTTTCTGGTTTTCCAAGTTTTACACTAACACTTTCCTATTTCACTTCTTTTTTTCCTTCCTAAAATACGTTTTTTTACCTACACAAATACTCATACAGGAAAATTTTGGCAAAAAAGAAGAACAAAAACGGAGTTTCCCTGCAGTATAGCTAAGAGACGGCACAATACCACAGTGAGGTTGCCCTGAGACCCATTTCCCATAGCTTCAAATAAGCTATAGCTAAGGGAAATGGCACACCATAGTGCTTGGCCTTACAACTGAGAAATCTCTCTCTCTCTAGCTATGAATAAAATAAATTTCCAAAGGAAAAGAACATAATTCTCTACCGCATCTTTCCATAAAAACTTAAGGCTCATCTCAAAAGATTTTGAATTTCCCTTTCACATATACTCAAATCACTGCCATTGCCTCGCCAGATAATTTGTTGCAGCACCCAATCCACCTGAAGCTGTTGTTAGTTATAGGTCGGGCAGCGAAGTTTGGGTTTGAATTAAACCCAAACCCAAACTTAGTCGGTGACTTTTGTTTTGAGATAACTTAGTATAGTCAGTCAAGAGTTAAGATAACTCTTAATTTGTTTTCTTAATCCTATAGTCTAGGAACTTAATATCTAAGTTATGAAACCCTATATAGATCACGACTGAAGGTTGATAAGTTCATTATAACCAATAATTTTGGTTTATGGAAAACAGACGTAATTGAGGTGCTTGTTCATCTCGACCTAGATGAAGCTCTATAAGTCGGCCAGACGATATGACTGATAGACAATAGAACAAGTTGAATAAATTTTTGTTGGTTATATTCGTGGGTGCTTAGAAACGACGGTAAGAGTTGATTATCAGCATGGGATTTCATCTAAGGAGCTTCGGGAAAAGTTAGAAAAAGAATACTTAATGAAGAACGTAGCGAATAGGATACCTCTAAAAGAGAGAAATTTGTATCGCTATAACATGAAGAATGGTGCAACTCAAACAAACCACCTAGATCCGTTTGATAAACTTCTTGATGATTTGATTAACTGTGACGAGACGGTCGATGACGAGGAACATGCGTTATGTTTGGTGAATTCTTTTCCTGACAGGTATGACCCGTGTTAGAGCATAGCTTAGTTGAACCCACCAAACGTTGGTATGTCAAGTTTGGTTGTCATATTTTAGTGAATCAAAACTCATTTAAAGAGTCGCTTGACTATATACTAGAGTCAACTTCGTATAGGTTAGCTTGAAAGTGTTAGGATATGAGACTTACAAGTATTACATGAAGACTTGAAGAATGTGAAGAAGTATGGAGCTACAACGACAACATCATCCTTCCTCTTGAGGTTAGTAATATTTGACTTGATCTGTTTCATTCCCTAACGTATCTTTCAAGTCGTGTATATTGAAAACATAACTGTGAAGCTGTGTATGATACTCTAGTTAGACATAGTATTAAGGAATACAATACGAGGTTTATTGCTTAACCATTAAACTTTGTATATAAGACATCGACATGATCGTATGAATGCTATTGTGATTATGTATGGGTATGAGTGAAGATTTCATCCTAAGAAACAATGTTTTACATTCGTTTAAAGAAAGTAAGTTCATAAACTTGTTTTGTGAATCGAAAGGGAAATCGCTAGGCTTATTGGTATTGTTATTTATTGAAAATCTATTTAAAATTACCGATATGTGTGTTTAGTATAACTGCTCATAAACTTGTTTATGTATCTTGGTAAAACTATTCACAAGACCTGACTTATGTATTGGTATGACTTTTATTAGTGAAACCGATATTAAGTAATCACTCAAGATGGTATGATTGATGCCTTGTAAATAGCAACTTTTATCTAGCCATTGGGGAACCGATCCTAGTAAGAGGTGTAACAAATTTACAAGAGGGGAATCGATCCTTGTAAGAGGTGCAACACGTTTTTAGTAGATGGGGGAACCGATCCTATGAACATGTGCAACAAGTTCTTAGAAGATGGGGGAACCGATCCTATGGACATGTTCACCAAATACAAGTAGTTACCATAAGTATGTGGGGAACCGATCCTAGTACCTAGTCAACCGAGTTTTGGTAACTAGCGTGACTATGCACAATACTCACATGGAGGTAGAACCGAACTTGTTTTGGTAGAACCGTGAAACCCGTGATTGGTGATTTGATAGGATAATCAATCACATAGTTCTTGGAATTCAGATGAACCAATTCTAAATTTGTTTGGAAGTGTGGCAAATCGTTTCCAAGATTGTAAGTATGAAAAAGGACTTGCAAAGTAAAGATGTCGACATACTTTGAACATGTGCAGTAACTCTTATCATTAATTGTTCAAAGATATTCCTTAACAACTAAAGGAGAATCCCAGGATCGAAATAAATTGAGAATCTTTTAATTAAGGTTTCTTAGTTTTTATATGCTATTTAATTTCCAGCGATTAAATGCATATCTTTAGAAAATAATAATTAGTAATATGCATTTACTGATTATAGATTTTTCTATTGGGATTTCGGTCAATATTTGGACAGTGCATTTCCAGGAGTTATGTAAACTTATTTTGTGTTTATTGCATATCTTTGAGAATATTCAGTTTTGGAAATTCCTTGGTGTACAAACTTCATTGTCTATAAATATTGAAGTTTGCATTTCTAGCAAACTAATCCTCAGAGCCCGCAAAACTACCTCAGTTATGTTGTTACTGGTGGAGACGCCTATCAGAGAGGAAAGTACCCCAATTAGGAGAAATCTCTTATGGTCGCTCGGTTTAAAGACTTCTTTGGGATCGAGAAGCTCTATTAGTACCGTTGGTGGGAAACTAGATAATTGCAGTTTATTTTAGTTTTCGATTGATTTGATTGACTAACGGTTGTTTAACTTTGATTGCACCTAGTTTGTTTATGCTTGAGAATCTTCTCTTCTGATATAAGATTCACTCAAACTAGATCGAAGTTTCGACGGGGATCTTTAGACTGTTTGTAGATCTAAAGACGTCTTGTGATAATCCAACGTTAACAGACTTCGTCCTGTGTGTGATTGATCACAAGAGATTCAAGTTGATTGTGTGCAGGTGCTGATTGAAGATCAAAGAAGATTTGAAGACAAAAAAACTTTTTGGGTTCATAATCTTTGGTGTGCACACTACTTGTTTCGGATGGAAAGGGATCCAACTATAATCGGTTTATCTTTGTGATGGATTGGATTGATTAGTTGAGTAGATCGGCATCAATACAGTTCTTTGTGATTAATAGTATTGATTGCATTGTCTAACAATTACTTCGGTAGTTGTTAAGAGATTGATCTAAGGACCCGACAAAGGAGTTTATTGGTTAAACGGAAGAGCCTTTGTCAGACTCATATCACGTTGTTTGAAAAGAGTTGTTACCGAACAAATTTGTTGTTCCTTTACTGTTTGGAATACGAACCCAAGGAATTGTTCCAAGTGCGTGACTTACTGCAAGTTGGAGGCGCAGAGATACTGATGAAACTAGGTGAACTATAGGTTTAGTTGCTTGGTCTCAACTATATGAAGTTGGTTTGATTTTGTATAGCGGCTTAATTCTGAGAGTATTCAATTCTGGACTAGGTCCCGGGGTTTTTCTGCATTTGCGGCTTCCTCGTTAACAAAATCTTGTTGTGTCATTTACTTTTATTTTCCGCAATTATAATTGTGTTTATTATAATTTAAAGTAAATCGCACAAACGTTAATTCCTATTTTACTTGATAGACAATCCCTAGAGTTTGGTTAAGTCCGAACCTATTATCAAGTAAACATACTTCGTTGTTGTATTGTCTCGATCTAGTATCCATAGACGATCACACGAAGTGTGAACCGATTAGTTGTATTGTCTCGACTCATTACATATACAATCACTTTCGGAAAAGGACTTATAGGTGGAAAAGTTTTAGATTGAGGTATATTTGGGTACCCTCGTCTTTTAAACCCGTGATTAAAGCACTAATGCACGACAATGCGAAGCTAAGGTACAAAGAAGTCACTACAACATCACGTAGTGAAGATTTCAGGAAATTGGATCGTGAAAACCTTGCAATCGAAGCTGATAAAGATGTGCTTGTAGCAAGAGGTCGTTCGACAAACAAGATGAAGAAATATGGTGATCGTGGCAAAGGTAGAGGGCGTTGAAAGTCAAAAGTGCGTTTGCATAATGATGAGTATGCGTGGTGTCATGACTTTGGCCTTTGGGCTAAGGATTATGCCAAGCGTAAAGATATATAAAGAGATACCAAAAAGACCGAGGTGAACCTTTTTAAGGTAGGTGAAGATTCAGATGAAGCTTCAGATTTCTCACTGACCGTGACACCATCAGCTTGTATCGTAACAGACAGTACAAGACTACCAGATTCTAGGTGCTACTTATCATATATGTCCTCGTTGGGAATGGTTCTCAAGCTTAGAATAGTTTGATGGACAAGTACGCATGCAATATAATCATATCTGCAGGGTGATCATTTTTTTTAGTGTTCGACTCAAGATGTATGATGGTATGGTTAGAGAGTTGAAGAAACTAAGGTGTGTACCTATTGTGAAGAAGAATTTGATTTCACTCAGAACTTTGGAAGCTAAGGGCTACAGACTAGTAGCAGAGAGTGGTATTCTAAAGGTATTCTCAGAATCTGAAAAAGTGGGGGTCTAACAACCACACCCAATATTTCGTTAGGCAACCTGTATGGACTAACTCAAATATAATTCCAAGAGAATCAACTAGACAGTCAGACTCAATCAAGGAAATATATCCAAGAGTTATATATCTGTTTCTCAATGTAATCAACAAATCAAACAGATAGAATCCGTGAGCCTGATTATTATGAGAAACAACTTGAACGGTACCAAAGACCAGTGTTCATGTGTCAATCAATTTCAATCAACAACCAAAGGTTGGATTTACCAATTGATTGAACTACACACAACCTGTGATATTTCAATTATATAGAAAATATAATGTGGAAAAGAAATAACACAGACACCAGAAGTTTTGTTAACGAGGAAACCGCAAATGCAGAAAACTCCCGAGACCTAGTCCAGATTTGAACACCACACTGTATTAAGCCGCTATAGACACTAGCCTACTACAAGTTAACTTCAGACTGGAATGTAGTTGAGCCCTAACCAAGTCTCACACCGATTAAGGTAAAGTCGCGTTCCTTACGCCTCTGAATCCCACCAAGACTCTACACACTTGATTCCCTTAGCTGATCTCACCCACAACTAAGAGTTGCTACGACCCAAAGTCGAAGACTTTATACAAATCTGTCTCCCACAGAAAAGTCTATTCTGATAGATAAATCTGTCTCCCACAGAAATACCAACGAAGTTTTGTTCCATCTTTTGATAAATCAAGGCAATTGATAATCCGGTCTTATATTCCCGAAGAACTACCTAGAAATATCAATCACCTCACAATAACTTAACTATATGGTAATAGAACAAGTTATTGTGGAATCACAAATAACGAGACGAAGAGCTTTGTGATAACTTTTTATATCTTACCTATCAGAGATAAATCTCGATAAAATCTTAGAGAAGATAATACTCAATACGATAGCACAAGTAAGATCAGAACACGCAACTACAGAGAAAATAGTTTGCTCTGGCTTCAGAATCCCAATGACGTCTTTAAGTCGTTAACCTATAATGGTTTTAGGAAAAACTTAGGATAAAGGAGAATCGACTCTAGTCGCAACTAGTATCACACCGGAGGTGTGCGGATTAGTTTTTCCAGTTTATAGAGTTCTCCCTTATATAGTCTTAAAATCAGGGTTTGATAGCTTTGAAACAAAGCAATCAATATTCACAGTTATATGAAATCCTGATTTAAGATTCAAGTTAAGTTTGCTTAAAACCAAATCAATATTTCTCCACCGTTAGATGGTCTTAGCTTGTTACACATAAATGAAATATACCTTCATTTAGATATGGCTAACCGTACCTAAACGTGTATATTGAGTTGGCTCAATAACAGTTAACCGAAGTTAGCCATATGAACACTTTTGTATTAACCACATTCATCTAACACTTCTAGATCAAATGATAATCAAATGAATCTAATTGTGTTACTCATAGAGTTGTTCAATTGTTTATATTCTCATAGAAGTATACAAGACACAATTGAAGCAAAATCGGATTGATTCAAAAGAATCAGTCCATGAACACTTTAGCCACGGTTTGCAAAGACTGCATTCCTTAATATAAAAATATATTTGTTCATGAGTATGAAATCATACTTAACCGATTTTAGAACTTAACCTCATAAGTTTGCAAATGGGTACGCAAACCTAAGTTCCAGACTTTGATCTTTTCCAACAGTTCGCAAACGGGTACGCATACTGTCGTTCCATACCGAATTAAGGTGAAACAGTTTGAAAATGGGTATGCAAACTTGGTTCCCATAATTTGACAGTTAAAACCTTTCGCATACGGGTATGCATACTTGGTTCCCGGACCTGAATCATACTTATAATAGTTTGCATACTGGTATGCATACTGTGCTATATCCAGACGATGGTTAATTGTTCTAAACTCCCATTTCAATCATTGAAACATTCTTCGAAGACGATAATAGTTGTCTCACACAAACTATTAGCTTATAAGTAATTTTCAAGTGATCGAATGATCAATACGAAACATTCCGAGTTACATCAAATGACTTTCTCACACAAATCATGTAAGATGTTGCAAGGCGATTTCCACATGATCATCTTTTGACTCATTATTTAGTTTCTAACAAATAACTTGTTTCCGACTAAACTCGTCAAGAATAATGAATAGAGCTGGCAAACGGGCGGGACGGGGATGGCTTGTTACCAATCCGCGGGTTACGGGTTAAAACGGGCCCAAGCTTGCGGGTTGATATTCTTCATGGGTCGTCATTTCTTCAACCCGCTCCCGTAGCGGTTAAAGCTTACGGGCTTACGGGTTAACCCGGTTTGTTTAATTAAAAATAAGAAATCAGTGACTTGAGCATCTTTAGAATAAAAAATCATGAATGTAACCCGTAAGCATACCTAATTTGAGGAAAAATAACAGTAAATTAGAGAATTCCCATTACAACAAACAAACTTAGGGCATTAGTTCTTACAATTACAGTATGAAACAGTATCCAAATGAAAGAACTAAATATTAGTGCCCAATTTGACTGTAAAACCCAATTGGCAAAACTAAAAATTCAACCCTAACAACATCAGTATTCACTTAAACGGAAGAACTTTCTCAAGCATCATCAAAATACACTTCGAGTTTCTGCCTATGATGTCTAGTATTATTTGGTGACGATTCCACTGTTCTACTGTTGCAGCTCTCATTATCATCCATCCCCATCAATACTCAGTTTCTCCTCAATTTCATGATTTTGAATTTGACAGTAAATATCAATTGAAAAACTTACAGGAAATCAAATATTTGACGGTGTCAATTGTTCATTGCCGGACAATTAAACAAAAATCCAACAGGGGATTGAACCAGGTAGTTCATTGTCGGTCAATTAAACAAAAGTTGAACAAGCAAATTAAGAAACAATTTAACCGAACTATCAGGCATCAAATACAAAGGTCCTCCACTCGGTGTATGATAAATTTGAAATCCTGAAATATCAAACCAAAAAAACTCAACATTGATCTTCCTATCCAAAAATAGGGCATCGTACAAAATAAAAATAGATCTTGAAAACGAACCTAAATGGAAAAAGTAAGATAGACACAACACAAATCATAAATTAGGGATTCCCCCGAAAAAGTTTAGAACATATACCTTGAAGAACATATCACATGCTTTAGATTCTTTACGACCAACATAGAAAGATAGCTTGATTTCAGAGAAGAAATTTCAGAGCAAGAGAGGTAGATAATGATTGATCATTAATACACGACACCAATCTTCAATTAAAAGAACCCCAAATTGAAGAAAGAAAAACAGTAAAAACAAAGCATCAATCAGAGAAATTCAAGAAACATTAGAATCACAGGAAAAAATCAAAAGAGTTCTCATGATTTATTAGCGAATCGCCTTGAGATGTTAAAATTGAATGTAAAGAACCTGTACTGGAAGTAATCAGTGTTGTTTCTGCTTTTCATCACTCTTTCCTGTAATATTAAAGATGAAGATCAAAAATTTCTTCACATGTTTTCAAGATCCAGAGAGGAGAAGAGAGGTTGTAAGAGAAGGGAAGAGAGAGGCGCACAGGTAAAATGAAAAAACCCTAAGAATAATGTCATTTATATAGTAAGGTTAGATACTGAATTTTAATCAAACGGTTAATATTTATTAGATCTATCTATGGACGGGTACCCGGGTTGAACCCGCGGGTTTACGGTCCGGGCCGGTTTACCCGTTTTTCTACAAGTCAACATTTCTCCAACCCGCACCCGGCTTGTTTACAAACCAGCCAAGCCGGGCACGGGTTTTTATGGGCCGGGCCAGTCTTGTTTGCCAGCTTTAATAATGATGAACGTAGTTAAAGCAAAAAGCTTTCAACCACATATTTCGAGAAAGATATAAGCGAGTTAAACTTAGATCAAAATATAAAATGAGTAAAATGTAAAAGTCTATATAGCTATACGACTTAGTCTCAATAGGAGAAAGAATAGAATAAACTTCTGAGTGATAGATGAGTTTAAGTCTCCACATACCTTTTGTTGATGAATTTCCTCCAAGCTCTCATCAGTAGATCTTCGTCTTCAATCGATGAACGTCGTGAAGTCTAAAGCTTAACTACATATACAATCCTAATCCGAGACATAGCTATAAGTAGACTAGAAATCAAGACTTATAGTTTTGATCACCTAAACTTGACAAACAAGCTTGAGATAGCAACGCTTGAGAGTTCGACCGAGCAGTGCTCTAACAATCTCTCCCTTTGTAGATTTTAGTGACAAAACTATCAATACATATGGATTACAAAATAAATAAACTTTGTAGCTTCTCATCCAAATGCTTGATTTCCTTGGTTCTTCAACATTCCTTGAATTCTTCGTCACTCCAAGTACTCCTGTGATTCTGAACGTGTTCAACTCAGCATCATAGTTGTTGAAGATTCGCAGCTATAACAATAAGAAAACAGTTGTTCTCAATTATTGTTATACAGTGTCATAGTATTATTACACATCGTCAAAGTTCAATTGTATCACAACTTTGACAATAATACTACGGTGATATGTATCACTCCCCCTTAGTCAATACTTCATCTCACAATGAAAACCACTCCCCCTTACATAATGATCCGTAAACCATATGTATGTAGTATGAACTACAAAATAATTCTCCCCCTTTTTGTCAATATAAATTGGCAAAGGTACGAAAACTAGCGCGATCATAATGAAATTTTCAAAGAGATTATTCATGACTAAAAGAGAACATATCAACTTTGTTTCGATGATTTCACATAGTAGAAACTTAGTTTATTCATCAAGGAGTTTATAAAGATACAAGATGACTCCCACAATATTCCACAGCCGCACTCCCCACAAAGATTTGGCAATTAAGTACAAGTTCAATTAAGAACTTATCCCCATAAAATGTCATTCCCAAGGGAACAACAAGAGCGACCTTACTTTTATAAGAAAAGAAGGATTTCTTTGGACATTAACAAATCACATGAAACATGAATTTGTATCCAGTAAACTCGAATAAAATTAACCACAAGAGAACCTTTATGATTAATTTAATCGGAAATGCTCAACATAAGAAAACTTACGGAGCCATACAATACTTTCACATAGAAGTGAATCAGCGAAAGATCATTACTGCGGAATATTCAAAAGTTGATTCTATCTTTTATCAATATTTTCATAAAGACATAATAAACTTAACTTTTGATATATATATGAGATAATCATAGTTCATGGACGTAAACACACATATCCCATAAAACTTTTGCAATATATAAAACCATAAAGATTAATACTGCAAAATCATCTTCCAAATAACTTAGAATTTAAATAAATAAATCTAAAACATTGCAAGATTAATATCGTTTACAATAGCTATATGAAATCACAATATTTGCTATTCCAAACCCTAGTTATCCTTCTTAAAACACAAGAATAAATTCTCATAAGAAGTTTCCTAGACATCGATAAAATTCTAAAGAGAACAAGACTGAAGAACTTAGACATAATCAACAACCAGGGATCGAACAGAAACAAGTTCATCAGTTTCTTTCTTCAGTCCAGTTTTCAGAAACTCAAGATTCTTTGTTGCAATTTTAAGTTGATCACGTACAACCTCAAAATCTCGAAGAAGATTTCCAACCAATTGAGATGACATCTGAACTGGAAGATTGTTTTCATGATCAACTGCATGATAACAGGTTATGAGAAGAGGGTTATCATGAAACTCGATAATTTTTCCATCTTCAACTTTGTCTTCCGTTTTGCATCCATCCATCGTGCACTCCATGATATCACAAGAGGAATATTGAGGTTTCAGAACGAGTATATATCAGAAGAAAAAGGAATCCTTGATATATATATGTATTATCAAAGGGAAACCCTAGAAACACACGTTTATCTTTCCAAACTAGCCAATATTGGAACCATACGTTTGGCCATGAAGCAGATGCAAGGACATTCATGGTTACGAACCAAAATTCAAAACCAGGAACCGATGGAGCCCATTTTTAGAAGCATGTTTTGACAAAAGATGAAAGACAAGTTCTAAATTTACGACAAAATAACTTACCCTAAAGAAATTTAGAGCACAAGTCATTTTTTGATAATCAATAAGTCAACTGTCTTAAAGGAAGAACAAAAAAAGTTCTTTTAAAGTAAACAACAAATAGCATTATCTCAAGAGTCAACGATCATTTATATTACTAGTGTAATAATTAACCGGAGCAAGGCTCAACAGAAGGATGATCATTATTTTATTTTTTAAAGAAAAGAATAAATACAACAAAGACCACTTTGTCAAGAAGAAGTTATCTTCTTGAAAATCATGTGCATCCTCACACAGTATCAAAGAGGACGCACAACTATAAGTAGTCAAGTTGCAATTCGATGAGCATATTGCTCATCAAGGGTATTGACATTCTCAACTTTTCTTCCTTGAACATCATAAGGGAAGTCAATAGAGTTAGTCTCAAGAGAATTAATAAAAGTAGGATAAGAATTACCTGAAGCTGCTACCTTCTTTGCCTTCTTAATGCTACGCTGGAGTCTATTTATACTGGTCTTGAGTTCCGAAACACGATTATTGTTATGAATATATTTAAGAACGGTTGACACTTTCGAGTTTCGATCCAAAACTTCCTTCAGCACGGAAGAGGAGTTTGAAGTTCTTTTCTTACTCCTTGGACCAACAAAATAGTCATTTGTCCTTATAACATTATTCTTTTTACAATTGTAAAAATGTTTTGTGTTATTTTCACAGGCAAGAATTGGCTCATCATAGCACTTTCCTTGTCTGAAGGTTGGACATTTAACACCAGTAATATGACAAACAGGTTTGATTACTTCCTTAGACATCCAGACAAGAATGTTACGAAGTTTCTCATTCCGCAAACGAAAACGACATCTCCTTTCAAGATGACCTTTGTTTCCGCAATAGTAACAACTAAAAGGAATGCTCTTAACTGTTCTCATGTGAGCTTTCTTTGGAGGTAGACAACTTTTGTCTTTTGAAACTTCTGTTGCTAAAGGTAAACTTTCACTTTTTTCATCACTGACGTTTTTCTGCTGAAAGTTGTTATTAGCACAAACAAAATCAATTTTGCTACTACTTGGAGCGTCTATTCCTTCATAGCCCAAACCTCGTGTATCACGATGTTTCTTACAAGCTCCCAGTATAGTGGATAATTTTGTTGAACTAAGGTTAAACTTTTTCAAGTTTTCTTCCAGCATATTTACCTTGTTCAGGGCAGCAGAAAGATCATCCTCCAAAAAATTTATCGTGAGAGAAAAGCGTTTTCTCTGTCATTAAAACAACTTTGTTGAGAGCTACATCCTGCTTCAGATTTAGCAAGTTCTTCTTTCAACACAAAGAGATTTCGACGAAGATTTTCACATTCAGAATTCTTTGAATGCACATCTTCTTCACGATCTTTAAGAAGGGATTGTAAGTGATTATATCCACAATCGTAACCTTTAAAAAGTTTTCTCATTTTCTTGTTTTCTAGACAAAGAGGGGTCAGAAACTCATCCAAGCAAGATGTTGAATTCTTTTTCTTTATGAGATGGTCGAAAAGCTTGAGGTATTGTGATACTTCCTCATCAACATCATATCCATCGTCTGAATCACTTTCATCCGAAATATCATCCAACTGTTCATCTAGGCGTGTTTCCCAGTTATACACAGTTTCAAACAATGGTGAAGATATGAGAGATTTCTCAGGAGAAACAGGGCTTTGAACAAAGTCAGAATGTTTCTGAACTGGTAATCCGTTGTTTGAGATAACACATCTGTCCATAGAGTCAGATTGCTACAAACACAGACTTATGAGGTCTTAAACGTGTTTGACTTCTCTAATACAAATTGAAAAAGCGGGGTTCTAATAACCACACCCAATATTTCGTTAGGAAACCTGTATGGACTAACTCCAATATAATTCCAAGAGAATCAACTAGACAGTAAGACTCAATCATGGAAATATATCCAAGAGTTATATCTCTGTTTCTCAATGTAATCAGCAAATTAAACAGATAAAATCTGTGAGCCTGATTATTATGAGAAACAACTAGAACGGTACCAAAGACCAATGTTCAAGTGTCAATCAATTTCAATCAACAACCAAAGGTTGGATTACCCATTGATTAAACTACACACATCCTGTGATATTTCGATTATATAGAAAATATAATGTGGAAAAGAAATAACACAGACACCAGAAGTTTTGTTAAGGAGGAAACCGCAAATGCAGAAAAACCCCGGGACCTAATCCAGATTTAAACACCACATTGTATTAAGACGCTACAGACACTATCCTAGTACAAGTCAACTTCGGAATGGACTGTAGTTGAGTCCTAACCAAGTCTCACACCGATTAAGGTACAGTCGGTTCCTTACGCCTCTGAATCCCAGCAGGACTCTACGCACTTGATTCCCTTAGCTGATCTCACCCACAACTAAGAGTTGCTATGAACCAAATTCGAAGACTTTATAAACAAATATGTCTCCCACAAAAAAGTCTATTCTGATAAATAAATCTGTCTCCCACAGAAATACATACGAAGTTTTGTTCCATCTTTTGATAAATCAAGGTGAATAGGAACCAATTGATAATCCAGTCCTATATTCCCGAAGAACAACCTAGAAATATCAATCACCTCACAATAACTTAACTATATGGTAGTAGAACAAATTATTGTGGAATCACAAAGAATGGGACGAAGAGCTTTGTGATTACTTTTTATATCTTACCTATCGGAGATAAATATCGAGCAAATCTTAGAGAAGATAGTGTTGGGGTTTTGTTTCATATACAAAACTATATGGCTGAAATTGGACTTTTGGTGACAGTTTTTGAAGCACAAACAATGATCTAATGCTGTCAAAACCGTGGCTAAAAGGCTATTTAGGGTTTGGAATCTCTACAATGTTTGTTTTGATTAGGAAACTTGTATGACGGTTTGTAGGAGTGTTTTCCAAGTTTAGGTTTTCCTAATTAAGGTGTGAGGCCATTCTTAGAAGTTCTAAGACTTGGGGAGCAAGGATTTGTGTACTATATAAGAGGACTTATATTGTGAGTAGAAATCCATCCTCTTGACAAGAGTGATCGAGGGTCACAACCGTTGTGTCCTATAATGGTTGGTGATGGGGGAAAATCTATGTGAGAAGAGAGACTTGTATTGAGAACGGGTATGGGAGAAATCTAGGGTTTCTAGGGTTCGTATGGGAGAAGCTAGAATTCATAATGTCCTTCGTGTTCTTGTCTAAAGTCGAAGCAACCATGGCGGTGGAGGTTTATAGAAGAAGAAGAACAAAGGAAGAGGTAAACTCTTTGTAATATGTCTTGTTGTTTCCAACGTTTAGCGCTAGTGGGTTATATAACTAGTTAATTATATGATGAGTGACGATGTAATAACTTGTTATGATAATGAAAGATTTTCGGGGTGGTTTTGGCCGTGGATGTAGCCTACAAAGGTGAACCACGTAATCTTTGTTTCGTGTGTGATTGTCTATTATCGTATTGATCATATATTCGTGCTAGTATTATTCGATCATGTTAATCTAAATATGTAAGAGACAAATTCGAGCTAAGTTATCTAAAGTAGGATGCTTCATGGAATTTACTTCTATGGAAACATGGCGGTTCGAGATGAACGTAACCTCGGTTTCCCGACCGATTGTACTCAATACGATAAAACAAGTAAGATCAGAACACGCAACTACAGAGAAACGTTAACCTATAATGGTTTTAGGAAAAACCTAGGTTAAAGGAGAATCGAATTTAGTCGCAACTAGTATCACACAGGAGGTGTGGGGATTAGGTTTTCCAGTTGCTAGATTCTCCCTTATATAGTCTTCAAATCAGGGTTTGATAGCTTTGAAACAAAGCAATCAATATTCACCGTTAGATGCAATCCTGATTTAAGATTCAAGTTAAGTTTGCTTAAAACCAAATCAATATATCTCCACCGTTAGATGGTCTTAGCTTGTTACACACAAATGAAATATACCTTCATTTAGATATGGGTAACCGTACCTAAACATGTATATTGAGTTGGCTCAATAACAGTTAACCGAAGTTAGCCATATGAACACTTTTGTATTAACCACATTCATCTAACACTTCTAGATCAAATGATAATCAAATGAATCTAATTGTGTTATTCATAGAGTTGTTCAATTGTTTATATTCTCATAGAAGTATACAAGACACAATTGAAGCAAAATCGGATTGATTTAAAAGAATCAGTTCATGAACACTTTAGCCACGGTTTGCAAAGATTTCATTCCTTAATATATAAATGTATTTGTTCATGAGTATGAAATCATACTTAACCGATTTTAGAACTTAACCTCATAAGTTTGCAAACGGGTACGCAAACCTAAGTTCCGGACTTTGATCTTTTCCGACAGTTCGCAAACGGGTACGCATACTGTCGTTCCAGACCGAATTCAGGTGAAACAGTTTGCAAACGGATACGCAAACTTGGTTCCCGGACTTTGACAGTTAAAAATCGTTCGCATACGGGTATGCATACTTGGTTCCCGGACCTAAATCATACTTACAACAATTTGCATACTGGTATGCATACTGTGCTATATCCATACAATGGTTAATTGTTCTAAACTCCCATTTCAATCATTGAAACATCCTTAGAAGACGACAATTGCCGTCTCACACAAACTATTATCTTATAAGTATTTTTCAAGTGATCGAATGATCAATACGAAACTGTAGATGGTGGTTTTTTGACAAGGGAAAAACTTGTAAAAATCGCCTTTGAACCTACACCAGAGACAAATCTATAATCATTCAAAAATCTCTTTACCTATCGAAAAATCCCACAGAAAACAAACCATATGTTTCAGAAGCATAAGAAACTTTCAATTCCTACCAAAGCTCGTGGCCGTGGCCACCTTTACTCGCGTACACGGACAGCCAATGTCTTCGCTCGAACAAAC
>JAJJMB010010084.1:3035800-3047631 GCA_023531105.1 Papaver atlanticum | reverse complement strand
TCGCGGCTATTATCAAAGAGGGTTTCCTAACCAATATATGAAGACATATCCTTTATGACATCGAAAGAAAAGATAAGTATTCACTCTTTGTCTTATGAATTTCCAACCTTCTGTATTGTCAATGTCACCATCTAGTGCATACCACGAAACATTACTGTTCCGCGCTAAGCAGGGGACTTAATGTAGATGGCGGTTTTTTGACAAGGGAAAAAATTGTAAAAATCTCCTTTGAACCTACACCAGAGACATATCTATAATTATATATGTACCAGAGCTTCACCCAGCAGAACTCTCGGTATTATATATATATATATATTCCTGACTACGCATTAGAATTATAGATTCGTACTTCTACATCATATTCGCGCCAGAGAATTGAGAATGCGTATCCTGCTAATGGCCATACTGGCCTTCAAAATGGCTGCAAAATTTTAGAGCTTCACCCAGCTGAACTCTCATTATTTTATGCACGGCCATATGAATTGTCATGCATTGATCAGTCTACACTGATGCTGCAATTATAAATATTCAGAATAAGCTACTACGCCATATTCTGAATTACCAGAGCATAATATTTGAAATATTACTTCGAGTTGCAGAACTTCCACGGCTGAATTCCTCGAATATGTTCCGTATGCTACAAACGAATTGTTAACGCCAACATGGCCGCACTCCATAGTCAGGCTAATCTGGTTGGGTCTCAGGCTAGACAGGCCGTGGCCACCAACTTCCTAGCTAGACAACTAGCTAACCAGTCCACGGCTACCTTGTCTCTCAGGCCACGACCTCCCTGTCTTCAGGCCTGACCTAGCCTGGCCACGCCTCCTTGTCTATTAGCCTGGCTAACCATGGCCACAGCCTTCCGATCTTCAGGCTTGGCCACAGACTCCTTGTTAGTCGGCCTAGCCTGGCCTAATCACGATAACGGCCTCTTTGCCCCCTAGCCTGGCCATTGGACACAACTATCTTATCTGTTGGCATGACCATGTCTTTGGCTTAGCCATATGGCCACGACCTCCTTGTCTTCAGGCCTAGCCTATCCATGGCTACGGCCTCCTTGCCTTCCGGCCTAGCCATGTATCGGCCTAGACTAGCCATATGGCTACGGCCTCCTTGCCTACTAGCTAACCAACTAGCTAGACAGGCCACGACCTCCTTATCTCCCAGCTACAGCCTCTCTATCTCTCGGTTCGGCCTGGCCCACGGCTACCAGCCTAGCTGGCCACCTTACCTCTAAATCATGGCCTCCCTGCTAGTTGTCCAATCTTATAACTAGCCACGGTTTCCTTGCTAGCCGTCCTAGCCTAGCCTAGCTAGTCATGGCCCTCTTATTTCTCGGCCTACTATGTTCATGGCCACGATTACCTAGTTTCCCGGCCAAGCTATGTCCATGGTCATGATTCGTCCCACCAAAGTTCGTGGCCACGATCACGAACCAACGTAGCCAAAAAATTCATAAGCACCCATGTACATGCCGACTCGGTTAGCTATCGACTAGGTCGCGCCTAAGACTAGTCATTAGCTTGGTATGTGTATCTTGTATGGTTAATTATTTACAATGCCATCTTATGGCAAACTCGTTGGTCACACATACCCATGGATCGAGTTGTCTCTTCAAGCTACGCCGACTGGATAACTTAGGCTATTACTCAGTCAAGTATCATGACAATCCAGACAAGACTAGAAATAAATCCATAACTCTACTAATTCCTACGAGAAATCAAAACATGTTACATGTGGGAATTATTTATGGGTATTGGCACTAGTCCAAAACATGGTTTTTAGGACACTTGGCATTCGCGAAAAAGGACAGATCTTTACTGTCTTTAAATGTTTGACAGTTGGGATTAGTTATATAATTTGTACAAGATAAACAGCGCTAGTAATATCGTTTTCTTAGTTTTTATTTGCCACCACTTATTCACTGAAATTTCCACCCTACCGGATAATCACTATGCTTTAAATCTACCGTTGATAATTAATAATCAGACGGTTCATATTTGGGGTTAAAACTTTTTTCTAAGATCCGTATGTCTATAACTACTCCAAAGCCTAAAACTACATCGACTATTTTAGTCCTTTGATAAGTGTGATCCTACGATTAGTAATGATAATCTAGAAACTTCTCAAAAACACCGAAAATATACATTTCCTGATTTTCCTTCATCGTGGTTATCAAAAAAACTTTTCTCACAAACTTCTCCCTGAAACTTCTATCGTTTTCCCCTCACATCTCTTTTTTGCCGTCACAACTCTAAACATATTGACGTGAAGAAGCCTGGATCGGAGAGAACGAGATGCATAATAAGTAATGATTCGCCAGATTGAATTTTTCTGCAGATGGTATACTCAATCCCAATTTTTTTTTCGATTTGATTGAATTTTTCTGCTTATTGTATATCAAATCCCCAATTTTGTGTTTGTTGTGTATCTATTCCCAATTTTTCTTAATTTGATTGATTTTTTTTGCATATGGTATATCAAATCCCCGGTTTATACTTACTGTATATTAATACCCCAACTTTCTTGATTTGATTGAATGTTTCTGCTTATTTTATATCAAATCCCTAATTATCTACTTATTGTCTATCAATTCCCCACTTTTTTTTATTTTATATAGTTACCTTTCTATCTTCCCGTGATTGAACACTAGGTTAGAATGATGCTTAAATTTAACTCATCGACAAAAAAAAAAAATATTACCAGTACCTGCAAGTCGTTCCTTTACCAAGATGTTAGGAGAGTACAGACTCTGTTAATCAACATGGTTTGTTCCTTGTGGTCTGATAAAGATGCCAGATGTTCTTTACCTTTTCATGAAGTGTGTGTTGAGTACAGGGCTTGGTATAGTGGCATCTGTTTATGTTACTGTTACCTTGATTGCTATTACTTATGTCATCTTTTATTGGGTATTGAACTGTTCTTGCGTGCTTTTTCGTTTAACCAATGCATCTTCTTGGCCTTGTAATGATCGTTATGTGTATGAATTTTTTAGCACATGCCGAAGATTGGACTCCTTAAAGATTAATTATCATGTTATCAATGCACAGTTATTTGATGAATTCCTGTATTATTTGGCCCTAAATTTTGTTCTTTTATAATATGCTGCTTTTTGCTAGTTGTGTACGTGGGAGCATCTCTTTTCGTTGTTTTGATCTGGTAATATGGTTTTGCAGATACAATCAAGAGCTATTATAACTCTGAAGTGGAAACTTAAAAGCTTTTGGCTTCAGTCAGCATGGGAAAACTAAAACCCTACAAATTTTTCTGTGTTCAGCTAGTACATATGGAGACTATTCATGATGGTGTCTACTTTTGAATGATAAACAAGAAATGTCTCGGTGTCTTGTCTTGGGCATTTCAGGGTTGAAATATATATTTCTAATAGTTATGCTTGAACCTTGTGGATGGTCATAACAGGAGGTACTGTTTGTGCTAATGTTGAAACGGCTTTGTATCCATTTTGATACAATAGAAATTTGTATGCAGGAAAGGTTACTCTACAAGAAAAGCATTATGCTTTATTGATAGATCAGCAATTCTGTCTGTGAAAAAAGTTGGGTCATAAATCATTTCATGCTATAAGCATTTGCAATGTGCATTCTGATTTCCTATTTAATTTCTCATTTTTTTTATGTCTTGATGACATGCACGGTTCATTCATCAAAGTGGATGTTATGTATATTTTTTGCATTTCAGGCAGTTCGTGGAGGAGGGAAGGTTGTTTGGAATGGCCTTTTTAATGGACTGTCTGGAAATATTGCTTTGTAGTTAACCATGCTCATTACTCCTGGTCTATAAGTATCAGTTGTCACAGCCTTGGATCACAGCCGAATCAAGACTTTGCTGGTTCTCATGCTGAAGGAAAAACTAATATCCATGCATCATCCTGTTGTAACCCAGGGAGCCAACACAGTCATGGGATAGTTATCCGAGTGTTAGCTCTCATCTATTAGGTATCTTAAAAACACACCTGGATATTATAGTGGCATTGTTAATGTGGGAATTTATTTATTATTAATTGGTTGGATTCCTTTTCTTTCACTTTTTGTAGATCCATCTGTATTCATATTGTTTCTCATTGTACTGTTGTTGGCATGTCAGCCTAAGTGTTCTGTTTTAACTGTGGACAAGATCTAGCTAGTGATTGGATGCGTCTTGAGGAATCTAAAGAAGAAAGCAGTTGCACTAGGTCAAATGACGGAAATTATGAAAACTTACCCGATGAAATAACCAATAGCATTATGAAGCTATGTGTAGGTGACAAATCACTTGGAGATATTTTGCACGAGGATACGATGAAATGCCCCGTAACTAGTGCACCTCGAAGTTAAATTATACTGTTTTTTATCTTCTTTGTTGTTTAAAATGTGAATGAAATATGTAGCTTCTCTTATTGAAACTGAGGATGATTATTGTCAAGTTGTAAATTAAATTCTAGCTGATTTTAATACAATGGGTCCATTTGTTTACCAAGTTTCGTATTGTCCAAGTATTAGAGTAAAAATATTATTAAAAAATAAAAAGGAAAAATGATTCATATCGACTCAGCCAAATTTGATTAAGATGAATCGGATTCGGCTGAAAAGACTAGGCTAAATTCTGAATTCTAAAACCTGAATTCAGACAGAAATAGTTAGTCGTTGATTTTGGACAAACGAAATTTGTGGGTTTTATTTAACCAGAACCATCCGTCCTTTATAAAATAGTACACCAAAATTAGGACAGACTTTAGGACGGACCGAATTTGTCATATAACCTAGTTTTCGACAGATTTGGTCTGTCCTAAAATCCGCGTTTTGAACTAGTGTGGTCTGGTGGTTTATAACAACGTGCGGCATGGAAACATCCCATGATAAGGAAGTTACAAGTAGTGGTAAGCAGTTAAAGGAAGTGGCTAAGTAATGGAGTGATGGTTTACGGGTTTCCAGAAACTTCTGGCGTAACCATACCATTATCTCCACTTCTCCATCTCTCCACAATCTCCACTACTTACGAGGATATAATGAGTGTTCTCTACATGTATAAATAGACAACTTTGTCTATTCAGAAGACATAACAAGCTTATCATTCCCAATCTCTTCTTCTTCCATAGTTCAATAACCTCACACCCAATTCAATCACCACTGATTTCCTCAACTTTCTTTGCTTTCCCTCCCCTAAGATCAACCCATTTTCTCTCTTTGTAACCGAAGCAAAACGTGAACGGTCAACTTCTTGGTTTAGGCTCGTTTTGTATGATTTTGATTTTCGAACCTAAAGGAAGTACTTTGACAGTACATTTTTTTTTACCTAGGAGCGATTTTTGGGTATTAACAATTGGCGACCACACCCGGAGATCAATCTCTCGGCTACAGATTTAGTTCTTCAATTGTCTGAAGGAAAAAAACGAAATGGTGGATCTTAGGTCTGGTTCGGTAACTAATCCCAATGAAAACTCAGCAGCCACCCATAATCCAAACAACACCGGTGGTGGATCAAGCTCAGAAGACACTCCTCCCCCTGCCGCCGATGATGCCAGGAACGAGGAGCAGGCACCGCCAACCATAACTGATTTGATGAAAAGGCAAGATACCTTGGCTGAAACGCAAGTAGTCATGGCCATCACTCAGAGGGAAGTTCTCACCTATCTGAAGACTTTAACGGGGCGGTTAACACCCGAGCAGCGCCATCACCAAATGGAACAAGCTAGGAACGTATCTATCGGTGGAGCCAGCACCTCCAGAGTCAACACTTAGGAAGATGACGAGGTACGTGTTATCCCTAACCACATGTCAGAAAGGAGCCAGCCACAGCAAAACTTCATCACTCAGGAAGAGCTCGAAAGGCTCCTACAGAACCGTGGAAAAGAAGGTTCTCATTCATTCCATCAACACCAGCCTCCCTACCTAATAGAGATCCAGAGGATTCCACTGCCAAGAGGGTATTCATCTCCTCCTTTCTCATTATATGATGGTATCGAAAACGCCAGAGAACATGTCTCCCGATTCCTGGAGTCGTTAGGAGAGCATGAGTATAATCAGGTGTTGCGACTCAAAGAGTTCTCCAAATCTCTTACCGGGAGAGCTTACACCTGGAAAAACAATATCGCCCCAACAACATCTCTAGTTGGTCTCAGATGGTTAATATTTTCTACAAAAAATATTTCTTTGTCTTGGAGCAAATCACACTTTCAGACTTGGGAAGAATATTCCAAAGAAATAAGGAGTACCCAAACGATTTTGCGAAAAGGTTCCGGACTCAACCTCTCGACTGTCAGGATTAGAACGTGACTGAACTACAATTAGCGGAGCTCTGTATCAATGGTATGATTCCTGTCTATCATGCCTTATTAGAAAATTTACTATTCCAAACCTTCTCTGAGTTACATGAAGCTGCTAAGCGGTCGGCAACGACGGCTCCAGCCTTGTTGGAGAGAACGAGGCCCGCCATAGAGGAAAGTCGTGGAGACACTCGCGGAGATAGGCGCCTAGTAAAAAATCAATACTATGATCAAGCATCCATAGGTGTTGTCACCGACGAAGGGACTAATAGGAAGGCTACACCTCAGCCGACATCGCAGACTAAGCGTTCTACATCAAATCCAACCAAAATTATGCGCCAGCAACAACAACAACAACCAAAAGAAGATCCAGCATCTTTAGGATTTCCCTTTCCCATGGAGGAAGTCCTCGAACTGTTAGAAGTATGGATACAAGACGGAGCCATCAAGTTACCACCTGTGCGACGTCTACCAACTTCCGAAGAAATGTCAGACCCGAAATATTATCGCTTTCACAGATTTTTCAATCACCCCACTAGGGAATGCAACAACTTAAAGTGCATCTTTAAGGAAAAAGTAGATTCAGGAGAACTGCAACTGGTGACTGAAGGCGTTCACAAAGACCCCCTCCCTGTCAGGAATTTTATTCTTACCAGAGACTCGGTCAACAAAACTGTCCAATCTATGATGGAACATATGTGCGAGATTCTCCACCTCTCAAGAGCACAACGCAAAGACATTTTCTCCTCCCTTAATCATGGTGTGTCTGGTAAGCGTTTACTCTTTGCTGAAAAAGCTACTTTGGAAGATGTAGCTGTCAAACATAATGGGAGGACTGTCTGGGGACTTCTCACTACTGCTTGCCTCAAGGATGCTGAATTTGAGCGAGTATTAATCGATGCGGGGACCGACATCAACATCATCACTATCAACACTTTGAGGGAGGTAGGGATCCCCAGACATGAAGCTACCTATTCACCATCCATAATCAAAGGTTCTGAAGGAAGTTCAAAAAGTGCATACGGTCACATCACCCTTGAGGTAAACATGGATGATATTCAGACATATGTTAAGTTTCACATTATCAAAGAAGATCTGAATTATGACATGGTACTGGGAAGCCCATGGATTCGCAATAACAAGATGAAAAAAAGTGAACCTTCTTTGGTAACAACACCTCCAAGACTTTCCAACAAGCCGGCGAATCCCGAGGACGACCTGTTAGACAAATTTCACCGCATAGTGCATTTGGATGTGAAGCAGTTATCAGGAGAGGACGTGGGGTCATATGTCCACAGATTACGTGCACAAGTAAGTCACATTTATCTGATTTCCTCATAACCAGCTGCTCCATGCATGATCAAGACTTGGGGACTTGACCCAGATGTCAACCCCAAGATGACTCGGCGATGTGAATGGGAATCTGATCCTTTTAAATATTATATTAAGTGGGTAGGAATCGTCTCTATCGAAAATAATAAAACTAGTAACCCAACTATCCTTGGGATATGCGATAATCCTGAGGTACCAAAGCCCAACTCCTTCCAAGTCGGAGACCGGTCAAGAAGGTTACTGCCTTACCTGAAGAAGAGCCATATCTGGTCATTGAAGCAATATTAGGTGGTTATTACAAACTCATCAATAACAATAAACCAGAAGGGGTGGTCATACATGACAAGTGGCTCGAAGCATTCAGCGCTTAAACAGTCTACCATCGCTTTACAATATTTCCCTGTTTTCTGTAACCTTTGTAATTCCTCCAAATTGTTTGCAATATTTTGCATTCATACTTAGGATTTCCATTTATTATCCAAGCAAAGTATTATTCCCTTTTCAAAATACCTTTGCAAGTCATTCAAAAATCTCTTTACCTATCGAAAAATCCCACAGAAAACAAACCATATGTTTCAGAAGCATAAGCAACTTTCAATTCCTACCAAAGCTCGTGGCCGTGGCCACCTTTACTTGCGTACACGGCCAGCCAATGTCTTCGCTCGAACAAACGGTCATACCTTCTCCAACTTGGTCGCGGCTATTATCAAAGAGGGTTTCCTAACCAATATATGAAGACATGTCCTTTATGACATCGAAAGAAAAGATAAGTATTCACTCTTTGTCTTATGAATTTCCAACCTTCTGTATTGTCAATGTCACCATCTAGTGCATACCACGAAACATTACTGTTCCGCGCTAAGCAGGGGACTTAATGTAGATGGCGGTTTTTTGACAAGGGCAAAACTTGTAAAAATCGCCTTTGAACCTACACCAGAGACATATCTATAATTATATATGTACCAGAGCTTCACCCAGCTGAACTCTCGGTATTTTATATATATATATTCCTGACTTGGCATCAGAATTATAGATTCATACTTCTACATCATATTCCGCAAGAGAATTGAAAATGCGTATCCTGCTAATGGCCATACTAGATTTTAAAATGGCTGCAAGATTTTAGAGCTTCACCCAGCTGAACTCTCATTATTTTATGCACGGCCATATGAATTGTCATGCATTGATCAGTCTACACTGATGCTGCAATTATAAATATTCAGAATAAGCTACTACGCTATATTCTGAATTACCAGAGCATAATATTTGAAATATTACTTCGAGTCGCACAACTTCCACGGCTGAATTCCTCGAATATGTTATGTATGCTACAAACGAAGTGCCAACGCTAACATGGCCGCACTCCATAGCCAGGCTAATCTGGTTGGGTCTCATAACCTAGCCACAACCACCAATTTCTTAGCTATCCAACTAGCTAGCTAGGCCGTGGCCACCAATTTCCTAGCTATCCAACTAGCTAGCCAGGTCGTGGACACTAACTTCCTAGATATCCAACTAGCTAGACAGGTCGTGGACACCAACTTCCTAGCTAGCGAACTAGCTAACCAATCCACGGCTACCTTTCCTCTCAGGCCACAGCCTCCCTGTCTTAAGGCCTGACCTAACCTGGCCACGCCTCCTTGTCTATTATCCTGGCTAACCTTGGACACGGCCTCCCTGTTAGCCGGCCTAGCCTGGCCTAATCACGACAACGGCCTCTTTGTCTCCTAGCCTTTCCATTGGCCACGGCTATCTTATCTGTTAGCCTGACCATGTCTTTGGCATAGCCATATGGCCACTGCCTCCTTGTCTTCAGGCCTAGCCTATCCATGCCACGGCCTCCTTGCCTTTCGACCTAGCCATGTATCGGCCTAGACTAGCCACATGGATACGACTTCCTTGCCTCCTAGCTAGCCAGGCCACGACCTCCTTATCTCTCAGCTACGACCTCTCTGTCTCTCGGTTTGGCCTGGCCCATGGTTACCATCCTAGCTGGACACCTTACCTCTCAACCATGGCCTCCTTGCTAGTTGGGCAAGACCCTAACTAGCCACGTTTCCTTACTATCCGGCCTAGCCTAGCTAGTCATGTCCCACTTATTTCTCGGCCTACTATGTTCATTGCCACGATTACCTAGTTTCCCGGCCAAGCTATGTCCATGGTCATGATTTGTCCCACCAAAGTTCGTGGCCACGATCATGAACCGACGTAGCCAAAAACTTCAAAAGCACCCATGTGCATGCCGACTCGGTTAGCTATCGACTAGGTCGCGCCTAAGACTAGTCATTAGCTTGGTATGTGTATCTTGGTGTATTATTATGGTTAATTATTTACAATGCCATCTTATGGCAAACTCGTTGGTCACACATACCCATGGATCGAGTTGTCTCTTCAAGCTACGCCGACTGGATAGCTTAGGCTATTACTCAGTCAAGTATCGTGACAATCTAGACAAGACTATAAATAAATCCATAACTCTACTAATTCCTACGAGAAATCAAAACATGTTACATGGGAGAATTATTTATGGGTGTTGGTCTGGTGGTTTATAGCAATGTGCGGCATGGTAACATCCCATGATAAGGAAGTTACAAGTAGTGGTAAGCAGTTAAAGGAAGTGGCTAAGTAATGAAGTGATGGTTTACGGGTTTCCAGAAACTTCTGGCATAACCATACCATTATCTTCACTTCTCCATCTCTCCACAATCTCCACTACTTACAAGGAAATAGTGAGTGTTCCCTACAACAATAAATAGACAACTTTGTCTATTCAGAAGACAGAACAAGCTTATCATGCCCAAGCTCTTCTTCTTCCATAGTTCAATAACCCCACACACAATTCAATCACCACTGATTTCCTCAACTTTCTTTGCTTTCCCTCCCCTAGGATCAACCAATTTTCTCTCTTTGTAACCAAAGAAAAACGTGAACGGCCAACTTCTTGGATTAGGCTCGTTTTGTATGATTTTGATTTTCGAACCTAAAGAAAGTACTTTGACACTACATTGTTTTACCTAGGAGCGATTTTTTGGTATTAACAATTGGCGACCACAGCCGGAGATCAATCTCTCGGCTACAGATTTTGTTCTTCAATTGTCTGAAGGAAAAAAACGAAATGGTGGCTCTTAGGTCTGGTTCGATAACTAATCCCAATGTAAGCTCAGCAGCCACCCCTAATCCAAACAATACCGGTGGTGGATCAAGCACAGAAGATACTCCTCCCCGTGCCGCCGAGGATGACAGGAACGAGGAGCAGGCACCGCCAACCACAGCTGATTTGATGAAAAGGCAAGATACCTTGGCTGAAATACAAGTAGCCATGGACACCACTCAAAAGGAATTTTTCACCTATTTTAAGACTTTAACGGAGCGGTTAACACCCGAGCAGCGTCATCACCAAATGAAACAAGCTAGAGACGCATCTATAGGTGGAGCCAACACCTCTAGAGTCAACACTCAGGAAGATGATTAGGTACGTGCTATCCCTAACCACATGTCATAAAGGAGCCAGCCACAGCAAAACTTAATCACTCGGGAAGAGCTCGAAAGGCTCCTACAGAACCGTGGAAAAAAAGGTTCTCATTCATTCCATCAACACCATCATCCCTACCCAATATAGATCCAGAGGGTTCCACTGCCAAGAGGGTATTCATCTTCTCCTTTCTCATTATATGATGGTACCGGAAACGCCATAGAACTTGTCTCCCGATTCCTGGAGTCGTAAGGAGAGCATGAGTATAATCAGGTGTTGCTACTCAAAGAGTTCTCCAAATCTCATAAGAAATCTACATCACTTTTAAAAGAGATTGTCAGAACAATTCATAGTTTACGAAAATCGATAAACAAGACTTTCGAAACATTGCAGAAAAGGAAGACGTCTACCCATGATCGTCTCCTCATATAAAGATATCAGTAACAAGGAATAACAAAATCTTCCTCTTCTCATAAGAATCCACCCGATCCTTTATTTGATGGGAGAAATTACAATCTGTAATAGGTTCTGAGATTGTTCTTGTTTTTTCCCTTGGACAAGGACTATAATCTTCAAGAGGGGTGTGGAAAGATTTCTGTCTTGTATCTATTTTATTTTTTTGAACTGTTGATAGACGCATTTATGTGTCTATTTTCATCTCTATTGTATATATTATTAGTACCCATTTTTGTACTTATTATGGTGTTTTATGTCTTTGTAGGTATTTTTAGAGAAATAAGCTCTTGCGACGAAATTGGCTCGTAA
>JAJJMB010010084.1:3023979-3035790 GCA_023531105.1 Papaver atlanticum | reverse complement strand
ATCATTTATTCATGTGTAATAGTGGAATCTAGTGTCTTGGTTATTTCTACTCTAAAAAAACAAAAAACAAAAAACAAATTTGGATTTAAATTTTCTCTACTTTTAGTTTAAATAAATCTAAATTCAATTGCTTTCACAAGTCTTACGAACTCATTCTTACCACTATCTAAAATTACATCAACTGTATATTCTGAGTCAAGAACCGTTTCTGTGCTTAAACGGTTTTCCCTATTAAAGTCCTTTTTTGGTTATCAAAAATTCTATTAGGATTTTGGTCAAAGGTCTTTTTAGGAATTTGTTCTATATCTTCTTCTTTTTAAGTTGGAAGATTTCATTCCCCTAGGCAAGCATTTCATTTTCTCTATCATGCCATCATCAAGTCTTTCTAGTAAAGAAGATGATGTCTGGACTGTTCTTTTTCTCTCTAAGAAAGTTCGTTTTGGTTCCTCCGATAATGAGATGTGTCAAGACAAACGTGATTCCTCGTCTGATGTGAATCCTATTGTCTCTCATTTTCAAAAACTCTCATTAACTATGAATCTTGTCTGGGAAAAAGTACTTGCTTTGAAGAGTGAACTCGAATCTTCAACCAAAAGACTTGAGGACAAGATGGATAATCTCGAATCCAGGATTGATCTAATCGAAGACGAGCTTGATGATTATAGGGAATATGAGAAGAGTCTTCAAAGTAAGTGAAATGATTTTTTTTATTGCTCAAATAATGTCTAGGAAACTTCTTATGAGAATTTATTCTTGTGCTTTAAGAAGGAAAACTGGGGTTTGGAATATCAATTATTATGATTACGCATAGATATTGCCAACGATTTTCATCTTGCAATGTTTTTAGATTTATTTATTTAAATTCTAAGTTATTTGGAAGATGATTTTGTAGTATTAATCTTTATTGGTTTTATATATTGCAAATAATGTTATGGGATATGTGTGTTTACGTCCGTGAACTATGATTGTCCCATATATGTCAAAAGTTAAGTCTATTATGTCATTATGAAAATATTGATGGAAAATAGAATTAACTTTTGGTGTTTATGTCAAAGATTAAGTCTATGGTATTTGATGAAAAATAGAATGATCTTTGAATATTCGGCAGTATTGATCTTTCCCTGATCCACTTCTATGTGAAAGTACTGTATGGCTCCATAAGTTTTCTTATATTGAGCATTTCCAATTAAATTAATCATTGAGGTTCTTTTGTGGTTAATCTAATTGAGTTTTCTAGATACAAATTCATGTTTCATGTGATTTGTTAATGTTCAAAGAAATCCTTATTTTCTTGTAAAAGTAAGGTCGCTCTTGTTGTTCTTTCGGAAATGACATTTTATGGGGGAGATTTCTTAATTGAACTTGTGCTTAATTGCCAAATCTTTGTGGGGAGTGCGGCTGTGGAATATTATAGGAGTTTTCTTGTATCTTTATAAACTCCTTGATGAATACACTAAGTTTCGACTATGTGAAATCATCGAAACAAAGTTGATATGTTCTCTTTTAGTCATGAAGTATCTCTTTGAGAATTTCATTATGATCCCGCTAGTTTTCGTACCTTTGCCAATTTATATTGACAAAAAGGGGGAGAATTATTTTGTAGTTCACACTACATATACATATGGTTTACGGATCATTATGTAAGGAGGAGTGGTTTTCATTGTGAGATGAAGTATTGATTAAGGGGGAGTGATACATATCACCGTAGTATTATTGTCAAAGTTGTGATACAATTGAACTTTGATGCTGTGTAATAATACTATGACACTATATAACAATAATTGAGAACATATGTTTTCTTATTATTATGGCTACGGATCTTCAACAACTATGATGCTGAGTTAAACACGTTCAGAAATACTGGAGTACTTGGAGTGACGAAGAATTCAAGGAATGTTGAAGAACCAAGGAAATCAAGCATTTGGATGAGAAGCTACAAAGTTTATTTATTTTGTAATCCATATGTATTGATAGTTTTGTCACTAAAATTGACAAAGGGGGAGATTGTTAGAGCACTGCTCGGTCGAACTCGCAAGCGTTTCTTTCTCAAGATTGTTTGTTAGGTTTAGTTGTCAAAACTATAAGTCTTGATTTCTAGTCTGCTTATAGTTATGTCTAGGATTAAGATAGAATGTGTAGTTGAGCTTTAGACTTCACGGCGTTCATCGATTGAAGACGATGAACTACTAAGGGGATCTTGTGGAACTTCATCAACAAAAGGTATGTGGATACTTGAACTCATCTATCACTCAGAAGTCTATTCTTTTCTATCTCCTATTGAGACAAAAGT
This sequence comes from Papaver atlanticum, assembly GCA_023531105.1. Taxonomy (NCBI): domain Eukaryota; kingdom Viridiplantae; phylum Streptophyta; class Magnoliopsida; order Ranunculales; family Papaveraceae; genus Papaver; species Papaver atlanticum. The sequence continues at coordinate 3,033,500 of JAJJMB010010084.1, read as the reverse complement.
CGTATAGTTATATATACTTTACATTATACACATTTGATATTTCGAGCTGAGTTTAACTCGCTTATATCTTTCTCGAAATATGTGTTGGAAAGCTCTTTTCTTTAACCACGTTCATCGTTATTATTGACGAAAGTCAAAAGATGATCATGTGAAAATCACCTGGTAACATCTTACATGATTTGTGTGAGACAGTCATTTGATGTAGGATCAGAATGTTTCGTATTGATCATTCGATCACTTGAAAATTTCTTATAAGCTAATAGTGTGAGACAGCTATTGTCATCTTCTAAGAATGTTTCAATGATTGAAATTAAAATCTAAAACCCATGTCTGGATACATTACAGTGTGTGTCCTTAATGTACTAACTGTTTTGACGTAATTCAGGACTGGAAATTTGCATACCCGTTCGCAAACTTATTCAACTGTTTAAGTCAGGGTACTTAAGTTTGCATACCCGTTCGCAAACTGATTTAAATGTTGAAGTCCGGGAACCAAGTTTGCGTACCCGTTCGCAAACAGTTTCAAGTGAGTTCAGTCCGGAGCTAAAGTTTGCATACCCGTTTGCAAACTGTCAGCTTGTGACCAATGTTCGGAACTTAAGTTTGCGTACCCGTTTGCAAACTAAAGTGGTTCAGGTTCTTAAATCGGTTAAGTGTGATTTCATACTCATGAACAAATACATTTATAAATTAAGGAATGCAATCTTTGCAAACCGTGGCTAAAATGTTCATGAACTGATTCTTTTGAATCAATCCGATTTTACTTCAATTGTGTCTTGTATACTTCTATGAGAATATAAACAATTGAAAAACTCTATGAATAACACAATTAGATTCATTTGATTATCAATTGATCTAGAAGTGTTAAGATGAACAAGGTTTAGAGAAAAGTGTTCATACGGCTAACTTATGTTAACTGTTATTTGAGCCAACTCAATATTACACGTTTAGGTACGGTTACCCATATCTAAATGAAGGTATATTTCATTTTTGTGTAACAACCTAAAGACCATCTAACGGTGGAAAGATATTAGCTTGAATCTTAAATCAGGTTTCATCTAACGTTGAATATTGATTGCTTTGTTTCAAAGTTATCAAACCCTGATTTGAAGACTATGTAAGGAAGAACTCTAGCAACTGGGAAACCTAATCCACGTGTGATACTAGTTGCGACTAGAGTCGATTCTCCTTTAACCTAGGTTTTTCCTAAAACCATTATAGGTTAACAACTTAAAGACTTCATTGGGATTCTGAAGCCAGAACCAACTATTTTCTTTGTAGTTGCGTTTTCTGATCTTACTTTGTTCTATCGTATTGAGTCCTATCTTCTCTAAGATTTGATCTAGATTTATCTCCGATAGGTAAGATATAAAAATTAATTACAAAGCTCTTCGACTCATTCTTTGTGATTCCACAATACTTGTTCTAGTACCATATAGTTAAGTTATTGTGAGGTGATTGATATTTCTAGGTTGTTCTTCGGGAATATAAGTCCGGTGTATCAATTGGTTCCTGTTCACCTTGATTTATCAAAAGGAGGAACAAAACTTCATAGGTATTTCTATGGGAGACAGATTTATCTATTCAAATAGACTTTTCTGTGTGATACATATTTGTTTATCAAGTCTTCGACTTTAGGGTCGTAGCAATTTTAGTTGTGGGTGAGATCAGCTAAGGGAATCAAGTGCGTAGAGTCCTGCTGGGATTCAGAGGCGTAAGGAACCCGACTGTACCTTAATCAGTATGAGATTGGTTAGGGATCAACAACATTCCAGCCCGAAGTTAACTTGTAGTAGGCTAGAGTTTGTAGCGGCTTAATACAGTGTGGTGTTCAAATATGGACTAGGTCCCGGAGTTTTTTTTTCATTTGCGGTTTCCTCATTAACAAAACTTCTGGTGTCTGTGTTATTTCTTTTCCGCATTAGATTTTCTATATAATTGAAATATCACAGGTTGTGCGTAGTTCAATCAATTGGTAAATCCATCCTTTGGTTGTTGATTGAAATTGATTTACACGTGAACATTGGTCTTTGGTACCGTTCAAGTTGTTTCTCATAATAATCAGGCTCATGGATTTCTATCTGTTTGATTTGCTGATTACATTGAGAAACAAAGATATAACTCTTGGATATATTTTCCTTGATTGAGTCTGACTGTCTAGTTGATTCTATTGGAATTATATTGGAGTTAGTCCATACAGATTGCCTAAACGAAATATTGGGTGTGGTTGTTAGACCCCCGCTTATTTAATAAGTAGACTAGAAATCAAGACTTATAGTTTTCATCACCTAAACTTGACAAACAAGCTTAAGATAGCAACGCTTGCGAGTTCGACCGACCAGTGCTCTAACAGAATCTATGGTAATCATGAAGGGAACACGACATCACAACTTGTAATACTTAATTGAAAGTATAGAATGGGAGATATGTTTATTTCTGAACATATCGAGGCTGCAACTATAAAGACCATGCATAAAGTTATGTCATATACGGCTTGCACATTCAGGTGATAAGTCATTACATTCTTTAATTCAACAAGATTTATTGAAAGGTGTTATTACCTGCAAATTAGAGTTTTATGAACATTGTGTGAAATACAAGAACATGCTTTGGCACAGAAATCCACAACACAGTAGAGTTCGTGATTATGTTCACTCAGATGTTTGGGGTCCCACCAAGAATGCAACATTGGGAGGAAAACATTGGTTCATATCGTTGATTGATGACTATTCTAGGCGCGTGTGGGTGTACTCCATGAAGCATAAAAGTGATGTCCTAGAAGTCTTTGTGGAGTGGAAAAAGGTAACTGAGACTCAAACTAAACTACGTTCCGATAATGGTGGAAAATACAAAAGTGATCAATTTTTGCAAGTATGTCAGGATGAGGGTATATATAGATGCTTTATAGTTAAGAAGACACCGCAAAAAAAAGGGTAGCTAAAAGCATGAATCTACGATATATGTTATCTAATGCTGGATTAGGTAAAGCATTTTCGGTTGAGGCGGTTACATATGGGTGCTTCCTCATTAATAGGTTGGCATCAAATGCATTAAAAGGTATAACTCCAATGGAGAAGTGGTATGGTAATCCAACTTATGACTATAACTCAATTCATATCTTTGGTTCCGCTGCTTGGTATCATGTTAGTGAATACAAACTTGATAGTCGTGTTGTTAAAGGGATCTTATGGGTATGAAGAAATGAGTAAAATGGTTCAATTTTGGAATCCAATAGAGAAGAAGATAGTTAAGAGTAGAGACTTACATTTGATGAAGCGTCTATGGTGAAGTCTTGGGGTTCTCAGCAGGTAGATTCGTAGAGAACACTACCAGTACTAGTGAGCCTTTGCAACATGTGGAATTCGAAGCATGTTCACCACTTCCGGCTAAGTCTGTATCTATTACATCTACTTCCGAAGGCGAGGCGTCTACAAGGGAGGTAACTACTGAAAATGCAAATTATAGTGATGTTGTTAATAAAGAGGAACAAGGAGCAGTAGAACATACATAAGCTACATTCACTAAGACCATAACAACCAACAAACTACAATGAGGTGTTCTCTCTAGTTATGAGGCACTTATCAATTCGAGTTTTGTTGTCCTTGGTAGCACAATATGATTTAGACCTAGTTCATCTAGATGTCAAGACGTCGTTCTTACATGGTGATCTAGAAGAGGAGATTTATATGACTCAAGCACTCAGCTGAGCAGGTCTAAAGTTATTGGAAAAGAAGATTGTGTATGTTAGCTAAAAAGATCGTTGTATGGGCTGAAACAACCTCCAAGACAGTAATACAAGTGATTTGATCAGTTCATGATTGGCCAAACATACAAAAAAAGTTACTATGACCATTGCATATACTCAAGAAGCTACGTGATGGGTCTTTCATATATTTTATCATGTATGTCGATGATATGCTGATAGGGTCGAATAACAACAAAAAGAGATTAAAAATTTGAAGTACACATTGTCGACTGAGTTTGAGATGAAAGTTCTGGGAGAATCTAAAATGATTATTGGCATAGAGACTCAACGTGATAGAGAGAAGGTTAAAGTTCATTTGTCTCAGAAGTCATATTTGAAGAAAATATCACATAAATTTGGTGTCTGCAGAAGAAGAACGTGTGTGTATAGACCAAGTCCCATAGGCCAGTGCTGCTGGTAGCATGATGTATAGATGGTATGTACGAGGCCCGACATTTCACATGCAGTAAGTATGATCGTTCGTTATGTGCATAATCCTGGTATGGGACATTGCCAAGCTTTGAGATGGATTTCGAGGTACCTATATAGTACCATTGATTTTGACTTGGAGTTTATGAAGGAAGTTGGAAACAATCGGTTGTGTGTTGGTTATGTGGATTCTGACTATGCTAGTGATTTAAAAAAGAGAAGTTAAACTACAGGATATGTATTTACCTTAGCAGGAGCAACGGTTAGTTGGAGATTAGTTTTGCAGTATATTGTGGCTCTCTCAACTACTGAAGCAGAGTATATGACGGTTACAGAGGCATTTAAAGAGGTTATATGGTTACATGATGTGCTAGATGACTTGGGTGTTGTGCAAGAACGGCTGCCTATGCATTGTGATAGTCTTAGTGCAATTTACTTGGCTAAGAATCAACTGCATCATGCCAGAACCAAACATATAGATGTTCAATTTCACTTTGTAAGAGATATTTTAGAAGAAGAAGACATTCTACTGTGAAGATCGATATTATCTTAAGAAATTTACTGTAAAGACAATCTAGCTGATATGTTAACAAAAATAATATCTGGGGCCAAGTTTCGTCATTGCTCGAAATTGATCCATATTTTTTCGGTATGGTGAGACCCTTCTGGGTAGAGGTTCTTAGAAACCTGATAGAGGCCTTGGCCATTAAGTGAACTACGATAGGTCAGATTCTTTGCATATGATATGTAGGTAACCTTTGGTGCAATCGACATTGGAAGTAAGAGGTGATTTCATCTATCGAACGTCTCATGCATGAATGCATGATCCGAATTGGAGAATGGTAAGAACTAGATCGGTCAGTGGAGTTTGAGTTTGAATTAAACCCAAACTTAGTCGGTGACCTTAGTGTAGAGATAACTCAACATAGTCGGTCAAGAGTTAAGATAACTCTTAATTAGTTTTCTTAATACTGTATAAAGTGTAGGAACTTAATAGCTAAGTTATGAAACCGTATTGTGTAGGCTAAGTAATGTAACCTATATAAATCGTCGAGTAGGGAACCTAGAAATCATATCTTCTTCTTTTTGGGGTTTTATATATTTTCTCCCTTACGATAATATATAAAATATTTTTTTCCTCCTGAGAATTCAACCTCGTTAAATTTTTTTTCTTATTTATGGGAGCGATTGTGTTCTTTGCAATATTTAGAAAACTATTGTACAGTTGTGCAACAAAAACCGCTAATACTAATGCACTCGAGTGATCCCAGTACGGTCCCTGGATTCCCTCAACAAGCCCCCTTAGCAAACTAATAGCGGATTAGCATTTGGAAGGAAGGAAAAGCACTCCAAAATGCTCATACTAACCCTTTTACTATTCATTCCAAAGTGCCTTTTGAAGATCATAAACTGAACGTGTCATTGTGACCTCACTTTGGTTACTACGGTGGATTTATGGATTTTGAAGAATAAAGTTCAGTTTCAAAATATGAGGCCCAATCTGGAGCTACGAAGAGAAGGTCATTTAATGTACAGAACTTTATTTTCAAACCGAACTTTATTCATGAACGGATTTTTGGGGACTACTTAAAAATGGAGGGGATTATTTTGTGATAAGAATGTCTACCCTATACTTATAACGGGTGTCCTAAAGTGTGTAAATGACTAATCTACCCTTAACTTAATTTAATTTAAAACCAACCTAATAACCACCTATATATATATAACCACCACCTCCTCCCACCACCGCTGCCCACCACCACCACCCATCACCTACCACCTCCAACTACCACCACCACCAACCACCACCACCTCTATGTATATAGCTTAATTTAAATCATTAACGAAGATATTCTCACAAACCCATTACTTGTCATTCTTTTTTGGTTGAAGAAATGAGAAGTAATCATCAAAATGAGTTGAAAATGAAAGTTGCAGAGAGAAGTTCGGCTAGGAATTATGTGAAACAGTTTGTCGAACTAGCCGAACTCAGGTTTAATTGAGTTTTTTCTTTCAGAAAAAAGTTCGGTTACCTCGCAAAAAAAAATTCCCAATCGAACTTTTAGTTCGGTTACGTCGCAACTTTTTCGTTTTTTTCTTAGCCGAATTTTTAGTTCGGTTTTGTCGCAATTTTTTTCTACTAACCGAACTTTTTTCTGAAAACCTATATATTGAGTTCGGTTACGTCGAGAGAAAAATTCCCAGACGAACTTTTAGTTCGGTTACGTCGTAACTTTCTTTTTCCTAGCCGAACTTTTCTCTGAAAGAAAAAACTCCATTAAAGCTGAGTTCGGCTACCTGTTCTTCAGATGTCGTAGCCGAACTTCATTTCCATGGTCGAAATCAGTTTATAAATTTCTCAGTTTTTCGAAAGTTTTTGTCAATTCAAGCAACATTAACTAAATTTGAAGTATACCTAAGTACCCAAAACCCTCATTTCGAAATCAACCATCTTAAAAAAAAAAAAAAAAACCCCTTCTTCTCAAAGATTATTCTTTTAAAAACACTCAGCTAATTAATCTAACCTCACTAATCAATCATTACACTAACACTAATTAATCATTACACTAACTAATTTAATCACCAATGGCAAGTTTGGTATTAGAAAAAAACTAAGTTAAGGGGTGGCTCAAATTTACTTCAAATATCCACCCCAAAATAGAAGAGTAGTCCCCCACCTTTTTTGAGTAGTCCCCAAAAGATCATTCTTATTCATAAGCCACAGATCCACCGTAGTAACCAAAGAAGGCATCAACCACACACTTGTCTAGCACAAAATTAGTCAATTAACCCAATAACGATCATTTTTGGGTGAAAAAGACATGTAAAATTTGATACTGTTTAAATTGACGAGAATGTAAAAATAGCCAGGATGTAAACGGTCTCATCCTACCCATTTTCAAATACTTTTTCTTATTTTTAATTTACATCAAGATGCATCGAGTTTCACCCTTGCTATTTTTTAAGTTTAAGCCAGGATGAATCCAAATTCATTCTTGTTATTTTTTTTTGTCCATTTCACCCATACTAATTTTTACTCGTCCATTAGAACCATGTGTTAAAAATATTGACCAAATTTCTCCTTTTCTAGAGAGTCACAAACACTGCGCAAGACAAAAAAAAAATTCTTCACTTTGTTTCTCAATGTCTTCATTCCGAGTTTGAAAATACATATTTCCAAGGAAAACTGTAGTTCACAACATTTATAACAGTTAAGACATTCAAAATATCTCGTCTAATGTGGAGAATTTACTGGTGCGAAAGGCCTTCGTTTATTACTAGAATTGAAGTGCCTGATCAGTCGTAAGATAGATTCTGGTAGATGGATGCTCGAATTCACTATACTCAAGTAAATTCATTATGGTCTTTTTGTAATGTGGAGAGTCATTTTGATTCATGTATTTTGCCTCCATTATTAAAAGTTTTTGTTAATTGAGCGAAAAACAACCAGAAAAGAAGAATCCTTAAAAATAGTTAATGGAACTGGCCTCATGAGTTAGAAATCGAAATAGAGAGCGATAGGTTTGATTTAAAACACACTCAAAAACAGAAACTACGACAAACACCTGTCCTTTTCACTTTGTTTCTCTGAACAAAAGTTTTAACTTCAAGTTTCAAACACACATTTGCAAAGAGCAATATAGTTCACAAAAATTACACCAATTACAAATTTAAGATTATGGTGGATTTTGAAGCAAGCTTTTTACAAAAATAATGAACCACATAACCTTAAAATCTACAGTTAGATGTAACCACTGCATGTGATCCGACACCTATGATTAAACCCTTCCAACACTCATGGGCCATGTAAGGAGCCCTTTTGACAGGGAATGAAGGGCTATAAACCACTAACAACAATCACACCATCTCCAATTTCACAACCTCACAAAAAGTTGATTATGAAAAGATTAGCAACAATCGCCAAATGGCACACCGATAAGGTGCGTAATCCAAACTTCTCGACCTTTGTTTTTTGTACAGACACTAAAATACAATCACTGACCGTCCATATTTTATCTAACGGTCGATAATGATAGCATCTTCAGGCTAGAGTTAAAACTTCCTTGTTATAAATAGGCACTGAAAGTAAAGGCAAGACATCTTCAGGGAGTAATACATTTAGTCTTCTCTCTGTGTTCAAGTGTTTAACATAAAAAAAAAAGAACAAAAAAAAAAAACAAATCAAAAGAAGCAGACAAGTGAGAATATGGCCTCCTCATTGATCTCATCCTCAGCTGTTGCACCAGTAAACCGTGTTCCCCTGGCTCAATCTAGCAGTGTCGCCCCTTTCTCTGGTCTTAGGTCGACAGCTGCTTTCCCAGTTACCCGCAAGAACAGCAACATTACCTCTCTACCAAGCAACGGTGGCAGAGTTCAGTGCATGCAGGTATAACCTTATGCAATTGTAATCAAGGAATGTGGATTTGCTTGTTTTCCTTAAAGCCATGTAAATTTTGTGGCGATGATTATTCTTAGTAGTGTGTATTACGTATTTTGGTTTACGTATGAGAATACCAGATTTTGTATGTGCACCAAGGATTAACAAGAAGATGTGGTGTTCGTTTTAGGTATGGCCACCAACTGGTTTGAAGAAGTTCGAGACTCTTTCTACCTTCCACCTCTATCCCCCGAGTCATTGGCTAAGGAAGTTGATTACCTTCTAAAGAATGGATGGGTTCCCTGCTTGGAATTCGACAAGGTATATAACTACTTGCTTGACGTCTAACTATATGTACATAAACTTAGCTTGTTTATCCATATTCTAATTTGGTGAACATTGCAGGTTGGATTTGTCTACCGTGAGAACCACAGGTCACCAGGATACTATGATGGACGTTACTGGACCATGTGGAAGCTTCCCATGTTTGGATGCACTGACTCTTCACAAGTGTTGAAGGAAGTCGAGGAAGCCAAGACCGCATACCCCGATGCATTTATCAGAATCATCGGATTTGACAACAAACGTCAAGTGCATTGTATCAGCTTCATCGCCTACAAGCCTGCTGGTTACTAAGTTTATGTTCATTTAGGATGCTAGTATTTATCCATGCTAATTAGCAAATGTATAAACTGTATCAGAGTGTATCTATTGTGATCTTTTTAATATATAAATGAATTGTGTTTTTTGGTTGAAATATTAATGTAGTTAAGTTTCTAATTCGAGTGTTGGAGCATTTTGGGCTTTGATTCTTTAGAACCTAGTTAGTAAGTTCGCGAATCATTCACGAATTTTTCCGTATCACGAATTTTACCGTCTTATTCGCGTACGTTTGCAACTCCGAACCCAAGACGCGTATTATATGGCATTCCCGGATTATTCGCGAATCGTTCACGAACTTTACGTATC
>JAJJMB010010084.1:2961986-3023969 GCA_023531105.1 Papaver atlanticum | reverse complement strand
ATTTTGTGGCGATGATTATTCTTAGTAGTGTGTATTACGTATTTTGGGTTACGTATGAGAATACCAGATTTTGTATGTGCACCAAGGATTAACAAGAAGATGTGGTGTTCGTTTTAGGTATGGCCACCAACTGGTTTGAAGAAGTTCGAGACTCTTTCTTACCTTCCACCTCTATCCCCCGAGTCATTGGCTAAGGAAGTTGATTACCTTCTAAAGAATGGATGGGTTCCCTGCTTGGAATTCGACAAGGTATATAACTACTTGCTTGACGTCTAACTATATGTACATAAACTTAGCTTGTTTATCCATATTCTAATTTGGTGTACAATGCAGGTTGGATTTGTCTACCGTGAGAACCACAGGTCACCAGGATACTATGATGGACGTTACTGGACCATGTGGAAGCTTCCCATGTTTGGATGCACTGACTCTTCACAAGTGTTGAAGGAAGTCGAGGAAGCCAAGACCGCATACCCCGATGCATTTATCAGAATCATCGGATTTGACAACAAACGTCAAGTGCAATGTATCAGCTTCATCGCCTACAAGCCTGCTGGTTACTAAGTTAATGTTCATTTAGGATGCTAGTATTCATCCATGCTAATTAGCTAATGTATAAATTGTATCAGACTGTATCTATTGTGATCTTTTTAATATATATAAATAAATTGTGTGTTTTGGTTGAAAAATTAATGTAGTTAAGTTTCTATTTTGAGTGTTGGAGCATATGTAGTTACATCCGATCCGTGGGTTTGGGCTTTGATTCTTTAGAATACAATTACACGTTTAGAATTCCACCATAATATATGAACGATATTTTGGGGACTACTCTAAAAAGGTGGGGGACTACTTTGTTATATGAATGTCCACCCTATATTTTAAGGGGTGTCCTAAAAGATTAGGGAAGACTAATTTGCCCTTATCCTAATTAAGGTTATAACTAATCCTAATAAGCCACTAATTTAACCACTACCCACTAATCTAACCCCCTAAATTAAAACCTAAAATCGGTTTCAAAATCTTTTTTTTTTCTTTTTTTCTTCATCTTCATCTTCTTCTTCTTCCTCTTCTCCTCTTCTTCGAAGACATCGATGTTAATCGTCGATTCGAAAAAAATTCATCGTCGATTAATCAATTTTTATAAACAATGCGTTCTAAGCAGACACCAAGAATTCCAGGATTGAGTCCGGGTCTGGCAAATATAGCGAATCTCCCAAATCAATTTGAAGTTGATAAACAACTTCAAGCAAAGTTGGGAGATGAAGTCAAGCATCCAACATCAACCAAGAAGTCCGATTCGAGTAAAATGAAAATCCGCAGGTAATTTCCTTTATATCCATTCTTTTTAATCGTTTTTTGTTGAAGAAATCGATTAGAAATCATCAAAAACCATATAAAATGGTAGTTACAGTATAGATTTCGGCTAGGAGAAATTTTGAAAACCCTAGATTTTGGTAACCGAACATTCAATATGAAGAACAGTTCGGCCAATTAGGAATTTTTAGGTAACCGAACTATGTAGTTTGGTAAGCTCGCAAAAAAAAACGTAACCGAACTCCTTTTTATGAAAAATTTGAGTTCGGTTTAGTCGATAAATTTATATAGGTAACCGAACTTTGATAAAATATAGTTCGGTTACTTCGCAATTTCTATGTGGTAACCGAACTTTGATCTGTCAACACCAAACTTGTAGTTCGGTGACTTCGCAACTTATACCAGATAACTGAACTTTAGTCTGTTAACATTTTGTGTTTGATGTAATCCCATGTTCAATTTTATTTGATAAGACAATATTCTGTTTAGCTAATAATGTGGTTTTCATTCATTAGGAACAAAGGAAAAAAAATCTAATCCCCACCTAGATGAAGATTTGAGAACTCCCACCCCTCGTGGTAGAATACATTTGAATTTCCGAAACCGTGGTACTAAAAATGCTAAACATGGAGGGGGATCGTTACAGGAAGTGAACCAAGAGAATGTTCGTAATGTAATCCAAGATGTCAATTAAGAGGTGATGGAGAATACAGATGATAATGTTATTGAAGAAGAGAATGATGATGAAGAAGAGCAAAGAAATGAAGACCAAGGAAATGAAGAGGTTGAACAACAAAGAGAACACGTTGAAAATGTAGAGGAAGAAGAACAAGGACAGGGCAAAGAAGGAGAAGGATAAGAGGAAGAGAAGGATGAGGAAGGAGAGGAAGAAGAGGAGGAAGAGGAAGAAGAGCAAGAAATTGTTCATGTTAAAGAGAAGAAGAAGCCGAAGCCGCCTTGTGATAGATACTCACACATTCCCCCTGATAATTTGTGCTTGCCACTAGTGAACCCAACTTATGGTACTCCAAATGATGGAGGGGACACATTGTTTGGCTACAAACACTCATGGGCTGCGAAGATCTATGCGACAAAGGTATTCTTTAAGTTCATTCTTAATTAACAAAACGATTTTTTTTCGGACATGTTTCGTCAAGTATTAATAGTTTTATGTTCTTTTCGTAGGATCATAATGATGCAGTTTGTCTTATTCGTCGTCAAAAGGCGTCCAAATGGGATCTTTCTTTGGAGTGTGACGAGTTTCAAGCGAAGGTTAAAGAATGTGTGTTATGGAGAGCTATTGAGTACGCACATGTGGATTTTGACGCTGTTGCCGTATCCGCATTTCTCGAGAGGCATTATCCCGAGACATATACAATGCATCTTCCATTTGGCGAGATGGGAATTACTCCCGATGATTGCAAGAGAATCACCGGCTTACCAGTGGAAGGTAAATATCTTCGAGAAGGCTACAACCCCTCGATGCATTATGAAGCTCTTGAAGAATTGGCTCTAAAATGTCTAGGATGGGATGCAAGAAAGGCTCAATGTGAGTTTAGACGTTCTGTGAGGTCCCCTAAACGTGGCGATGAGTATAATCCAAGAGAGGAAAATGGAGCATTGAAGAAGATGGTGAAGAAATTCAAGTTGGTAAAGTTGAAGGAAGCATTTGGAGGGACAAGAAAGAAGGTGGAGAAAGGAAAGTTGGTGATAGACCATGAGACCCTTTGGCATCATGTCACCGCTTATTAGTTATATCAGCTAGGAACCATCATTTTCCCCAACACTTCTGGAAATAGGGTGGATGCACATTATCTACAGCTTTTGGAGAATCTCGATGAGATTAACAAATACTCTGTGGCCACTGGGGTGCTTGCTTTTGTTCTAGGAGAGATGAGCAAAGGGTCGAGGATTAAGACAACTCAAATTGGAGGTTACTTAACTCTTATTCAGGTGAACTTTTACATTGTTAATTAGCAAATTTTTCGCTAAAATTTTCTGCTTCCAAATCAATTTTCATGTATGTGGTTAATATTTTCGTATTTTCGCATAGGTTTGGATTTATGACCACTTCCCTTCATTGGGATTGGCTAACGAAAAGACACCTTATCCCTATGACGAACCTACAGCAGGAAAATGGTTGTTTTTGGACGCACAAAAGAAGTCTAAAGAAGAGCAGTTGACTTCGTTGAGGGAGAAATTGGATAAACTTACGGTGAACGATGTGGTATTTCACCCATACGCCGTACCCGATGATGTCCCTGTAGATGAAGAAGATCTGAATGGTTTCTCTACCGTCTCGGCTTACTATGGACCAATTTGGTATCCTAATGGCTACGCAATATATAATCCAAGGAGAATACTAAGACAACTTTGTTGTGTCCAAATGGATCCCGACGTGGAGAATGAAAATTTCAATTTGCTGGTTCAAGGAACAAGGAACACCGAGAAATATTTTGTTCCAAAACATGAACCAACTCCTACGGTAGGACATTGGAATGCACTTGGTAACTACTACTTACCTTTAGGTGATTGTGTACCTTGTGGTGGAGATGTAAATGCATGTGATGAATATTATATGGAGTTTTATCAAGAAATTAGTCATCCTTTTGTGATAAATAGAGAACAACAAGCTAAGACTGATAAGGCGAAAGCGAAGGCAAATGAGAGGGAGGCTAAGAGAGCTCAGAAGGAGATGCCTATTTGTGGAGAATAAGCAAAAATGTTATGGGATAATGTGGTAAGAAAATGTCTTCTCTTATACTTCCTTGTTGTTTGAAAGTATTGAAAATATAATTACTTATGCTTAAAAATGGAATCAGGTGAAGAAGGGTACGAAATTGTTGAAGAAATGGATGGCTAAAATCCGTAGTGGAGAGCCGATGTCGACTAAGGAACAAACCTATTACTACGGCGAGTGGGAGGGTCTTATAACTAAAAGAATGATGGAGCCAAGTAGGTCTAAGCAATTGAAGAGGGGTCGACAACAAGGAGAATGTTCAAGTCGCGACGTGGAGGAAACCGGTCGAGTAGATGAAACCCCAAGTGATGAGGAAGTTAAACCTAAAACTCGTGGTAAACAAGGAAGTGGTAAAAAGGGTTCGTCGTAGTGCTCGTTAGTGATTTCGTATGGTTTTAGTTTGAAAAAACATCTTATTTATGGATTTCGTATGGTTTAATTTCGTATGTTTGTGTCTTTTAAACAATTAGTTAAGGAGTTAGCTTAATTTAGATCGTATTGTTTTTCAACTTCCTCTTTTGCATCCGCTCGTTCATGTTCCGATAGCATCTTAATCTCTTCATATCCTTTTTTCTTGGGTGGACAAATTATTGGCTTGCACCTATTTATCAAATTACACCATATATGGAACGTACAAAGCATATTGTGTGCTAATGGAAACACTACCTCTATTGCATTCATCAATGCGACTTCATTGTCGGTGACTATAACCCCGGGAATATCATCACCTCGGAAGATTTCCTTAACTTGTTGTAGTGCCCAAATGCAACTAGGTTCTTGCTCGTCCCTTAAGAAACAAAACGCCACGGTAAACGGTGACTGCGTCGAAGTACGCACAACAATATTCAACAATGGCATCTCGTACTTTTTCGTCTTATAAGTACAATCCATTATGAGAACTTCATGAAAGCATTGAGCCAATTGAACACTCGTTGGATGCGCAATGAAGAGTTGTGTTATCTCTCCGTCTGAATCCACATCCTTTTGAACCGCGTAGTCTTTCTCTTTGGCCAAAAAAAAACAATTGTTGCATCACTTGTCTATCTCTCCATTCCTTCTTTCTAATTGTCACAATTGCATTACAAATGGTGGACAAAGATGAGTGGTTATCCTTGTTATCCTCCTTTAGTATTTGGAGCATTTGAATCGGTGAAAGACCCATTTTCCTCATTTTAGCTACCTTGTCCATCTCTTCAGGAGTTAGCTTGGCCGCCATGAAATGTCCTTCAAGATGCTCCGGACGAGGGTGGTTATGACAACCTTCCATAACCTTGTAGAGAACCCATCCACCCAATTCTTCGTTGTAATTAAATTCAATCTTGAATGGGCATTTAATCTTCTTTGAGAAAGTTTTGTTCTTCCTATTTGTCTTTCCTTTATAAACATAACCCTTCTTTTTGTGGCTTTTATCGGGATCACCGCTTCTCTCACAAACCATTTCAAAGCGGATTTTGCTTTCTCTCCCATTCAATACTAATATCACATGTCTTTTAGTGCATGTTGTCTAGCCCAACTCTTTGCCTCTAAAGGACTTTTGAATACCAAGTCATTCATATAGTGATGGGACGTGTCATCGTACAAAATATCAACAGGGGTAGGTTGATTTTCCATTGGTTCTATTGGATCAGATGCAACCTACGAGTAATAGCACAACGTCAATACCAACTAAAAATAAGAAATAATTAAATTTTCGGCAATGTAAAAATAATATACGATCCTGCCGAACAAAAATTTCGGTTATGAAAAAAAAATTGCGATCTTGCCGAACTTGTTCTTTGGAATTTTCTATGGTATAGTTCGGAAACATAATTACTACACTCGACTAAACCGAACTACAAAGTTCAGTTAGCTACTCAATGAACGTGATTTGCGATCTTTCCGAACAAAAAGTTCGGTAACAAAGGGACTAAACTCGACTAAACCGAACTATTAACTGTATACTCTATAAAATTAGTTCGGCAACGTTTTCTGGAAAAAGATAACCGAACTCTCAAAAACCTCCATTAAAACACAGTTCGGTTACCTGCGTATGCTGAAATGAGTAACCGAACTGCACATACAGGAGAGTTCGGCTACCTGTTTTGCAGAATTGCTAACCGAACTACTTTGACCTAGCCGAAATTTCTTCCTGAAACTTTTGATTTGGCCAATTTTTTGCACAATTCAAGCTACATTAACTAAATTTGATCCATACCTGAGTACCCATAACTTCATCTTCTGGTTGTGGCTGATAAAATTCATCATTTGGGTCGTTAGGTTGAGTTTGGGGTAAATAGCTTTCATCATCTAACAAATAACTCATATCCGGATCATTAGAAATATTGACAAATATATTAGGAGATGAGGGAGGTTCTGATTCTGAGGAGGAGGTATCATCACATGAATCACTCATATCATATTTACTAAACTCAAAATAAGATTTTTTGGGTTCTTCCCTCTTTTTCTTCATCTATTTTTCTTCTTCTTCTTCTCTCTCAATAATTCTGATTCTAACAAAACTATCCTATTAATAACTCACTAATCACTAACTAATCAGTAGTTAATCATTACACTAACACTAACTAATCAATAAACTAACTAATTTAATTACCAAGGGTAAATTTGGTATTAAAAAAGAATTTACATAAGGGGTGACCCAAAATTACTTCAAATGTCCTACCAAAAATGAAAGAGTAGTCCCCCACCTATTTTGAGTAGTCCCCAAAATATCGTTCTAATATATAATCTGTGGGTTTGTCGACTAAATCTTGCTTTAATAAATGCGTGCTTAAAACCTGAAATCCAGATTTTTGAGAAACAAAGTGCGAGCATTTTACCCGTAATCCGCGGACTTAACCGGGACCAACCGTATTATTGCGGATGGATGTCCGGAACGTTCGCTAATGAGTTGGATGTGAATGAGATTTTTGAAATCCAACGGACTACGGATTGGGCCCGGATGCAACCTCGAAAATTCGTTGGACATCCATACCCGTTAGATTAAGGACATTCATATGGCTTTTAGAAAATATATAGATAGTTTTGGAATTTTTAAGGTGTTTTGTTAGAGTGTTGTCCATGTCACTTCTATATTTATATAGATATATAAAATGTGTAGGTTCTATAAGAAGTCATCTATATTGGTTTTATTTTTTCATTATAAATTTTAATAACACAAATCCATTGGATTATCCGCACCCAATCCGTTCATCCGTGCATCCATTGGATGTTGGATTGGATGCGGATGCCAAATTTTAAATCCGCGGTGAATTGGATTGTATGCGGATGAAGTAAAAACCGGTCCATACCGGCCCATGCTCACCCCTAAGTGCGACGGATAAGGTTCGTTTTTAGTTGTTTTTGTTCCAGGGTTTTATCAAGTACGGATCAAAACACACGTACTTGATAACAAGCCATTTTCAACATTACCAGGAAGGTCATACTCAAAACCTGCAAGACACTATAGCAAGTTGGTGAGCTCACGGAACTCGTGGTACCCGATTAAAACATAAAGTTGGAAATTTTGGCTAGAATTTACCACTGACGCGGATTATTCCTGCCCCTCCTAACTCATAAAACTATGTCGAACAGGTTCTCCACTTAAATTCTCACAAACAAATAGATATGGACAAAACTTACTTTCCAATTCTCACAAACAAATAGATATGGACAAAACTTACTTTCCAACGCAATTGTGACTGAGATAGAGTGAGATTGTGGAGACAAAAGGATGCGAGACCAGAAATGAAGTTAATTGCGATACCAACAACAATAATATCAACACCAGAGATAGCAATACCAACAGGGCAGAGATCACCAAGAAGTAGCAGATTAGGAGGATCAAAAGATCAAACAAAATCATCATGGACACGGACATCAATTTCATTAAAATCACCAAGGTTTTTAAGCCCAATAGGAACTCAAATGGAAAATGTTATAATATATAATTAATATGAAAGGTTTTTTTGAAAAAAGCTGGACATGTTACTAAACTTAATCCTTAAGAACGGGGAAATGAGGAAGAATGCCAGCTGACAAAGAAAAAAACAAAAGAGAGTAATCGTATAGGAAGACCATGCAAAAGATTTACCTTGTAAAGCTGATAAATTTTATTATTTGCTGGTGAGTATAGCTCTGAATCTTCACAAGTTGTATTACTATGTGCTCATGTAACAAATTTATTCCAAAAAGAAATATGATTCACCTTCTATCATGGACATTAGATTCTTGCACAACCTTTTCCAATGCTTCAAGTACACCCCCAGCAATTCAGTGAAGTCTTTGTTTGGTGCATCGCCTCCGAGCCTTGTATAAACCATGGGCGCTTCCAGTTTAATCTGCTTTAGCCCAAACTGACGCATGCATCTCTCTGGTCGCTGGAACTTGCACTCGTTGTAATGAATTAGACAACTCCTTGCTTTTCAAGAAATCGCAGAAAATTTTGGATCGTACGTGTTGTATCACAAACTGCCAACGACATTATGATCGAAATTACGTTTCACAAATAATGGTTTCACATAGAATACTTCTACGATATAATTGGTGTTATAACTTACATCTTAGCCATCGCAATTATTTAAAACATCCCTGATCCTTTCATAGTTATGGTGCATGCTGTCAGTCCTACCTAGTTCCCACCAGCGACAGTGTAGCGGGAAGCAATAAGGTCTCTTTTTATCAGGCCGAAAAGTGGGAAAGCGTTCAAATATCTAACATTGTACATGAAAAGACCATAGTATTAACTTTTATCAGTCTACGGAAACATAGAAAGTTGACATAGTATGTTATGAAACTCAAATTACTTTACCATGAGAAGTGTAGCAGAGCCGAACATGTTGTTCCGCTTGAGGTCACATTGTTAGCCATGCCCCTGTACAAGTGAGCCGATGCTGCGTTCCCCATGCAAACTGGCCCGATATGGATGGAGTAGCAATCATAGATAGATATCACACACCAACAGTGTAACCACCCGACTCCGCAAAAATGGTCCAACCAACAAGGTAAGAAATGTATGCCCTGGACATATCCTGTTTCTCAGAATGCTCTAGAGAATCAAAGCTCATATTCTCATAGAAAATGGCCCCACTTCCTCATTCAGATAGGTGAGTTTCCATAAAGAGTGTTACTGCCACACCCCACTTCAATCTTAAATTGAAACTATATAACTCATTAAGACTTCTTAAAAGTCATCCTTCACATGCAGTCACACTATCACGTCTACACCATAGGGAAGGGACAGAGAATGAAATTCTCTTATAGTGTTTACCTTTACCCACCACAAATTAGTTGTCTCATTCGAAACCTTGATCTTGGGATCTCCAGTCAGCAAGGTTGAGTATCCTTCATGGCAAGTTTAATTTATGAGCTTAAGCCCCATCCCCCTCGATGCATTTTTAACTATCTCTTTGTACAAACCTTTCTTCAAAGGTTGTGCGATATTTTCCTTGGACTTTATCCAATCAATGGAAATAACGCCGATTGAGATTAGTTATTTTTAGCTTTAGCTATTATAGCTTGGCTAACACAATGTATAGATATAGCTGGCACATTCCTATGCCACAGAGGAATGTCTTCTAAAAAGCATCTTAGGAACTCCGCACCCTCTCGTGCTTTATCTAACGCAATACTCTCAGATTCCATAATGAATTGAGCAATATATGTTTGTTTGGAAATCTTCCAAAAACAAACCCTCCTGCTAGAGTGAAAACATATCC
Organism: Papaver atlanticum; assembly: GCA_023531105.1. NCBI lineage: Eukaryota > Viridiplantae > Streptophyta > Magnoliopsida > Ranunculales > Papaveraceae > Papaver > Papaver atlanticum. Next base: position 3,014,222 of record JAJJMB010010084.1, on the reverse strand, counting down.
ACTCGTAGACTTAGACTCCTCTGAGTCAACTGTCCAGTTTGCATCACAAAGTCCCTCAAGGACAGCAAGATACCTTTCATAAATCAAACAAAAGGTAATAGAGTATTTCAGGTACCATAATATTCTACTAAGTGCATCCCAATGCTCTTGCTCTGGACTACAAGTATATCTACTTAACTTACTCACAATATAGGCAATGTCTAGACTCTTACAGTTCATTGAATTCATCAGACATCCTATAACTCTTGAGTATTCAAGTTAAGATACTCAATTACCCTTATTTTTCTTGAGTCTACAAGAAGAATCGTACGGAGTACAAGCAAGCTTACAATCAGACTTATTGAATCTCTTAAGCACAAATTCAACATAATGAGAACGACTAAGACTATAAATGTTAGATCATCTTCTAATCATCATCCCTAAGATTACATCAACAGGTCCTAAGTCTTTCAAGTCAACGTTCTCATTCAGCTCATGTTTTTAATGGAATTAATCATATCTATGTTTGTATCAAGTATAAGCAAATCATCAACATACAAGCATACAATCACACAGGCATCCTTAACAAGGTACTTGTAAATATACTTGTCAGATTCATTGACTTAAATCCACTACTCATTATCACATGATCAAATTTTCCATGTCACTGTTTACGTGCTTATTTGAAAACCACACAAAGATTTGTTCAACTTACAAACTTTGTCTTCATAACCTTTCACTACAAAGTCCTCAGGTTGGTCTATGTAAATTTCTTTATCTAATTCACGATTTTAGAAAAGCTGTCTTAACATCCATATGATGTATCTCTAAGTTTTTTATGGAAGCAATTAATAGCAATTAACATCTCAACAGAAGTAATTCTCGTCACAAGTGAATAAGAATCAAGGAAATCTACACCTTCTTTTAATTTATAGCCTTTAGCTACCAACCTAGCCTAATATTTTTCCACAGTTCCATCTACCTTACGTTTCCTCTTTAAGACTTATTTACATTCTATGGTCTTACTCCCTGCAGGTAAACTAGCAAGCTCCCAAGTCTGGTTTTGACGGACTGAGTCCATTTCACTAAATGAAGCTTCTCACCAGAATGAGGTTTCAGTAGATGTTATGGCTTCTTTACGAGTATGGAGCTCAGACTAAGCTAGGCATATCATGAAGTCAATTCCATAAGAAGTCTAAGTTCTAATCCTTTTACTTCTCCTAGGATCAATTCTACTCCATCTTCCTTTGAAGGTAAATTATGACAAGTTGAAATAGTTGAAAAGACATCTAGGGGATCAACAATACATCCCTAAGAAGAGACAGATTTCAAAATACACATTTTCAAAGAACTCAACATCCCCAGACTCCATAAAAGTATTCACACAAATCTCAGAAAAAAGCAGAACTCACAACCAAAAAACTATATGCAGTAGGGTACTCAGGATACCTTACCTAAACACCCCCCACGCTTTGACGTATGCATAAGAAGGTTGTTTATATTTCCATACTCATATGGATTTTTATCGGATCCTTTAAAGGTTACTCTATTCGGGATATAACAAATTTAGAGGACGACCTTCCCCCACAAGTTGGTGGATATCCTTTAACTAACATGGCATATTTCATCTCCTTGATGCTTCTGTTCTTACGTTCAACTATACCATTAGACTATGGTGAATAAGGAGGTGTGATCTCCTATATGAATTTCATACTCGCCATCACGTTCATACCTAACCCTTTTAGTGGTAATATATACTTCGCTTTCAATTTCAAGTTTATACTCTTAAGGCTTCTAAGGCATTATCCTTATCCCTAAGAAAGCATACAAGATAGTACCTCGTACAATCATCTATGAAAGTTATAAACCACCTTTTACCACCTTCGTTTGGGTTGATTCCATGTCAACTAGGGCTAAATGAATTAATTCTAAGGGCTTAGAATTACTCTGAACAATTTTGCTAAAAGATTTTATAGCATATTTTGATTCTACAAAGATTTAAATTTTGTGTTCAATATCCAAACTAAATTTGGGTACGCAGCCTACGCTAGCTAGTTTATGCATTGACTTATTAGTTTACGGTTCCAAGTCTACCATGCAAAACATAAAATCACACAAAAGAAAACACAAGAATCAACTTTTTTCACTTCATCATTTTTTTTTTCCGTTAAGCATATATAGACCCTAAGTCTTATAACCGTTGCCTAAAAAATCACTGCTCTTAGTTACGACAAGTTTTCAAGATTCAATTAATATCTTAATTCTTTTACCATCTACAAAAGAACAAGATACAAGATTCTTGCATATGCTCGGAACATGAAAACTTCATTCAATGTGAGAACATTACAGATATGAGCTTATGCTCGACCTTTCCCTTTTATGCAACCTATGTCGCAGATGAGTTACTCATATAGAGTTTCTCAACATCCCTTATCCTATGATAAGAGGTGAACAAGTCTCTTTTTCAACAAACATGCTTAGTGGCTCCAGAGTCCACCTACTGGTCTCTCAAATTGGTTATTAAAATAACTTCCGACATCATGCCACTGAACTCGTTCTAGTTTGTGTCAACTAAATTAGCATTAACTTTCTACTTATTAAGGTTTTTATGTTGTCTAAAATTTACTGTCGTGTGGCCAGGAATTTTACAAACATAACAATCACCCTTAATTAAAGTATTGCCGGATTCAGTTTTACGAAACATACCTTTCTTATGAAGACTACGCTTAGAGTTGTGTTTGATGTTCTTGCATTTGTCATCTTTGGAAGAATTGTGTTCATCTACATGCGCCTAGTAGCCATGTCCCTTTTCAATTTCATGTCACAATCTTCGTTTATACTCTGACCACATACACAGTAATTTCCCAATCACCTAATACACCACATCTCACAAACCTTAGTTCCGAATCGGAAAATAAAATATGAGTTTTGAAGATAACATCTAGATCTACAAACTTCGTTTGAATCACCATTTCAAAAAACTCATGGTTACCCCTTTAAAACTAATTTAGTCAACAACAAATTTCTGCTCGTCAGAATTTTTCAGGAACGTTTCTCTGTTTTGTAAAATATCAAAAAAATATTTTTATAACTCCAAAAATTCTGAAAATTTGTGTGGGTAACTATCAAGATGTCTACTACATTAGGTCAAAAGGGTTCATCGAAATTCCTTCTAGGTTAAGAGAAAAATTAGAAACTCTACATCTGACCAAAAATTCGTTTTTTGTTTTTCACTCCACAATTAACATCCATGATTATTACAAACTCTAATGTCTTAAGATTGTTGGGTGCAATAATCAAAAACAAGGAAAAATCAAATAAACAAAAGTTATTGATTCTTAGCTCCGTTATAATAGAAGTGATTGCTTTGACGAAATGAACAAGCTCCCCATATCTCCGCAACAGCAAGAAGGCAAAACCTTGGAAAACAAAGTGAGTCACGTGTTCAACACGTTGTCCTTAAGACATTAGCGCCCGGATACACTCAAGAGTGATGCTATAGCCCTCACAGGACGGATATCTCCAGGATAAAACACCCTACTATACCTACTACTAGCATATGTAGTAGATGCTCAACTTGAGTTTGGCAACTCCGAAAAACCCTTAAGGAAATTCGCGAATGCTAAAGAAAACAATATAAAATATTTTCCCTTGGGGGTCTCTTTAAAATATAGAGAAACCCCTTTCCCATAGATTTTACAAAAGTAGTGAATTTGTTTATATAATTGACAAATACAACTTAAGAAGAGCAACTCCCCGATGTGGGACTAAAAATCTTATATAGTCTCTTAAAACAACCTAAAAGTGGAAACTCCACGGTGTGGGACTAATAAGTTTTTCATTCACAAAAGAAAACAATAAATTATAATTTTTATTAAAACTTTAAAAATCATATTTTATTAATCGTTTTCCAACAGCTAATTGGGTAAAAAAAAACTAGATAACTCACTAGGCCGATCCAACTGATTCTCCAACACGCACATGATTGATAAGTTCAGAGCGTGTTCAACTATTTTTGATGTTTTTCACGGAATAAGTAATATCCATGAGCTTTGCTCTTAAAATAATTATACTTGCATCTTTCATTTGGATAAATTTTCCTTTTTTACTGCATGCGCCTTGCTTATAACTAACTAGATGACCACTGCCACGGTGGGACGGCCGATCGAAGAAAATTGTCGCGAAAGTATCATTTTTCCTGACACAGCTTGAAAATATCATTTTTCTGACACAGGGTGAAAATGGGGTGAAAATATCATTTTCCCTGACACAGCATGAAAGTATCATTTTCCCTGACACAACGTGAAAGTATCATTTTTCCTGACATGGGGTGAAAGTATCATTTTTCATGACACGGGATGAAAGTATCACTTTTCCTGAAACAGAAAATTAGCCGATGCATAAACCAAAATATGGCTGCATCATGTGTTATGCATCCTTTGTGGTGGTTTGCATAATAGCTATGTATTCAATTTTCGAAAATTGTGCCTAAAGTGAAAGTATTACTTTTCTTGAAACGGAGGGAGTACATCGTTTTATTAGTTGCAATGGAAAATAAGTTGATGCATAAACCAAAATATGGCTACATAAAATATTATGTATCATTTGTGGTGGTTTGCATAATGAATATACATTTAATTTTCGAAAATTGTGCCTAAAAATGATAAACACCTCCGAATTTTTCATAAAAACTCTAAATTTGATACTATTGTTTGTACTCATTGCGTAGACTTTTTTAATACCATTCCAACTAGATAAAATTTGTAAAATTCCAAGGCACAGATTTTTAGATATGTTATAATAAATTTGGTTGCCAATTATACCCCTGAAAAAATAGGTTACAGAGTTATAGCAATTGGACTAAAAAGGAGGGACAAGTTAGTTCTTTCATTGTTGATTGAATTTTTTTGGTTACAAACACCAAATCCAATCTTTTTGTGTTAAATTGGGAAGAAAAAAAACATGCTTCACATTGACACAAAGTCACACCATATACTAGATGACCGCTGCCACGGTGGGACGGCCGACCGAAAAAATCGACGCGAAAATATCATTTTTCCTGACACGGTGGGAAAATATCACTTTTCCTGACACAGAAAATTACCCAATGCATAAACCAAAATATGGCTGCATAATATGTAATGCATCATTTGTGGTGGTTTGCATAATGGTTATGCATTCAATTTTCGAAAATTGTGTCTAAAGTGAAAGTATCACTTTTCTTAGAACGGATAGAGTAGTTTATTAGTTGCAACGGAAAATAAGTTGATGCATTAGCCAAAATATGGCTACATAAAGTAGTATTATGTATCCTTTGTGGTGGTTTGCATAATGGATATACATTTAATTTTCGAAAATTGTGCCTAAAATGATAAACTCCTTCGAATTTTTCGTAAAAACTCTAAATTTAATATTGTTGTTTGTACTCATTGCGTATATTTTTTTATAACCTTTCCAACGAAATAAAATTTGTAAAATTTCAAGGCACGGATTTTTAGATATGTTATATTAAAGTTTAGTTGCCAATTATACCCCTAAAAGAATATGATATATAAGGAGTTATAGTAATTTGACTAAAAGGGAGGGACAATTTGGAAATTTCCAGGGTATGACACCAAACCACCCAAATCCAATCTTTTTGTGTCAAATTGGGAAAAAACGTCATGCTTCACATTGACCCAAAATCACCATATATAGAGTCCTCCCTCGTTTGGCTTGGTCGCCCAATTAATGGGTGAATTATTTTTTGTAATGCTCCCCCGAACAAAAAAAATCCAAGTCTGCACCTGATCCCAAGTTGTCCACCTTCATTGTAGTGGGGCCGTTTGCGCAACTAGGATTTAGAGTAAAATAAAATGACTTATTTCATTAGCCGACTGTAGATAGCTCGAAGTCTCAAAAGTAGGCTTCAGCTCGGCTGAATATCTTTTTGATATACTCCACGTATTTTCATAATTTTGTAAAACAAAACTATTTCTTTGACATCCACGTATCATATGTTGACTGGATGTCAGAATCATATCGAATTTTGTATCAAAACCTCGGTTGTAGGCAACTAGGCATAGGAAGACGAATTCAAAAGATTGGGAAGTTGTGGAAGGAATGAATGAACGGACGCTTAAATCAGTATTGGCCGAATCACTCGTCAAAGATTCTGGGTTAAATAGGTGCAGACAGCAGCATTTTCATAAGATTTTGAATGAATAACCGACTGATGGAGCGTTCTTTTGGCTAATAAATGTATGCCAAATTTCTCAGTTGAATCCGCGGAGTGGAGCACTTCAGCAATCTCTTTGCATTAGGATATTCAAGGTAAATTAGAAAGAGGAAAAGGCTAAACTGATGGCCAAGAGTGTGTATTTCGGAATGTGATAAACGATGGTCGACATAGCATTATCAGCGCAGTAGCCTGTATGATAGAAAAGTACGGGGAGAGCCATAAATGCCACAATTTGCAATCAAAGGTGCTGGCAATGGCTAATAGCTCATTCATCTCTTAATGCATGACTCCAATTTTGCATCATTAGAAAATGATGTAGAGGTCTTCGTCATCTAGCTATTTAAGCAATGACAGATGAATAATCATTGTTTTTTTTTGTGGAACATGAATAATTATGTCTGCTTACTTACCGTATTGCATTCAAAAATTTAGAATTTCCATCTATGTTTCATGGGGTTACCTTAGAAACACAAGTAAGGTGATGCTGTGGTGGAAATTTACCGGGTTCTTGCAAAACAAGAAAATAAGCATTTTGGCGGAAAATTTGATGAGATAAAAATGCGAAAATAAATAATGGCTCTTTTTTTTCTTTTTAATAAGTGTTACATTGCACTGTGCTGCTTCAAATCATATGACATATAATTCAGCTTTATTTGAGAATAAACATCCTATAATGACACCCAAGATTCATACAACAGATGGATCAAAATTATCTGCTAGTCATATTGGTCAGGTTAAAGTTTTGAACAAGATAAATGTCCCTGATGTGCTACTTATTCCTAATATCAAGATGAATCTCATATCTATTGGTTAGCTTTCGATTGGATTAATAGATAAGATTGATGAATTTAGGGTTTAGGAAATATACTTCTGGGTAGCTTACGGCTTAGCGAATTGATAATCGACCATGAATCTTAGATTCACGATTTAAAGTACGATTTGATTCTCAAAATTGAAAAACGATTTGCTCCGCGATTCACGATTTCACAACCTTGGTTCCAATTAACACTTCACCAATTGCTTCTGATCCTTTCTACTCTTTCTTCCCTTGATAATGTGTTTGATAATGTGCCTAGTTTCTCTTTGTTAGTTGCACTTTCTACTATGCTTTTGCATATAGTATGCAGACTAAAGCAAAGATTAATGGTCTTTTTAACTCCAAAATGTACTTTCTAACAAATTTCCTTTATCATTGGCTTTTCTTGCTAACATCATACCAGCAGCTCCAACATCTTACACTCAAGTTCACAAGGATCGTAGTTGGATGCAAGCTATGTAAGATAAGTATGATGCTTTGCTCCAACATCTTACACTCAAGTTCACAAGGATCGTAGTTGGATGCAAGCTATGTAAGATAAGTATGATGCTTTTATGAAAGCTGGTAGATGGACTCTTGTTGACCATTATCCTTCTCAGTACTTAGTGGCATGCAAGTGGGTGCTTAAAATCAACAAAAAATACTTGACTATTCAGAGATATTAAGTCTTTTAGCTAAACCAACTACTATCATGTTAGCTATGTCTCTTGATTTATTTATAGTGACTGGGTGGTCATTAGTTGGAGGTTAGCAATTCCTTGTTACGTGGTGATCTTAAAGGGGTGGTTTAACATTATCATTTAGATGATTCACTCCCAAGTTCCTTATGATTTCAATGCGTAGAAAAGGATGGCGGCGGACATTACTGGCATATGAGTGAGATTCATCTGCTCTTCTCAAATGGGGGTGAGGCGAAGCCGAGCCACATCAAATTAATTCGGGAGGGGGCGAGGCGAGGCCGAAGTTGAAGACGAGATTTACCAAATCAAAAATATGGTTAAAAGAAAAAGATGCATGTGCTCTGTCTTTATTGAATTAAGTCATATACTTGATAAATCCCCAGCATTTCTGGAAGAAAAAAAACATGATAGGAAATCCATCATGTCCGGGGGCCTTGTCTTGCCCTAAGTCTTATTAAGGCTGCAGTACCTCAGCTTCAGTGAAATTAGCATCTAGTATATCAGATTCAATTAATACCATCAAACTCAATGTCTTCAAGAACATTCCTAATAATCTCTTCTTCTTTGAAAAGATTTTCATAAAAAATCTTTTCTGAAAATCTTGTGTTTCCAAAATCACAAGAGACAAAGTAATGATTACCGAAAAAACCACTTAATGATTACGTCTTTTTGATATTATTCAATTTTGAGTATATTGTTCATTAAGTGAGTTCCATCGAGATATCAACACAATAAATATATAGAACCCGGACTATTGTGTATGTACTGGGTCAATAACTTTTTGTTCAACTAGAATTTTTGATGGTGACACTGTAATGTCACCATCAAAAAAATTATTTATTGATGGTGACATTACAGTGTATGCCCAGTATACTTTTGAAAGATACTGCAAATTGTATATATTTGACATTGACCCAAAAGAGTTCTTTTGATTATGGCATGTTTTTCTTTTCCCTCAAATTTCATTTGACTCTGTTCATGGGAGATAAAAAGTTGTTATTTTAGATTATTTTTCCCTTTGGGTATACCATTACTATCCAGTTTCTCTATGCAGAATCTCAATCAGAATGGGAAACAACAATCACCAAGGAATTATTACATTAGTACTACCTTTAAGCTGGCCTATGAGTATTCAGGGAGACAACAAACAAAAGATGGTTTCAGTAATCGCATCTCTCGTACAAATAATCTGGTTTTGCAGTGTTTCAAGTACCATGCACAAATTCACCGTCCAAACATGATTCTGAATAACCCTATCTTTTTATAATTTTCAGGGCACACATATTGGATTTTGTGGTCTGTCAAACTTGAATATATTATCTTGGTTTTGTGGTCTCTCTTTTATAAGAAGAGGTACTTCTGCTTCCTTGCGGTTACATTAAATATATGGATTCACATTTCGCCTTGCATTAGAATACAAATAGGGATGTGAAAATTGAGCCTAATATTAACGAGATTGCATAATCCTTATTCGACTATCAGTTGCAGCCAAAAAACAATCCAATAATTCATATTCACTAAGCTATTTTGTCATCGTTCCGCACCCTTACCCGGATAACATACTGAAAAGTTTTTATAAAGAAATAAATCTTTATCAATGGTAAACTCTGCAGAATTATAATATGGTTGAGCCACTGATAGTAAATTATAAATTTATAGACAATGAGATTATAATCGTCTGATGAACTATCCGTTATCAGCTTAGAATAGGCTTATTCGTCTCAATCTGCGTCAAGTCTTGATCCAGGAGAGGTCAACCGATCGACTCAAATTCTTCGATGGCATTGGAGGAGACTGGAGCACACAAGCTAAACACAGAAGAACGGAACATTCAGTACAAAGGAAATGGTCATTCACATCCATACATGTTACGGGAACACTGATGAGATTTCGCCAAACATATAATCACTACCTGGGCATACCCAGCCTAGAGATCCTATAATCGTTGGGCCCGCCCGCGCCCCCAGTGTTTTTTTTTCCTTTTCAATTTGATAATGAAAAGTGAAAACATCACTTTTTCCGGGACCAGACGGGACGGAGGTAGTATTATATTTAATCATGAACTATGTTTTGAGTGTATGCGGTGGCATGTGTGGTGGTTGGTGGTAATGACCATACGCGTGGTGGAGTGTTTGGTGGTGGTGAGAGATGGTGGTCTGTAGTAGCATTTGTGGTGGTGGGTGCTGGTGGTAGTAGCTTTCGAGATCGTTTCTAAGATCACTACATATTTCCAAATACATTGAAACCTTTTATAAATACCAAGATCACAATCAGCTGAAATTCATACCAGATCACTATAAGGCATGCTTATATATACTATATTCTTATATAGTTTTGGTAATCCATATTCATAGTTCCGGTAAAAATTGTTTAATATAATACATATTGTTTAAATCAAATGAGTTTTATTGATAATTCAGTAAGACCTGTATGCTTAGCATAAGAGAATTGTAGTTTGTGGTGGAATGTTTTTCCCGAAAATCGCAGGTAGGGAAGGCAATACATATCCGTAATCCTCTGATTATATTCTTATCTTTTTTATGTTTAATGTTAATCTGTACACATATGATTGACCCTTCCCTCTACTATCAATATGTATACAACAACAAAAATAAAATAAAATAAGTAGAACAATGCAAAAAAGTGTTATGATCCATTATTTAACAAGCCTAACACAATTCTGTTCAGTAGACCTTAAAATACATCATATGTAACATATTCAGACATACAGGATAATAAAAAGCTTACTTGCAGAGTATCACCAATTAAATTTTTATCAGTTGAATTTGTTTCAAGGCCTTTGGTTAGTTGCTTATGCTCCTCAGACGCCTGCACATTTGAAAATGGGTATCGGTTATTCCTCATCCCATCCTTTTAGAGTATTTTGGAACCAAAATATTTTGTTTTTGAGACACTAGGCAAAAAATATTACACTGAAGCTCAATGAGAAATAAAAACCCGAGCATAATCAAATTAAAAATCCACATCTAAATTGACATAAACCACAAAAACAGTATCTTAGACTTGCTCAAACATATTCCAAATTAACGATTTACTTGAGTCAATTCATACCACTCTCGCCCTCCAACGCTGAGCAACAACATTACCAATCCCATTTGTACTCTTCAATTTCTCATAAATATTGCAAAAAAATTAATAATCAATAGAGTTTCCCAATTCTCTTTTGATTTTGGTTTACTATAATTTTGATTTTTTTTTAAACTATAATTTTGATTTTGGTTTTTGTTGTTGAAGGGGTGATGCATCTGTACTGTGAAAATCAATGAATTGAGTAGAAACTGGGAAAAAATCAATCATTGAATGGATTTGATGTGATTGAGCAGTTCATTTGGAGGTAATTTTTTTTTTTTTTTTGTGATATTGTTGTGTAATTATTCCTCAATCTGAAATATATGTGATTTGATAGTTTTCTCAGGGAATTTTATCTGCAATGTTGAATTGGAGTATGGGACACTTTCCTGGAACTTAATGAAGTGTTATGTGTATCAAGAAAATATATGTATCAATGATTAAAATATGAAGTTGTATATAAGTAGATATCTTTGTAGTTGTATTGATCCAAGGTGGAAATTGGAAGGATTCAAACCTAGGTTATAGTTGGCAAAAGAGGTACAAAGTTTCATCAACCACCATTGTCCATTTGTGATGATTTTTTATACTATTTTGCACCATGCAATGCAGTAGTTGCATAAAGCCTTCACTTAATATGGGTTCCTAAACATTGAAACCAAGTTAATGAGTAGGTATCATTCTCCGTCACATTGAGCATATCTTTTTCGTAAGAAATATATGTAAGTTTTAGATTGTGTTAGTTTAGACTTTATTTTTACTCGATTACTGCTTACTGCTTTGAGCTTATTTTGGAGTGAGAGTGATTGGATTATGAGCTTGTGAGCTTAGTTCTATTCCTCTGGTTTAGCCCACCATAAAAATCTTAGAAAATTATGTGTGTTTGTATATTGTAAATTTGTAATGGTAAGATGTTGATATTCTTGCTAGAATTCGCAGCACAAATGAATACTTGTTGAGTAATTTAGCCGAATTGATTTTCAGTTTTCATTGTTTACATGGAAGATCTTTTCCGCTTATAGGAAATGACCTTACCTATCCATATGTTCATTTTTCTCAAGATGTTTTTTCTTGTCAAACATACTGGGCATCATTTACTAAGCTAAAATGTTTCAAATTCCGACTACTGCAAAAAAAAAATCTTCGTATTGTAGGCAGAGCCTTTGATTTCCAACTATCGGTACTTTCCTCCAGCATCACATCATGCATGATAGTGCTTTTTTAGACACATTTCCTGTACCGGGGAACATTTCAAATGATAGTACATTTGGTGGAAAAAACTTTGGCGATTTTGAGTTTAAATATCATTTTAGATCAAGCTCGAGTTCTTGTCCATCATCGTTTGGACTTATGGTAACTTCCCAACGGACTTATAATTCAAAATTTCATGAAACAACTGGTTTTTATTAAATTTCGTGAAAATGTCACGAGCCCAGCTTGATTTGGATTCAAATGACATTCAATTGTCGGCCAAAAAGGTTAAGGTAAATTTGCCATATAACGTTTGAATTTGCTAGTAATGGTGATTGAAAGATAAATGAATGCATTTTTTGGACTATTTTATTTTAACATGGTCTACAATATGTGATCTAATCATGGTACCCAATGAAAAGATTAATAGGTGTGAAGTTTGGATCATTTTATTGTCAGCAATGAGTTCCAAGTTATATTGCTCGTTTTATGAATTTGATATTAATGTTAATTTTCATTTACATCCAGGTAATATATTTTAAGATGATTAGTTTAAGAATTTGTTTACTAATTCTTAGAATTTAATAAAATCGCTGTGTGCAGTGAAGTATTTCCGTACTTCCCTAGATGGATAACCACTAAAATTTTCTCTTTTCCCATATATTTTCAGCAGGTGCTCACTCAGGCCCAGAGACGAAGCCGAAGTTTGTCCATTAAAGCTTCCATAGCGTGATTTTAGGGCTTCGAATATAATGGCAACATCGGTGATTGTTGTATCATCTTCAGCTGGATCTTAAGGCAAGTCCCATGTCTCTGTTTTATGGCACATTTAGAGATTTGGATATAAATTTGTGAAACCTAGAAAATATTTGGGCTTTTGACACATTTGCTTTTTGCTTTAATTTAAATCTTATATTATATTTCTTGGGAGTTTATCATCTAGGATTTTGTCAGCTCATTGTCTTTAGCAATGAATATATTAATTAGGAAGTGAGTGAAATGTTTGAGTATTCTTTTTGATTATCTTTCCAATGCCTTGTTTAATATATAAACAATTGTTCACGTTTTATGATGCTCATGTATTTCCTACCTGGTTATTGAATAATGGCTATACATAGCCTTTGATCATGGTGCTAATTAACTACATATATAGTTGTCAATGTGTTACATTGTATATTTGTAGCTATTTTTATAATGTGAAAATAGATGAGGGTAAGGTAGTGGTTGCAGTTGATATGGGTATTGTAATTAAGGGTTGAAAGGGGCTTTAACATCATGTAAATCCTTCGAGCTTTAGAGAGCTTGTACATGTTTATAATGTATACAGGTACGATATGGCCAATATTACTCTTCTTAAGACGTGGTTTGTTGTGCATAGCCTTCATACCTTGATTGTTGCATATGACTAGTCCGATAACGTAGGTGAGTTTGTAAAGTTAAGATCATAGGGGACATGGACTTGGATAACCTTTGATAATAAAATGGAGTTCTACCATCAAGTTGCTTACTTATTAGTGAGTAGTATGAGATTTGTTTCTGCAGTAGTATGAAAGGCATCTAGTAAGTTATATAACATATGGGATTATTAGCACTTTATTTCTTTAAATAGAATCTGGCTTTCATCTTTTTTTATATTGAACTAGGTATCACGGCTCAACCCTTCATAATTGTATATTGACATTTATTTATGGTAATTGAGTAAAAGTGTATTTTGGTTATGGAGATCCTTTTTTGTATTTTCATAGTCTATTTACTCTGGGAAAGAAAGTTCCTAACATGTTGTTTATTTCCTTTGTTTACCTAATTTACTTCAAGATTACGGATAACTTACAACTTTTGAAGCAATTACATGCCGATATGAATATATTTTAATAGTTATATCAAATTTTTAATGTGTTATTTAGACCTAATTCGTATCTACTAATATCTATAAAAAAATGTAGATAGAAGGCACCAAAGATGTAATTCACATTTGTTGGTTTTATTATTTTTAGTACCAAAAACCTTGTGGCTTTGAATCTTTAGAGTTTTTGAAGGTATGCGACAGTTATATACCCACATATCCTTTTATTTTTGCCGGTGTCATTGTAGTACAATGGTAAAGTGATACCAGTGACCTGAGATCGAAACTCGTCAGCACCAAATTCTTTACCGATCAAACAAAACATATTCTTTTATTCTTTTAAGTGGTTTTTCAAATAATTATAATTATATCCTATATGTTGAAGATCATTTAATATCTAACATGAAAAAATAAGGTAGGAAAAAATTATCATCGAAGATCACCTAACGCTGCAAATTGAAATATTCATCTCCATTTGTAGTTGTCATATTTCTTCCAAACAGGTAAATAAAATCCCACATTCACGAAATCACCAAAAAATTAACCATTATCGCCAATTTCATGCATGTGCACCTATTAATCAGGAACATTAAGAAAATCAACACTAACAACAACTTTGTTCTTTTCTTCCTAAACCATGATATTATCTTCCACTGCACTGCTTCCTCTTTAAAAACTCAAGGCTATGCTACAACAATGTATATTCACCTGTATGTTTGGACCATATGATGGTAGGAATCCTTCAAAAAAATTGTGTACAAAAGGAATCAAATTATTTCATATATTTGTTGGTTCATTATTTTTAGTGTTCAAAAGTTTTTGGGTTTGAATATTTACAATATAAGTTGTGAAGTTATACAACAGTTACGAACCCACACCATATTATCCTTCAAGTGCTTTTAGTAAAAGAAAATTATATTCTTAACGGTTGAAGATCATTCATTAACTTATACGAAAATACCTATGATATATATCCCCATTTTTAGTTTTATATTTCTACAAACAGGTAAATACAATTCCTCCTTCACAAAATTACCAAAAACATAGCTTTATGGCCATTTTCATCCACATCCATCAATCAATTAACATCGAGAAAATCAGGAACAGCATCAACACACTTTTTATTTTCTACTTACAACCTTCTCATTTAATGATCTCGTCGTAAAGACAACTCAACCTTGATTTTGTCTTTTGTTGCTTATTCTTCCAAAGCATTCACAAAAAGATTTCATGATGAATATATCTCTTGTATTGACATTACATGACTAAGCAAGTTTTTCAGGTCTTCCAAATCCAGTTCATCGATATTTTGGCCTTCTTTAATTTAGATGGTGTTTTCTTGACCTCCCCGAACTTTGTTGGTCTTCACTAACTCGACTCTCTTTTATTTCCTATCAAGTTCATGTTCTTGATTTTCTATATTTTCTCTTTTCTTCTCTTTTTTTGTAATAAACTCTTAGGTAAGAATCTTAATCTATTTTCGGTGTTGCATATTATGTTCTTTGACTCTAAATCACCTAGTTAAATATCTAAAGTATAAAAGAAATTATGAATAAAATATACACTTTGACAAATATTATTTATGTTTCCCAAATTAATGAAAGTCGTCAGGTCGAAATGCGAAAGTAAACCTCGGTGTTATGTTTCTCTTTCGTCACCATATATTGTCTCCTAAGTCGTAGTACATTTTCCAAAATATCACATTACCCATAATTTCACATATGATAAGTCTTACCTACTTACTCATGGACCAAATACTTAAGGTTAGACATGTGAAGTTGATCCTAACTTTAATTTTTGCCTAGAAACTAACCATACTCAGGTCAACAATAAGTTCTTTTCTCATACTAATAACTTATGTTGTTATAGCTTGTGTATCATCTTCTTGATGTGAGGATGTACGTAGACATTTTTTTTTATCATTAAAAAATGCTAGCTCTTCGTTAAGTTAACATGCTCTGTTTCTCGTGACTTGGTTTAGTAAAATCCCTCGCATATTGTAACTAAATGCAGTATTCATTCAGTTGTTTCTCTAGTATGTACGATGTTTCCATATTATTAATTATTTTTTTTAATAAACATAACTCTAAGTTCCAAGTCAGTCTCTGATACCAACTCACATGTGGCTTCTACAGATCCAAGTTCACTCTCCATTTTAGATATATTTTTCTACGGATTCTCGATTTTAGTTCTCAATTTCAGTAATTTCATCACATAATTCATGGATATATTACTGATTTTTTTTAATAGAAGCCTTCGCATAATCCAATTAAGTTTTGGCGTTTTTCTATTTATCTCCAAATTCATGTACCATTAATATTCGAAGTTATGGATTTGAAATTGGCAATATTATATTTTTCCTCCGTTTCCTTCGGGCTTATTTTCAAAGTGTTAGTCTGTATTATCAAGTTCCGAACTACTCATTTCCAAGGTTCTTATCTGCTCCGGCATGTTTGAATTGACGCAGTTGAAGTCGTCATGATTTGCTTTGAAATGCTCATTCTTTAGACCCCTTAAAAAAAATTGCACCCCAAAGCAAATTTTTACACCCCCAACACAGAAAACTTGGTTTCTGCCCCTAAACTTAGAATATTAACTCTTTGTTGAAACTGTGCTGAGCTTAGGCGGTAAATTGTAAAACTTGGATATAGTTGGAATTTTAGATTGGATCTTTAATATTTGGTTTTTGGTACCCAAAATCCTCAAATTTTTCACTTGTACTTTAATGCTTCTCAATTCACAGTGCTGGTGCTTACAACATTACCTGTTCAAGCAACATTAAAATTTACAAAACCCTTCAACTATATTAAAGTAAATAAGCATAACAATCCACTTAGGAAATTGTTAAGTATGTATTGATGTCCCAAAATGCAGGAGGAAAACAGGTCGTTATCGCCTCAGTCATGCAAAGTATACTGTTAGAACTCGAAACCTGCAAAAATTACGGATACCACTTCTTTGTATTTCTTAGATATATGGGGTATGTATTTCTAATTGACAACCATCGTTCAAATGCAGTTCATACTAAATAGTACTGTAAATTTTAAATAACTGAAAGGACACAAAGGATAACCGGCGCCAAAATTACAAACTTCTTGTTAATTATCGTAACCACACTACTCAGTTTTACCGAGTCAAAATTGACACCAAAGCGACACACAACTTAGTCAAAAGTTACTATTGACCACAGATATATGAAGATCCCAAGATCACGAACTCATTGACTTCGGAGCTGTGAAAGCTCATGGAAGTGGATCTGGAAAAAGTAGAAAACGTTGTTACCAATTGAAAAATAAGTATGTTTATTGATTGGAATTTTATGTGGGGCGACATATTGGAGCTGTAAAAGCCTATGCATGACCTTAATCAAGTAAAATCACAGACAAATCGATTAATTACATAGTACAGTGATGCATAATTAACTGCAAAAAAAGCTTGTTTTTGCACCAAATTCCTGTCAATGATTGTTCGGTAGGTATTCAAATACGAAAATCCAACACCAGTTGGTGACTCTTGTGAGATGACATTTGCGCCTGTATTCACACGCAAAATTAGTTCAATATTATCTGCAGTTGTGAAAATTAACCATTATTCAACTTAAAAAAGAGACAACTCACCGTCGTTCCATGAATAACCATTGAGAGACAATATTTCTTTCACAGGACTCTAAATTAATGGTCCAAGTTTCATCATTGTTCTTTTTCCAGATGATGAACAATCAGGTTTTGCATCCCATACTACATACGAAAAAATTCAATTAGTGATGATCAGCGTTATCCATAAAACTAACGGGTTGGTTGATGAATTTTGAGGAGCTAGATTCAAAAAAATAGTACATTTCTGAAGATGATCAAAATTCATCCGCAGTTCAGGTTGTCTAGGCAAGCTATAAATCTTATCGAATTTCTTGAACACAGAATACGAAGACCGCCATAGATAAGGTTAGTAAACAAACCTATCTAATCGACTTACCATTTTTGCATATTTTGTTGTCGAATGCATCCTGCAAAAATTGTACATATAAAGCTACACCAAAACAATTTAAATGTGTAATTAGTATCATCCTCAACTACTGGAACACACGGCTTTCACTTATACTTCCCCAAGAAGCTTTTTATAGTGATACATATCTGAATCCATCCGAACCAAGAGGTTGATAACGTACTGTATAAAAAGATGAGCATTGAGGATGGCAAAAGCTGAGGGCATATTAGCTGACTATGGTGAATCTCCATTAAACCCACTCCATCCTAACCACACCTGTACCTCTTAACATGTGTACGATATTGTTTGTTGGAAATGGTTGCTTGTCATATGGTATCCTTGATCCTACCCGTGATCAATCAGCACATCATCAGTTATGCCCCCTGCCATACTTAACATTTGACCCTGACAATTAAGGCTAGCTAAGGAAAATGCAGGAGTTGAGGTTTAGCATTTCAGAATAACCAACTTGGACAAAATTAACCTAGCTTATTTTACAAACCTGAACTGTGAGCTAAACACACAACCAATGGTTATAACACGAATCAGAGAATCGAAGCAAAAAATTGTAGTGAACTAAACTAAGAAAATACCATGAACTGGAGCTTTGACATCACCAGTCCAATCACACAAAAAGCAAAAGACTCACTGAAATTAAACAGTCAATTGAAGGCTGAAATTATTTTACTCACAAAGAAAATTAGGAACCTACTCGCATGAATTGAAGGCTACCCTGCAAGCATCAAGTAAAACACAAAAAATTAAGTTAAAAATCTATGATTGCAGTACAGAAATACCTAAAATAAAAACCCACAAAGCAGAAAAATGCATCAACACTAAGTCAGTGACAAAGAACAGGATCGTTTGATAGCAAAATTCCCACAAAATTAGGCAATAAATACCAAAACTCAAACCAATTCCATGATCATCAACATTAAAGTTTTAGCCCAAAACTTAAAAAAAATCAGAATGTGATCCTAGCTTTCACTATACTCCTTAAGTTCAGTAATAGTTTGACTAAGCTCCTCAAGAAACATCATAACTTTTGGTTTTTATAAGAAAGTTGATCTAATAGAAGGAAATCTCCATTGCAAATGTAGGTCTCTTGCACCAAAACTAAAACAGATAGAGGGAACTGAATAATAAGTAAAAACACATTAGGTTTTCAGTCAAAGTTTGTAGAATGACATTACTTAAACCTAACCTTGTACTTAGTTCTGAGTTGATATTTGTTTCTGCTTCTTTTCGTCATGCTTCCAATGGAATAAGAGTAATGAATAACATGAATCAATAACCGTGTACTTCTGTTTCTCTAATCCATGAACCCTAACCAATGGAATCAATTTTTATGTACTGATGAAATCAATAATCTGTTTTGGACTGGCAGAGATGATTGAGAATCAATGAAACCGTTATGATGCACTTTCGATCCATCCATATCATGCACACGTACTATTAGGCATCAGCTATGATACAAAAAAGAAAGAAAACTAATCAAAACATACATACAGGTAGACCGAAGGCGCAATTTGAGCTTAAACTCCATACCTTCGCCCAGTCCATGTCAACCGAATCCCCGCACCATGGTTATTTAAGTGGATACATCTGTAATTGTAGTTGAGATAATAACAACAAAGGTAACAGCAAGAACACAATTGTCAAGTAGTTTTCCTTAAGCACCTATACTATTTAGTTTACAGAACTTACTCATGAACAGTGAATGGATGAATTACCTGGACAATAATAAATATGATCATGATGATAAAATTAAATTTGTATAAAAAAGATCAAATTGGAGGTAAAACTAAATTACCTGGAGCCAAGTATCCATAAGTCCCAGCAACCAATGTAGTTGTTTGCAATACTTTTGGAGCTCCGAAATCTGCGGCTTTAGGGAATAATCTGCATTAAGCAAGATATTTGTTGACTTTATATCTCTGGGAATAATCGAAGGTAGCATATTTTGGTGGTGATAAGCAAGACCTTGCACAACTCCTAGAGCAATTTTATGTCGGGTTGTCCAATCCAAAAAGGTTCCCGTATCATCTCAAGATCCTGGTCCAACTCCATATCATCTGTTGGAGTCTCACTCGGTGAGCATCAAATAATGGAATCACTATATTCCATTGGAAGCATGTAGCAAATAACAATGCCATCTGTGGGAGTTGAACCCACAACTACATGGTTGAAAATCATGTGCTCTTCCTTTTGAGCTAAGATAGCAGATACTACTTCCAATGTAAGTGGGCAAAAAAGAAGTTTACACAGGGCCGTTAATTGTTCAATCAAATCTGCAGTAATAAATTCCTTAGTTTTCTATTCACAAAAGAAAATTTCATTGCTACCAAGCACTTGTCACCTACAGCATGATTATTTTCACTTGTCACCTACTACATAATAAGATATAAGTCAGACGCTAAGATTTCTAAAGTCGATATAATATATGCCTACGAAATACCTTTTGATCAGTAACTTAAGATTCTCAGACTCCAAGGACTTAGCATGCAGCTTTTGTAACTTTTGGCCATCAAAGCATGCTGAATAAGTTGCTTACCTTTTTGCAGATTTCTTATCATGCCAACCAAATCCTCAAGTGGTGTAGTTGAAAGCTTTTTTCCACCGTCAACATTCTCAATTTGTTACCAATAAATTAAAAAAAAAAAACTTTCTCAGTCTGTTATCGATAAGAAAAAATAAAAAAACTCTAAGTCTGTTAGATTAATGTAGCATGATCTATACATAATTATTATTCCAACAATAATTGCAAGAGTTGGATAAATCCAAAGATACCCAAATAAATCAAGATCGATGAGTGTTTTAAAAATTACAGAAATAGTATATATGGTCGAAACGACAGGAAACACACCAATCCCAGTAATTACTTGTTACTAATTAGCTTAAAATTACATGCAAACCTATTTTTATCATCACCTGCTTAGTTATCCATTACCGGAAAATAATAAAATCCAGTCAAATCATTCTTATAATAAACTTCATACGATTATTCAACCACCGCATACCAAGAATTTCAATATCAACATCCCCACTATTAGAATTTGTTTACTTAAAGTTGAAAAAGAATACCTACAACCATTCTAATCACTTTCCAAACGTGACGAATCATGAGCCATGCGAGGTTACTTACTTTATTAACAAATGTAACATCAACTTTATTGTCTGACATGCTTTCCTTATAGGAACTTGTGGCACTATTTTTAATAGCACTCTGGACTGCATTCAATAGTTTCAATATATAATGACAAAATAGTTTTGAGTATCAATAGTTCTACAAATGTTTCACCAGAAACAGCAAATTCCTCCCCTTTTTCCTATATAGTAAAAAGTAGGAATTCTTAACAATTTAGCTCTTGGTTGTGAAGATCAAACACAAAGGTATCAAGGTGAACAGATTTGACTTGAAATTGTTAAGCAACGTATAAAATATCACACAGCTGCGACTTTTAAGTTTAAGTTTTATCTAGAATAGTAAAAACCCCATGTCATCATAATTGAATCAAGATTTACCTGAAAAGTATTGAGCCGCAGGTTTGCAAATGAAGAATAACGAATAAAAAGATGTGCCCGCAAATTATTTCTCTTTTGCCTACCGTGCCTGCATTGTAAAGAGCAGAAATTACCAACAGTAGAAAAACATGTATAGTGTGATCACTCCATGAACAACACCTAAGCGTATAAGCTACAGACCATTACCAACAACAGAAAAACGTACCAAACTAAGAATTGGCCTGTGATCACTTATTTGGTAGCTTATATATGGTCAAGCAAAATAAGCTGGCAACCACAGAGTCTAAGTAATCATGGGGAGCCAACCTATCACACAATCTATTCATAATAATCGGTATTCCCTTGGATTGCTAAGGTTTTGTGCCTGGTGTAGATTGATAATCAATCATAAAAATAGATAAAGAACAACACATAAATGGATTACTGAGTAAGAATATCTTCATCAATCATAAAAATAGATAAGAACAACAAAATCGATTCCAACAACAGATAAATACACCAACAGCTCAAATTGAGCAAAAATACACTGAACATACCAAGAGTATTAGGGATCCCCTGATATGGAAGGACAACCCTACAAGCTGCAAGCAAAATATATTTAAAAAAAAATCTAAAAATATAAGTTTACAAATCCAGAACTGCACCATAGAAAATCCTAAAATCAAAACCTTGCTTGCAGACAAATTATGAAAAGTGTTTGGATTAGGTTCATTGATTCAAACAAAATTTAAATCAAAATCTTACCTCGGTGTAGATCAAAACAAAAGGGTTAGGGTTCATTGATTAGAGAAACAAAAGTACATGGCTATTGATTCCATTTTTTAAGGTTAACAAAAAATACATAAAAGTTGATTCCTTTTTTGTGTACACGGTTATTTTTAGGTTAGTACATAAAGGATAACAGGAAGAAAACAAAAGGGGGTTTACCAAGTGAAAACTGTTTTCAACCAAAATCGTACCTGGAGAGAAGTTTGGATACCCGTTTCAAAATTGCCATCCGTATATCGTTACCAAGATCTAGAACTTTGAATTTCAAATTCATGGAGCAGTTATTTCACACAATATAGTTCGGCACTGTTGATTTGAGAAGATCTATTAGAGAATGTTATATGGTAAATATCGTGTGTCCGGAATTTTTAATATTACCCCAAATTTCCTAGCCGTCCAATGACTACTCCATCCGGAACTTCCCGACCTTCGGATCGGGTCTATATTAAACGTCGTCCGTCTGATAACTTTTGTCATCATGGAGACAAACACCATACCTTTTTATAACAATGATTGTCAATGTGTACATAGTTGTACACATGTGGATTTTTAATGTGTACATAATTGTACACCTGCTGAATTTTAATGTGTAAATGGGTGTACACCTGTTGATCGTTAATGTGTAAATAGTTATACACTTGTTGATCGCTATTGTGCACATAATTGTACGTATGTCGATTTTTAGTGTGCACACAGTTGTACACTTGTTGATTCTTAATGTGTACATTAGTGTACACATGTTGATTTCGTAGACAATACATTCAAGGCTATTGAGAGGAAGGATCCTGCTCAATAAAAAAAGTGGCTTGTGTACTGGGTAGATTTGTGCTTTATTATCTTTACTCATCACAACATTTTATTTTATTTTTTGCATTAGCTATTAGTCAATAGCAAAAACTCAGTAAATGACACATCGTGACTGTCGATTTTCTATAGTAAAGGCCTTCAGAGTCCTGTATATTACTTACCAAGTGCTTAGATTTTAAAAGTTGAAAACTCTCTTAATACTTAATTGAGAAGTTATATAATTTTGTTTAAATAATTACATCAGATTGCAGCTTCTCATACCTTATGAACCGTTGTTTTTGCAGCACTTGGTAATTTTAGCCTTGTCGAGATTTTCTCAGAAAATTCTATCATGGTAAATAGTTCTTAGGCCTTTTTTTTTTTCCTTTCTTCACAATAAAAATTGTGATCAACTAAATCATTAGATTTCCTTTACTTATATAAATTTTATTATGGCATACTCAGAACTTTGTTAAAAAGGGCAGATATGATCTGGGCGCATGAAACTCAGGCTTATGTAAATTTTTATTTGTTTGCAGGTGTCCCATGTACTACGACATTAAGTTTGCATTTTCGGTGTGGCTTAATTTGTTGATGTGAGTAAAACTTAATTTTGTTTACATTTAATTACATTTAATATTGATGCATCCCCACCATCTCAATCATTTAACCTTATTGCCCCCTCCACTTGTGTTAATGGTTGGCTATTTTCCTTTAAAACCAAGGATGATAGAGTCGATGCCTGCTGGTAACCCAAAGATGCTTGAGCAAGATGTGTAGGCTGGAGATTCCGATATCTTCTAACAACGCTTCTACATTAAATCAGCTACTATTTCAGATAAGCAAGTTGTTTTTGGCTTTTCGTTGTTAAAAACTTATTAGTTCATCAGGTATGATGGTGAGTCTCCACATTTGCATTTTCTAATGTTTTTAACCTTTTGAAAAAGATCAACATGCGAGCTTGATTTTTGATGGTTTTCATGTGTACATAGTTGTACACCCGTTTATTGTTAATAGTTGTACACATTAATATTGTTACCTGCAGATTTCATTTTGCGTGATTGTCGGCTGGATCATGAGGACCTAAATTTCCAAGTTCATATCGAATCCTTTCTTCAACTCATAGGTCACATTTTATTATAATTCTCTGAGTAGTACTGTAATTATGTTATACATTGAAATGATATTTGTAGAATCTCGTAGGAGTCTGGAATGATAATATAGAATCACCAATACAAGATAAGTAGATCTAGGTGCATGAAATTGTGGGTTATATATAGATTAGTATGTTAAAGCTTGGCAGAAGAACTGACCTCTTCCTTTGCGTATCCGAACGATGGAGTTACATTCCGTTTGTAGTATACCATGGAAAAATTATACACATGTAAATTGTTAATGTGTACATAGTTGTGCACCTGCTGATTGTTGATGTGTACATAGTTGTACACCTTTTGATCGTGTACACATGTCAATCGTTAATGTACACATAGTTGCACACCTGTTGGTTGTTAGCATTATCACTTTCATATTTTACTCAAACTAGAATTTGTCGACGTATGTGCATGCCTATCTTATGTTACTTGTACCGTTGTTATATTCCAGCATTCACCATTATCTATTTATTGAGCATTGTTTTTATTTTGTAGTTGGAGCTGACGTTGATGACGACAAGTCAAATACAAAGATACCACAAAGCTAATTGCAAGTGGAAGGGAGAAGATGGCTTCCATAATTTTTGGTGGAGATGCACTAATGGTTGTTGCTGCAAGTCTGCAACAGGTGTTGTATCTCTTACTTCCCCTAAGACTAAGGAAGAGGAGAAAGTAGAAGATAAAGAAATCTTTTTCCATAGTAAGTCTCTTGTTTCTTTTCCCTATCTCCTTTTTACTAGCCAGTGGTTTAATATTTGCATTTTAGATGATACGTTGATAATGAAAAACACGCCTAAGTTTGATGACTATAACATCCTTTTATGTTTTAGTTTCTATTGTCCTTGTTCAAATACTAGCTTTACGATACGTTTGAAATTTCTTTGTAATTTATAATTTTACGAACGATGGAGTTACAGTCCATTTGTAGTATACCACAGAAATCTATACACATGCAAATTGTTAATGTGCATTTAGTTGTACACTTGTTGATTGTTAATGTGTACATAGTTGTATACATGGTGATTATTAATATGCACATAGTTGCATACATACCGATTATTATTGTGTACATAGTTGTACATCTAAATTTATTTTTTGATCGTTCAAGTTCGCCTGACTATCCACGTTACGACCTCATTGATATATAGCCTCTGTTATGGGTATTATGTTGGATTTTGCTTGGTTTTCGGAGATGTTTACATAGTTGTGCACCATTGTCCAGTTTGATGGATATATTGCATGTCTTGTGAGTATGGATATTTACTTTTCTGGTTAATTGTAGATATTGTTGTTTTGGGGTAAAAACTGATTCTGCAAGAAATGGTAAATTTGGGTGTGCTGCCGAGAAACGAATCTAAACCCTACAAAAATGCACTTCATAGGAGTACTTTAGATTCGAGAGATCAATCTGTACAATTCTGGCCTAAACCAAGAAATGGTCGTTCCAGTCTTGCTTCAGTCACAAAATGAAGAAGAAAGGTTGATCTTAGGGAGGGAAGCGAAGAAGGTGTTGAGATCAGAATGATGAATTATGAAGGTGTGGCTGTTTTATGACTTGTATCAGAATTTGGAACTTTCTTGCAGATTGTAAGCTATAAGTTATTTTTATGTTTTCTGAATACTTGTGTTCATAACCATTGTCGGTTGAAATAGGTTGAAAACCTATTTATACAAGTCATAGTTGAACGCACCCTGATCTCACAGGAAGTGGAAGTAGTTGAGTGATGGAGAAGTGGGGATCGTGTAAAATGTTGAAAACCACGTCCCTACTATGAGGGGAAGAACGGTCGGTTACACCCACTACTTCTCTGCTGCCACTAACTATTCGCCTTTCCTGACACTTTCTCATAATGGGCGTGTTGCACGGCGCACGCTGTAAACCGCCAGACCAATACCCTGATGAACATCCCCCAGTTTGTGACATGTTTGATGTCTCGAGTATTTTGTAGGAAAAATATGCAGCACGCTGCTGAGTGGGTCTTGCCTTCAAGACCTAATTATTCTGACCAATCACGCGCAAGCTAGGCGGCGGGCGGTCATTTGTTATAAGTCGAGCCATGAGACTTGTGGCCGGCCATCTTGGATCAGCTGCCAGGAGCTATCCATGTACATAAAAGATGTGGTGGTCGGTCCATATAGGAGAATGATGTCTGGTAGCCATTTTGACATCCTATTGGTTGGCCCAGATTAAATCTAAACCGGTTAAATTGTCTAGCCAAGTTGGATGGCTGAGATGATTTGCGACAGTTATTGGTTTCCGCTAATTTATTTAAGACCCTTGTAGGCAGCATGACTAGCCTACTTTGGTTAGCAATTGTGAATGCTGGCTGCAGGTTAGGAGAATTCTGATTGGTTGAAATAATAGAGGGCCCGTACCAAAACTGTTGTAGAATTCTCATACGAACTTGGATTTTGATGATCCGCCCTCCATTCTTATTAGAAAGGAATTTCGTATCTTCCCACTTGGGAATATTTAGGTTTGGATCTCGTCTAGGAGGTGAAAACATCCCGACAGTAAAACTCAGGAGGAATTCTGTCAGTTTTCAGCCATGACCTAGCTCGCCTTTTAAGATGTATCTTTTAGCTCGTTAATCCGATTGATGTGATTTTTTTAGTATGTTATACTAGACATCCACATGAAACTTTTGGCACATAGCTCATGTCCATATTCTTTAGGAGTTCCTCCCAGATGTTTGACCAACCTTGGGTGACTTTTTGGATGTCGTTCAACCTAGTTAAATCGACCAATAGGGATCAAGCTATTGCGCAGCGCAAAAACAACTTCCAACTTTAATTAAAAAGTGTAGGCTGTGCATTTAAAGAGATTTGATTGGTCGATGGGAAAGAGGGGTCGTCAAGCAACATTATGGGCATGGTCGGCTGATGGTACGGCGGTGCACGCTCGGCGAACCGGTCGACGAAGTGGCACGGCCGCGTCCCTTTTGCTGCTGCCTTCATGTGCCGCAATTCCTCTTTATTTCTTGTTTTTTCGAATTTGGTAGGATTTGCTCCTATTAGTTCCATGGTGGATCAACTTCCTAGTTTGCATAGGTTTGGTCTCGACCAATAGGGTTCGAGATATTGCGCAAGCCGCAAAAACCTAATTTTTGCAAATTGGTAAAATTAGGTAAAAAAATTGAATTTTGCGAGCTGTCACAAAATTAATCAAATTTGATGAATTCTGTGCGCTGACACAAAATTACCAATCTTATTCTCAGAGAGCAGCGCAGCGTGCCTCTAATTAAGTACTTTCATGCAGATCTCAATCCTGATACTTCGGGAGATTCATGCTACTCGGCTGCGAGTGAACATTAATCGTCATGTCATGTCAACATTAAGAGTTCAACTGGGGAACATAGCATAGGAAAAATACTCGGCAAGCCATACATTAGTGAATAATACAGGCGGGAGATTAAATACTCATTATGCTCTATACTAGTGAACAATTCATCTAGGAGCTTGAGTTTCAATACAATATGAAGAGCGGCATAGGCACTCATCAGATTTTAATATATTCTTCAGACTTCTTGAGGAATATAGACATATCAAGGTCTACTATTTCTGACACCGGGTCAGTTAGACAGACTCTTACAGTTTTTTCCTTAAACTAAAAACCACCATCAACAATTGTACACCATTATCCCTTCTCATGGATGTATATATAATTGTATTGCTTGCCATATTAAGCGTGTGCAGTTAGGACCAAAAGGATTGTGTCTCTTTAAGTTAATAACTGACTAACTTTCTACTTTGATCGCTTTCTTTGTTTTGTTTCTTATGTGGTTGTTGGTGAAAGGTTATCATTTTTTTTTTCAAGCCGTGGTTTCCTATGTTTTATTGTTTTGTCCTGGATGCAGGTTAAATGCTAAACCATCTTATGCAAATCCGGCCGTTATTCAGCTAGAGCTTGGCGTTGTCGATATTTTTGCCAATCTGTGCAGACTAGAGTGGCAGTCTGGCTATCATGAATGTTGGATTTTATGTATTTTTGTTGATGTGTACATAGTTGTACACTAGTGTGAATTAAAAAAAAAATGAAAATATATAGTCATATGGGTACTCTTTTTGTAGATCTCGAAAAGAGCTTTCCGAATATATAAAATTTGTGAATTTTGGACGAGCGGTTCAAATGATAAATTGTTTTTTAATTATTTATATATTATTTTAGTCATTTTGGCGAGGATAGTTTATGCTCTAATTGTAATAAGCCTATGGATATTTTTGGTGACCATGCTCTCCATTGTGCCAAAGATGTGGGTATCAAGTTTCGTCATGACCTTGCTCGTGATGTAATTGTGGATATTTGTTACAAAGCTAGTGTGCCTGTGCGTAAAGAAGTTGATTTGGGTTTTTTGTCGGATGCTAACAAGGATTTACGTCCAGCGGATATCCTTGTCCTTAACTGGGAAAATGTCCTTCCAGCGGATATCATTGTCCGTGCTTTCGTTCCAGGTCAATCCATCTCGAAAGCAATTGCGCGCAAATGTACTAAATACTTGGAGGTATGTGCTTCACATGGGTATAGTTTGGGTGTTCTAGCTTTCACTAACTTGGGAGAGCTTGGTGATGATACTATTTGTTTTTTTAAGCGTTTGAAGAATTGTTTAGTTAGCAATGATGCTGGTAGTGGTTTTGGTAGTTTTATTTTTCATAGATTGGGTGTTGCTATTTAAAAAGGAGTTGGTGCCCAGCTTGTTGCTCGGTTACCAACTAAAGCACTATACGATTCATAGTTTTGTATTACAAACTATTTTCCTTTTTGGACATGTGGTTTAAATAAAAAACTGTAAATAATAAAGGTTATTATTCCATGTATTTGGACTAATTTGTACCTAGTTGATTCGGGCTGGACTAAACCGTATTTTTGGACTGGTTTTTGGACTAGACCGTATTTTTCCCTTGATTTTTCCGGGAACAGTTTTTATGGCACCACTCCTTTTTGGAGGGGACCATGATTTACTTAGGATGTCCACCCCACACTTATAAGGGGTGTCCTAAAGTAATGAAATGACTAACATACCGTTTGCCCTAATTTTATTTATAACTAATTAATAACTATCCTGAACCTAATTAAATATATTAATATAATCCTAATCAAAATCATTAACAAAAATAAAAGTTACTGAAAAAAATCAAAAGTTAAAAAAAATTATCTTATTCTTCCTTCTTTTCTTCCCTTTCTTTTTTAATTCCTAAAATGTACATCCCGCAGGTGTTTTCATGCCAGCTCATATCTTTTAATTCCTTTTTGATTGAAGAAATCGAGTAGTAATCATCAAAAATGGTAGTTACAGTAACATGTTTGGTTAGGAGATTTTTGAAAGAAACCTAATTTTATAACGAATTTTTTTAGAAATGAAGAACCCCAAGAACAGTTCGGTTAGGCAAATAAATTTGTTTATTTGTTCCGAACTCTTCTCTGTATAGCCAACTTTAGAGTTTGGTTGATTTAAAAAAAATATCCTAACCTAACTTTTCTCTGTATAGCCGACTCTTGAGTTCGGTTAAATCGTAAACTTTTTTTTCAAAGCCGAACTCTTCTCTGTACAACAAACTCTTGAGTTCAGTTAGATTGCAATTTTTTTTTTCAAAGTCGAACTCTTCTCTGTACTACCAACATAAGAGTTCGGTTGAATTGCAAAAAAAAATCTAACCTAACATTACTCTGTAAACCCCATCCTAAAAGTTCGGTTACCTATCCAAGAAACATGACAGCGAAACAAAGCAAAAACTCCATTAAATATCAGTTTGGCTACCTGTGTCTGAAGATACACTAGCCGAACTACACCTGCAGAAAAGTTCGGCTACCTGTTCTTCAGATATTGTAGTCGAACTTTTTTGACATAACATAAATTTATTTTAAAAGATTTCATTTTTTCCGAAGTGTTGGCCAAATCAATCAGAATTATCTAAATCTGATGTTTACCCGAGTACCCAAAACCCTCATTTCGATATCATCCATCTTAATTTGTTTCTTCCAAGGACATCTTCTTCTTCTTCTTCCCTTAAAAAAATTTCCTTCCAAAAAAACCCAACTTATTGATTTAACCTTACTAATAACTAACTACTTAACTTAATAATTTAACTAATCATTACAGAGTCCAAATTTGTGCACCCCTAAGAACCGGGTGATGATATTTTGATAGTGGTAAGAATGAGTTCGTAAGACTTGTGAAAGCAATTGAATTTAGATTTATTTAAACTAAAAGTAGAGAAAATTTAAATCCAAATTTGTTTTTTTTTAGAGTGAAAATAACCAAGACACTAGATTCCACTATTACACATGAATAAATGATGATAAAAATTCCAAAACTCTAATTATTTTTAAAATCTCTTTTTCTTAATTCACAAATTATCAAGCATATTCTCAAACATTAATTGTATCCCTTAAGCATAGATTATCTAACCAAAGCATAACCTATCTAATTGAATCACAACTAATTAGGAAAAATTATGCAAACAATTAAAATTCTCCAAAGTAGTGATTGAGTGAATTATAAAATACAAATTAGAGAAAAATAGAATAGTTACCAATTATTCATGCATAAATAGCTTCCTCCGTGCCTTGATTACGCGAGAATTATCTCATCATTATCATGGAAACATGCTCAAAATTCATCTTTATTAATGCTCAAAAATGGTTCACAAATGATGAAATGGGAGAAAAATGAATAAAATCGGGTTTTGTAACACTTATATTTGTTACAAAATCAATTGTTACAGAAAACGATAAAGGTATACCGTCACTGGCACTGTTGAAGAACGACGGTCTTTAAGGGTCTTATGTTCTTCGTACCTTCTTCACCAGCAGAAAAATTGTTTTTCCTGCAACTTCGATTTTCCGATTCTGTGCTGCTCCCAACTGCTCCCAATTCTCTCTACCCCTTTCCTCTACATCCCAGAAGCTATTTATAACCCAGAAGCACCTCCAAATCTCGCCAATTACTCCTAAAAATCTTCACAATAAAGAAATATTATTCTCGGGAATAATTTCTAATTTTCTTTCTCTGCGTGACATGAAATGTTCTGTTTATCTCTTTACGCGTCAAATATCCCTCAGTCAATGCAGAATAACATTCCAGGATAATATATCTTCCAATCAATGAGTGTCTTCCATAGTATCTCAGAAATATATTCCGAGAATAATACACCCTCTGTTTGATGAGATTCTGTGATTTAATTGAAATGAATGCACTTACCACCCCTGTTGTAATCTAACAGGCTGGTACATATCCGAAGCAAGATGAAAATCCGACTGAATCTTCCTCAAAATACCAAACATCAAGTACGCAGGAACTGGAAATTTGAATCCAGAATTCCCGCCAAAATTTTCTTTTTCAAACGATGAGGGTGAAGTGCCCTGAATCCAAAACGCGGGTGCCTTTAACAGCTCGGCTGCCTTGGGGTGCCCTTATCCATTTTTAGGGTGCCTTTAGTAATTTTGGTGGGTGCCTTTAACACTTTTTCTGGGGTGTTTTCAACATTTTTCGGGGTTCCTCCGGTGTATTTCTGGGGTGCTTCCGGTGCATTTCTGGGGTGCCTTTAGTACTCTATCCTGGGGTGTAAAACACCACTTTACGAGCCAATTTCGTCGCAAGAGCTTATTTCTCTAAAAATACTTACAAAGGCATAAAACACCATAATAAGTACAAAAATGGGTACTAATAATATATACAATAGAGATGAAAATAGACACATAAATGCGTATCACCGGGGTGCACATTCCGGCTCTTACAATTGGTCCAAATGGCGTAACCTTTTAATGAGTGGTTTTTATTTCCTGTTTTTATTTTTTTTCGCTTGTATTACATTGAAAATTGAAAACAGAAAAGGTAGTCTTCCACAATCTTTATATTTCCATAAACTGTGACTATATGATCCTCCTTTCTGTTTTTTCATTCTCTCCTTTTATGTCTCCATTATCTTCAAATATGCTATATGCTTAACAACAGAAAGTGGATAGGTAAAATCAAATGATAAACCAGCAAAAGCTTACATGTCTTTCAATGAATTTTTTGTTTTTTTTTTGAAGCAATTAGGTTTTCTGTTTTGGTTATTCATTGCCAAAGTCGATGGCAACCAAAACAGAGTAAAGCCCATAATCAAAAATTAACTAATAATAAATTATAGCTTGTTGTTGTAGTTTTTGTTGGATGGTTGAATTTAATATGAAAATGATGAAATAAGAATTGATGCCCTAGGTGTACTTGGTGGTCTTGCTGGTAGTAAGTTGCTGGTCTAGATTAAACAACCAGATATTATATTTCATCAATGTTTGATTATGATGATGGATGTGGTGGTACTAGTATCGTATCATTATGAAAAAAATTCCCATTCTCAATGCTAGATTTAGCAATTTTGACTTAGACCAGAAAGTACTACTCTAACAATTTCGATTTAGACCATTACGTACTAATAAGGGTATGATTGGATGAAGAAGTTGTTGTGAAGATGGACATATCAAAGCTCGATTTATCTATTGAAAAAAAAATCCGGAGAGGAGAGGGAGAAAAAGAGATGTTAACAAAAATTTACAAAATTTGTTTTTATGTTCTTTTTCTCAATGGAATTCTAGGAAGAAAAATAACGAGTAAAGGGAAAATAAAAACCACTCATCGAAAATTTCAGCCAATAATGAGAACCGGACATCCTGGTTTTAAAGGGGTGCACAAATTTGGACTAATCAATACACTTACTTAATTAAATAGGGTAATTTGGGTATTAACATAAATATTTATATAAGGGGTGACTTCAGTTTACATCTAATGTCTTACCCAAAATAAAATCATGGTCCCCCTCCAAAAAGGGGTGGTGCAAAAAAAAATGGTTCTTTTTTCGATGCAACTACAACTACAAGACATTATAATTTGGCCTTTAAATATGCAAAAATTGGTGTGTCAAACGTCAACTTCTTTTTTCGCCCCATCAATAAGGCATTTCATAAATCGACAAAAAAAATAACTCTATTATTTGGGCTGCACCCATTTGGGTTTGGGGGCTGCACATGATTCATTAAGTAGTGATCCATATTACCCCCTTATCCAACTATTTTAAATAATGGCTAATTTACCCTATATTAGATTAGTGTTAATTAAGGTGATTAACTAAACTAATTATGATTAGTGTATGAATTAGGATTAATAATACCACTAATTTTCTGAAAAACATATTTATTTTTTTCTGATTTAGAAGATTAAGGAGGGTGATTTTGATGATTTCTTTTTGAAAACCTTGGAAGCAAAACAGCTCACTCCAATCCTTAATATACTCAGGAGAACCGCATAATCAACTCCTAATGACAACTTTGTTGGATCAAATCCGTTAAAAATCGGGGGGAATCTGGGGTTTTTTTATGTTACGGTTGGGATATAATGTCGAATGTCGACCAAGCCGCAATTGCTCATTACGGCTGGCAATATAAGAACTTCAAGTCGTAATTCCTAGACACGGCTGGGTGAGGATGAACTCCTGACGATTCATCATCCAGAATCACATGTGTCTCTTTCACGGATGGTAAACCATCCCTAAATGGGACAAACCCAGTCGTTCTTGGTGTTGAGACTCTCAACCAATTCATTTATTGCATTTGTTTGACTTGTACCAATATGGTTGAGTCTCTAAAATGGCTAGTTTTTCAAATAAATTAGTCGTAACATCATTAAACTTTATAAAGAAAATCCAAACTCAGATTATTTTGGTATGCGTACTGGGTACGAGTACCACAATCCAATTCGCGAACTTAGAACTTTTTGGTATGCGTAATGGGTACGTGTACCAAAAGTCGTTGTCGAACTAGAACGTACGTCGGTACGCATACTAGGTGCGTGTACCATTGGATCTGGAACTCTAAAGTTGCGCCGGTGCTTGTACTGGTACGTGTCCAGAATTTCAGTAGTTCTATGATAGAATCAAATTCTGTCATGCGAACACAAGGCTGTGACAGTTAAGCATAAACTTCTGTCATGGAATTGGATTTACTGATCACTGAGAATTATGAGCTTTGTAGGATTATATTTCAGTATTTTGGTTTAGATGGAATTCCTTGAAAGGTTTTTCTCGTCAGAGTTTTTTAATCCATCAAGGAGTCTAGGTTTAAGAGTTTTATTAGGTTTGGTTTCTTGGTCTATATATAAGAGTTTGTCAGGTCCAACTCTGTATTATCAGAAATCTTAAGGTTATTCGTATTCTTTCATTGTCTCTTGTGTGCTTTATCGCTTCTGTTGGCCGTGATAAGAACTCAGTTCTTATCATTCTATAAAATCTCTTCAATCGATTTGAAACATTCCCAAATGACATCAAAGATGAAGATCACTACTCGGTCTATTTCAAATGATTAACTTGAATCGAAACTTAGTTCATAAACAATAAAAATATGAACAACCATTGCTTGAATTGTATTTCGAGATTGTAAACAAGACAAGCTTGAACTCGAAATTTCTTCTTTACAATTCACCAAAACAACAAGTCATCGGCATTGTTGTTTCTTCAAACCTGAACATTGAAGAATCTTAAGCACAAATCAAGTTAGGTAAACAAGAACGATACAAAGGTACATGGATCATTAGCGGTATTGGTCTGTCTATTATAAGTACTTCACCTACGATCCATTATGTCTTAGCTAATGGTGAATGATGTACCCGTAATCAGTATGATTATCATGTCTTGAGAGTTTTACCCATAACCTAAGCTTAAATACCAACATTGTGATTAGATAGATCATTCAGTGCATAAAAAATGTTGATACCCACATCGAGTCATTACAATTTGGACTCACAGGTGACATGGTACACTTTGAGTCATATATAACTATATTGACTCTTTTATAAGTGCATAGAAGACAATTATGAAATCCACTACGCATTTTATTGTCATAAACTATTCAAACAAAAGGTTGAGAACCTCTTGATCATGGACTCATCTCTTTGGAGCGTAGGCTCAACAAGGTAGAATTAAGAATTTTTGTCTTCAGAAACATTGAGTATTTTACTTCAAGTATATATTTAAACAACCAATCATAATGATACTCGGGTTTCCACCAAAACACTTAACGAAAAATAAGAATACGAATAACAAAAACAATGATATTTTTGATATTAATAGATCATTGCATCAAGTATAACAATAGAATCATAAAGCTTTCTCAAGTTTATACACATACCTTTTCAGAAAAATCCAATCATGATTACTACGGCTTACCAAATATTCAAAATCTTACACAACATAATATGTGCGCCCCAATATTTGTCCTTCCTCACCATTTTTCTTATATGACATTTCTTGACGAGGGTACACTTCCAACACAATCAAGTTGTGTTGAGGAGAACAATGTCTTGCTCACCACAGGTGATTGAAACAGACTTTTCCGAATTTATGGATTTTTCACCATTTATAGTTTTTGGCTTAGTTCGTTTCTTCTTCCACATATTCTCATGTTATCATGAAATGGATCACTTTTAAAACCCTTAACATATATATCCAATTTTCCCAGGAGATTTTTAGCATCCAAAATCATGGATTCTACCTTTTTCACAGTCATGGAATTTTTTGGGAGATCATTCCTTTTGATACTCAATGCACCATTGACGTTCTTTACCCACTTTTGAGTGCGTTTAGTAATAACTGGAACCTTATTCCTATTACTCTCTTCAATATTTCATGGAAGAAAATTCGATTGACTATTCTTTTGCAAGTCAGCTTTTCTCCAATTGGGAGCATTGGATCTTGTCTTCGTCTTTACAAAGTTATCCTTTTGATAATTATAATAATTGTAAAATGTCTTTGTATGACGTTTATAGGCGAAGCTAGGTTTTTCACAACACACATTCCCTTGCATAAAGGTTGGATAGTTATAACCAATAATGTCAAGGGGGTTAGCCTTAACATGTGATCTAGGTTTGATTACTTCTTGTGATGCCTAAACAAGAACTTCGTGAAGTTTCTCATTCCTTATACGAAAACGACATCCCCTCTGCAAGTGACCTTTATTTTCGCAATAATAACAAACACAAGGAATATTCTTACTCGGATTCGTGTGTGTTGGCTTTTGAGGCTGATATACTTTGCTCTTTCGAACTTTAATTGCTGGTGAAGGTATTTCACTTTTGTCATCAGTGTAAACCTTTGGTTGAGAAGAATTAGTGGCCTTGGCAAATTTTACCACTTTGCTAGTACTTGGAGCATCTATTCCCTTATAGCCTATTTTTCGTGTATCACGATGATTTTTACTTGCTTCTAGCATTGTGGTTAACTATTTCTAGCTAATATTGTTCAAGTCCTCTTCCAACACCTTGATTTTATCAAGAGTAGCAGTTAAATCATCCTCAAGGCGTTTTTATCGAGCGAGAGAAGCACTTTCTCTGTCATCAAAACTACTTTGTTCAGAGTTAATCTTTGCTTAAGCTTCAACAAGTTTCTTTTTCAAAAAAAAAAAAAAAAAAAAAAATCTCGGCGAAGATTATCACATTCAAGTGACTTTTTACTTAGGTCATTCTTACGATTTTTATTAATCGAATTGTTAATGTTATTCCTAGAATATATACTTGAGTAAGTTCTTCTTAATTTCTTGTTTTCTCGACAGAGAGGAGTCAACATAGAAATGAGACAAGAAGAAGTCACCTTTTTATTTTCAAGAGGTTTAAATATCTCGGCGAACTCTAAGATTTCCTCATCTACACCTCTATCAATATCTGAGTCACCTTCATCAAAGATTTCATTCATCTATTTTTCTATGCATGTTTCCCAGTTATCAACAATTTCCACATCATTAACAAGATGGACTTGTCTAGTAGATTCATACGAGGTGATTTCATGAAGATGTTTAAATATTGATTCAGATGCAACAGTTTCCTCAGGTGTTGAATCCAAACTTTGAACAAAATCACCTTTTGTGCATTCCATATCCGATAATATGTTTATAGGTCAGATCGCCACAAGCACAGACTTATTAGGTCTAAAGGTGTTTGCCTGCTCTGATACCAATTGAAAACGCAGGGGTACCAAGTACACCACCAACTTTTTCGTTCGGACCTATGAGACGAAACCTTATACAATTGGAAGTAGACCAACTTATCGATCCTTCGAAAATATGTATATATGTTACCTTTCTTGTACAATTAGAAAGATTTAGATCAAAAATCCGTGAATCTGGTTATGTACAAGAACTATTGGACGATCAAAAATCAATATCCAAACCTAGTATGTACCGTAACAGTACATGAACCAAATTCCAACAAGAACAAGTCTTGTAATCTATATTTTAAGATGCGAATTCCAAAAACAAGTCTTGTAGGTTCTATACAGTTTTAATTAAAAATTGTCTAGGTTATTTTTCGAATCGCTTGCGTTTACTTTAATTATATCAAACATAATACACAAATATAATGTAGAATACAAAGTAAAGCAAGATACGGAGAAATTTTGTTGACGAGAAAAATTGCACTAACAGAAAAACCCCGGGACCTAGATTGAACACCGAGCTGTATTAAGTCGCTACAGACACAAGCTTATTATCAATACTTCAAACTGGAATATAGTTGAGACCGAACCCACCGTCACAGCGATTCAGTTACAGTCGCGCTTCTTACGTCTCTTGAACCTGACAAGATTCCACATACTTGATTCCCTTAGCTGGCGTCTTTTATAGCCTAAAAGTTGCTTCAACCTGAGTGAAGACTTTTTGGTATTCTGGATCCACAAAACACCTTTAGGTATGAACCAAGGTTTTGGAAATCTTGTGTTTGTTTCGAACAACTACCAGGTAAAAGTAGATATCAAAACAAACTCGTAGATATAACAGTAAGGATACTTGGGCGATTCCAAAGATCAATTTCCAAGTTTAGAGAAACCTAATAATTCTACAACAAGAATGTAATACCCCGATATTCGGCAGTGGTTGGTCGAATGAAATATAATTAATGATTTGTCATTTCTTATCATCGAGGCCTTTTAAGCACAATTGGCTCCAGAGTTGGCAATTTTTTTCCAGTTAAGCGTGCTCGGGAGGGAGTAATCCAGGGATGGATGACCTTCCGGGAAGTTGTTGTCGGATGACCGCAGCGATGCCCATTGAAAACGGCACACTGCCGGATAACCACAATGGCTATGTGGGGACAATATCGGTGGAGGGTCGGTTCATTACAAAAATTTCTGAAACCTAACAATACAAAATCATACAAGAAAACACATGATGAAAAACACTGATTTTCCATAGTCCCTTTTCTCTAAAAGAAACCCTAACTTCATCTCCTTCTTCTCCCTAGCCTTTTGTTTTTATAACTAAAATTCTTTTTCTTTCTCCTTTATCACAAATCTTATAAATTAATACTAATACTAATTAACACCACAATAACATACATATTTATTTATTTTATTTTTAATTATTTTTACAATTTCCTCAAATTTCTTAACTTATCAAAATATAATTAAGTGATTATATTTGCACCCTATCTTTTTAGTTTCGAGCAACTCCATCTAGACTAAGGCAAGGAAAACAATAACCTAAGTTTATTTTGGTAAAATTCGACCCGAACTTGTAACTAAAAATACCAGATATTACAAAGAACAACTAGAATAAATCTAGAAATATCTTGTTAAAACTTCTTAAGGAATTATGAGACACCTTAATTGAAGTTTTCTTTCTAGTTCAGATTTTGGCCAACTAGTGTCGGTATACGACCATGAACTGAAATCTATCAAAACCTAGGATTTATGATCAACAACTCTTGAATGGCCTTAATAGACAAGAGTTATTGAATAACCTAGATTACAAGTTGCGTAACTATCAAATATAATTAAGCCAACTCGACTTTGCGATCCACAAGGCAAAGACTTATTTATCTCACTCTTGTTCACGAAGAACAGAAGTAGTGGAAAACAACCTTATGAAGCTTACACAAATTTTCCAAAGGATAAGATATGTAGCATTCACGAACCCTTTATTTATTGTGAACAAGGTAGCTTGAATCCTAAGCAAGTTCGTGAGCTATCTTCCTTTTTCAAGACTCTCATTATTTTTAGAGTCTTCCTAAGTTACAACTCTTGCGTAATTAATTAAATAAATAATTACTTTAGCAATAAATTGTATTCTGTAGATAAATTATAATTTAACTTATGAAGGAATTCTAAAACATCACGAACACTTTAATATGATAACCAACTGTGTTTGGAAGAATATCCATCTTGCCTAGATAAGGAAACATCAAAAACTTGACTAAAAAAGACTTCTAGTCATGTATTTGCGCTCAAGGCTGTGAACCGTCACAAACAGTTCGTGGAGTGTTTCATATTCACAAACTGCAACAATTAATAAGTGTTTCTTTAATAAATCACTCATAACTTTTCCGTTATAACTCGGAATTGGGTAATTTTTGTCTCATTAAGTTCGTAAGCTCATTCATTACAATGTAAGGACCTTTCCAGGGACAAAGGTCATTATCACTAAATTCATGGTTCAAATATCCTCGAGTGCACATATAAATGCATGTTTATCATCATAGAAATTGTTCCATAGAGTGAGCACTTGTTTTGATAGATTATGAAAAAGCGGGGGTCTAACAACCACACCCAATATTTCGTTTCGGCAATATGTATGGAAAAACTCCAATATAATTCCAAGAGTATCAACTAGACAATCAGACTCAATCAATGGAAATATATCCAAGAGTTGTATCTCTGTTTCTTAATGTAATCAGTAAATAAAACAGATAGAATCCGTGAGACTGATTATTATGAGAAACAACTTGAGTGGTACCAAAGACCAATGTTTAAGTGTCAATCAATTTATATCAACAACCAAAGGTTGGATTATCTAATTGATTGAACTACGCACAACCTGTGATAACACAGACACCAGAAATTTTGTTAACGAGGAAACCGCAAATACAGAAAACCCCCGGGACCTAGTCCATATTTGAACACCACACTGTATTAATCCGCTATAAACACTAGCCTACTACAAGTTAACTTCGGACTAGAATGTAGTTGAGCCCTAACCAATCTCACACTGATTAAAGTACAGTCACGTTCCTTACGCATCAGAATCCCAGTAGGACTCTACGCACTTGATTCCCTTAGCTGATCTCACCCACAACTAAAAGTTGCTACGACCCAAAGTCGAAGACTTGATAAACAAACCTGTCTCACTCAGAAAAGTCTATTGAATAGATAAATCTGTCTCTCATAGAAATACCTATGAGTTTTTGTTACATCTTTTGATAAATCAAGGTGAACAAGAACCAATTGATACCCCAGACTTATATTCCCGAAGAACAGCCTAGTAATATCAATCACCTCACAATAATCTTAATCGTATGGTAGCGAAACAAGATACCGTGGAATCACAAATGATGAGAGGAAGATGTTTGTGACTACTTTTTATCTTGCCTATCGGAGAATCAATCTCGAGCAAATCTTAGAGAAGATAGTACTCAATACGATAGAATAAAGCAAGATCAGAACACGCAACTACAGAGAAAATAGTTGGGTCTGGCTTCAAAATCCCAATGAAGTCTTTAAGTCGTTAACCTATAATGGGTTTTAGGAAAAACCTAGTGTTGATGGTGGTTTTTAGTTCAGGGCTAAAATTGTAAAACCCTGTATTTAATGCGCCATCATTCTGCAAAGAAGATTGCGCCATTTAAAAGTGAAGAGTGCCCATGCCTCTTTACTTACATATGTATTGAGCAATTCAGTATATTTATATGAAATTTATCCAGAATGGTGCGTGTAGAAACAATCCCAAATATTCTGTAAATTTCTGAGTATTTATTCTATGCCATGTTCCCCAGTTGAACTCATAATACTGACATGACGACTAATGCTCGCTCCCATCCGAGTAGCATGAATCTCCCGAAGTGTCAGGATTAAAATGCGTGTAGAAGTACTGTTAGAGCATAGCTCGGTTGAACCCACCAAGCGTTGGTATGTCAAGTTTGGTTGTCATATTTTAGTGAATCAAAACTCATTTAAAGAGTCGCTTGATTATTTACTAGAGTCAACTTCGTATAGGTTAGCTAGAAAGTTACTAGGATATGAGACTTACAAGTATTACGTGAAGACTTGAAGAATGTGAAGAAGTAAAGAGCTACAACGATGACATCATCCTTCAACTTGAGGTTAGTAATATTTGACTTGAACTGTTTCATTCCTAACGTATCTTTCAAGTCGTGCATATTGAAAACATAACTGCGAAGCTGTGAATGCTTATACTCTAGTTAGACATAGTATTTAAGGAATTACAATACGAAGTATAACGTCTATCTTTTGAACTTCGTATATAAGACATCGACATAATCGTATGAATGCTATTGTGATTATGTATGGGTATGGATGAAGATTTCGTCCTAGGAAATAATGTTTTACATTCGTTTAAAGGAAGTACATTCATAAACTTGTTTTGTGAATCGAAAGGGAAATCGTTAGGCTTATTGGTATTGTTATTCATTGCAAATCTTTGGATTACCATTATGCGTGTTTAGTATAACCGCTCATAACTTGTTTATGTATCTTGGTAAAACTATTCACAATGCCTGACTTTTGTATTGGTTTGACTTTTATTAGTGAAACTGATCTTAAGTAATCACCTGAGATGGTATGAGCGATTTATTGTAATTGGTATGACCAACTCTAGACATTGGGGAACCGATCCTAGTAAGACGTGCAACCGATCACAAGAGGGAATCGATCCTTGTAAGAGGTACAATAAGTTTTTAGTAATTGGGGAACCGATCCTATGACTTGTGCAACCGAATACAAGTTTATACCATAAATATGTGGTAACCGATCCTAGTACCTAGTCAACCAACTTTTGGTAACTAGCGTGACTAATCTTAGTACCCACATGGAGGTAGAACCGAAACTTATATTGGTACGTGAAAACCATTATTGGTGATTTGATAGGATAATCAATCACATAGTTCTTGGAAGTCAGATGAACCAATTCTAAACTTGTTTGGAAGTGTGGCAAATAGGTTCCAAGATTGTAAATATGAAAAAGGATTTACAAAGTAAAGATGTCGACATACTTTGAACATGTGCAGTAACTCTTATCTTTTATTGTTCAAAGATATTCCTTAATAACTAAAGGAGAATCCCGGATCGAAATAAATTGAGAATATTTTAATTAAGGTTTTTAGTTTTTTATATGCTTTTAATTTCCAGCAATTAAATGCATATCTTTAGAAAATAAAAATTAGTAATGTG
The DNA here is from genome assembly GCA_023531105.1 of Papaver atlanticum. Classification (NCBI taxonomy): domain Eukaryota; kingdom Viridiplantae; phylum Streptophyta; class Magnoliopsida; order Ranunculales; family Papaveraceae; genus Papaver; species Papaver atlanticum. The sequence continues at coordinate 2,971,990 of JAJJMB010010084.1, read as the reverse complement.
CATTTACTAATTGGAGATTTTCTACTGAGATTTCAGTCAATATTTGGACAGTGCATTTCCAGGAATTATGAAAACCAATTTTGGCGTTTATTGCATATCTTTGAGAATATTCGGTTTTGGAAATTCCTTGGTGTCCAAACTTCCTTGGTCTATAAATATTGAAGTTTGCATTTCAAGTAAACTAATCCTCAGAGCCAGCAAAACTACCTAGTTGTGTTGTTACTGGTGGAGCCATCTATTCGGAGAGGAAAGTACCCTAATTAGGCGAAATCTCTTACGACCGCTCGTTTTAAAGACTTCTTTGGGATTGGGAAGTTGTGATGTAATTTTAAATAGTGGTAAGAATGAGTTCGTAAGACTTGTGAAAGCTAGATTAATTTAAACTAAAAGTAGAGAAAATTTTAATCCAAATTTGTTTTTGTTTTTTTTTAGAGTGAAAATAACCAAGACACTAGATTCCACTATTACACATGAATAAATGATGATAAAAATTCCAAAACTCTAATTATTTTTAAAATTTCTTTTTCTTAATTCACAAATTATCAAGCATATTCTCAAACATTAATTGTATCCCTTAAGCATAGATTATCTAATCAAAGCATAACCTATCTAATTGAATCACAACTAATTAGGAAAATTATGCAAACAATTAAAATTCTACAAAGTAGTGATTGAGTGAATTATAAAATACAAATTAGAGAAAAATAGAATAGTTACCAATTATTCATGCATAAATAGCTTCCTCCATGCCTTGGTTACGCGAGAATTAGCTCATCATTATCATGGAAATATGCTCAAAATTCATCTTTATTAATGCTCAAAAATGGTTCTCAAATGATGAAATAGGAGAAAAATTGATAAAAACCGGGTTTGTAACACTTTTGTTCGTTACAAACCGAGCTGTTACAGAGAACGATAAAAATGAAGTGTTGTTGACACTGTTGCAATACGACCCACAAACAGTTGTCGTTGTCACTGTTGAAAAATGACGTTCTGCGTGCGTCCAATGTTCTTCGTGTTCTTCACAGCAGCAGAAAATGGAGTTTTCCTGCAACTTGATTTCTCGACTCTCTGGTTCTTCCTAACTGCTCCCAACTCTCTCTATAAACTCCCCTCCTTCAGTGAGACCCCAATCAACCTATTTATATCAATCAACACGTAAAAATCTTGCTAATAAATCCAAAATATTTTCTTTTACTCGGGGATGATATTTACGTGATTCTTCCCCTGTTTATCTCCTCCACGCATCTGTTTGATCTCCACACACTTCTTGCACGCTGAAAATGTGTTAAACTCGTTCTAATCTCCACAAAATCTTCCACAAAATCTTCTCAACACGTGAAATACTCGTTTCTCCCTGTTTTCTTCTTGCGGATTATTCAGCCAAATTCGGTCGAACCTAAAGCCCAAAACATGTTTATTAGGTCATATAACAACTACCCATAAGAAATCAGCCCTTTAATCTCTTCATAACATCATCAAAAATCGATCGAACCAACTGCCAGTGAAATAAAAAAAATTTGCGCCAAAAATCCATTTTCAAATGATGAAGGTGAAGTGCCCTGAATCCAAAACTCGGGTGCCTTTAACAGCTCGGCTGCCTTGGGGGTGCCCTTATCCAATTTTAGGGTGCCTTTAGTAATTTTGGTGGGTGCCTTTAACACTTTTTTCTGGGGTGTTTCCAACATTTTTTCGGGGTTCCTCCGGTGTATTTCTGGGGTGCTTCCGGTGCATTTCTGGGGTGCCTTTAGTACTTCATCCTGGGGTGTAAAACACCACTTAACGAGCCAATTCCGTCGCAAGAGCTTATTTCTCTAAAAATACCTATAAAGACATAAAACACCATAATAAGTACAAAAATGGGTACTAAAAATATATATAATAGAGATGAAAATAGACACATAAATGCGTCTATCAAGCTGTACGAGTACCGTTGGTGGGAAACTAGATAATTGCAGTTTATTATTAGTTTATGATTGATTTGATTGACTAACGGTTGTTGAACTTTGATTGCACCTAGTTTGTTTATGCTTGAGAATCTTCTCTTCTGATATAAGATTCACTCAAACTAGATCGAAGTATCGACGGGGATCTTTAGAACTGTTTGTAGATCTAAAGACGTCTTGTGATAATCCATTTTTAACAGACTCCATTCTGTGTGTGACTGATCACAAGAAATTCAAGTTGTTTGTGTGCAGGTGTTTATTTAAGATCTAAGAAGATTTGAAGACAAAGAAGATTTCTTATTTGAGTTCATAATCTTTGGTGTGCACAAAACTTGATCGGCTGGGGATCCAACTATAATCTGTTTATCTTTGTGATAACCGTGATTGATTAGTTGAGTAGATCGGCATCAATACAATTTTTTGTGATTCAAAGTATTGATTGCATAGTCTAAAACAATTACTTTGGTAGTTGTTAAGAGATATATCTAAGAACCTGACAAAGGAGTTTATTGGGATAAACGGAAGAGACTTTTGTCAAACTCATATCACGTTGTTTGAAAAGAGTTATTACCGAACAGATTTGTTGTTCCTTTACTGTTTGGAATACGAACCAAAGGAATTTTTCTAAGTGCGTGACTTATTACAAGTTAGAGGCGCAGGGATACTGAGGGAACTAGGTGAACTATAGGTTTAGTTGCTTGGTCTCAACTATACGAAGTTGGTTTAGATTTTTTATAGCGGCTTAATTCTAAGAGTATTCAATTCTGGACTAGGTCCCGGGGGTTTTCTGCATTTGCGGTTTCCTCGTTAACAAAATCTTGTTGTGTCTTTTACTTTTCTATTTCCGCAATTACAATTAGAAGAAAAATACACAAACGTTAGTTCCTATTTACTTGCTAGCAATCCTATTGTGTTTGGTTAAGTCCGAACCTATTATCAAGTAAACATACTTCGTTGTTGTATAGTCTCGATCTTGTATCCATAGTCAATCACGCAAGTTATCTTGTTGTCGTATTATCTCGATCTCGTATCCATAGACGATCACACGAAGTGTGAACCGATTAGTTGTATTGTCTCGACTCAGTCCATAAAAAATCACTTTCGGAGAAAGGACTTATAGGTGGAAAAGTTTTAGATTGAGGTATATTTGGGTACCCTCGTCTTTTCAATTGGTATCAAAGCGGGAAAACACGAAAAAAGATCTAACAATCTGTGTTTGGTGCGATCCAACTTATAAGAAATTGAATCTAATGGTTGATTCAGTTAACGTAACGGCAGGATTTGACTACTTCAAAAAATCGTGGTGGAAAACACGAATGAAGTATGTAATACTCTTATTCCTAATTACTTTAGGAATAAGAATTATATTTATGTTTGTCGAGGGTGACTTACATAATTCTTTTGATTCCATAGGATTGTATATCATTGTGTTTGATACTGACTGTGACAATGATACAATGCTCTATGAGACAGGTCGTATCTCGAAAATGCATAAGATTCCTCTCATAATTTTTTATTACATGAAGCATGGCTATTGTGTTCTTGAAAAATCTGGAATCTTAAATATATTTTGGATATCCTACCAAAGTATATATATGTACATTTTCAGATCTAAGACTGTCAATGTATCGCTATCTAGGATGCGATTTTGGAAACCTTGTAACCTTACAAAGAATGATTTTTCAGTTAATAATTCTATTAACAATGGATTGCTTCATACACCTCACAACTGTTTTAATGAAGCAAGTGATCTTTTGAAATAATTCAGGATTCATGATTCTAATGGTATTTTTAACAAATATCATATTTTGTCCAAATTTATCTCTGCATACTCTATTAGAAAATTCTTGAGTGAATCTCAAATGATGTTATCAAATTCTGATAATAAAAGAGTAAACAGATTTTTGGAAAAAAAACATAGAATCAATCCAAGATAAAGATCCATACCATGAAAAACCGGTTTCCAAAAGAAAGACCCAGATATAAAATCGGAATTGTCTCCCCACAAGCATCGGTTTCCGATTTCGGTAGACTTTCCTAAAGTTAGTTATTTCCGGTTTTTGATATCTATTCTTCCTATAAAAGACAATCTCTTGCTATGTATACAAACATATTGGGGAAGATTGATCGAAATCGTAACTAGGGTTTTTCATATTTTTGCAAGTATGAGAAAGAGGAAATCAAGGGACACATCGTCTGATAACCGGGTCAGATACGATGATATTGATAGGATCAGATTTCCTAACAGTAGTGATGACAAGCATGAATTTACTCGCTTTGTTGATAGCTCATGCTTTAAGAAATACGAAACTCTCAAGAGAATGGAATTCACTACTGAAAAGAAATTCGATCCAGATGTCCAAGATAAGGATTATGTGAAGTTTGTTCAAGATCAGAACTGGGGAAAGCTTTTTGATTTTGAAAAATATTCACCTGATATGGTAAGAGTTTTTTATGCGAATATTCATAATGTTGATCATAAAAATCTTACTTTTGTTTCTCTTGTTGGTCAAGGACTCTACTATGTTGATCGTAAGACAATTTCTAATGCTATTGAGTACAATCTGGAATGTAATCACTTGATTACTGGAGTTGAAATTGAGCACGATACCATTTTAACACATCTCATTGGAAGATCGACAGAGTGGGAAAGTGGTAGATTACCAACGAAAGATATACCCTTTCACCTAAGGGTATTCGGCAAACTTGCTTTAGTAACCCTATTTGCAAGCACTAGAGATACATCAGCTTGGGACAAAGATTTTGCAGAATTTGTTTATTTTCTGTTAAAAGGAAATTCTCAAATTGATATCTGTGGAATCATTGTCAGTCAAATGATCAAAATCTCAGATTCTATTTCTTCTCCAGTAATAAAGAGGCATCATGAGAAGCATTACGACTGTATCTAAAAAGACTATATGTCAAATGATTGGAGTTCAATCCAGTAATAAAACGGTTGAAAGGATTTCACCGAATTCTAACAACAAGTCTCTTCTAGTTCATCTTGAAATTCTTGGAAAACAACTTGACTATTTTCAGAAACAACTGGGCTTTGCTGCTCGAAAAGATCCACAAACTCTTAAAGGAATTCTAAAGATTGAATCATAGTTTTGGAACCAAGAATCGGAAATAGAAGAAGAGCGTCGAAAAGTACTGGATCACAAGGAATGTTCCTCCGAATAATTATTTCCAAGAAAAATAGACATTAGTTTTTTATTATTTCAATAAGGTCTATTATGAATAAAACTATCTATTATTTAATGAATAAAATTATTATTTTATAATTTTCTTGTGATAGTTTTCGATTACATAGCATGTGCTTGAATGCTTTATTTTATTGCTATGTATGTTTATGGGATGTTTGATTTCGGTTTTCATAACCTTATTATTCGATCTCATATGGTGTGAACCCTTATGGTTTGGGTGACTTTTTGGTTTAGCAGGATTAAGTTCTAGCCCATGTTGGTAGGCTTTATCAAAGGATCATAAGGGGTTCTGATTGAAACTAATATGTGAAAAAGTCACAATATGTTGAATCATTTTTGGTTTAGCATAAAAGCATATGTGTTTCGGGGTTTCAACTTTTGCATTGCATTAGTTAAAACCGTTTTTCAACCTTTCTCTGGTAAAGGTTGTTCTTTGTTGTTGTTCTTTTGTTTTGGCGGGAGGATGACAACACAACGGGGGAGAGTTCTATGTGAACTTGCGCTTAATGATATATCTTTCTGGGGTGAAGAGGATGCGGAACTTGAGGTAACGAATTTGTTAGTTAATCGTTTTCCTGTTTAATAAAAGCCTGATTTTATTACATATATTTATTGCTTTTGCTTAACAAAATTTCTGTACAATTGATGTTTATTCCATTATTTGTGTATGGATGTGTGTGTGTGATTCAATTGTTTCCGGTAGAGAAAAACTATTGTTATCTTTCTTTATGGTTTGGTATCAATTGTTTAGGCTTACGAAATTACGGTGCAATTGCAGTACTATAATGTCTATGTTTGTTTCAATTGCTTCCGGATGAGGTAAATAATTATGCAAGTTGATTTATTTGGTTTGTATGAATTGTTTATGGCTTAACAAAAGGGTTTTCGGGATCAATTGTTTAGTCCAATTCGATTCCGGATAAGAGAAACTAAGTTAATTTTGATCTTAGTTAGACTTATCAAAGTGGAGGTTTCGGTTATTCAAGTCTAATCGAATGCCTTAAAAAGAAATGCTAGTTAACTAACCTAGTACTTGTCTTGTTTAAAAGTGAAAGGTCAAAGTTATTATTTGAATAATTAGAACCTGATGAGAAAAATAGAGTTAATTTTGATCTTTATTTTGGTCTTATCGAACAAGCGATTGTATTTGTACAATCGGTTTAGCAAAAGAACTAAGGTGCTTAGTCAATTTTTGATTTGCTAAACTTTTAGGGAAAATTGTTTCAGGAAATTGTTTCCTTGGTAACATATCAAAACAAAATTACTTTGTAGTTTCGGTTTTGATATTGGTTGTCTAAAATGGTGTGTGGAACCCTCGTGCTTAACTCTTATAGGTTTTGCAAGTCTTTTAAGATTTGTAAGATCCTTTCGGTTTGTGTTTTATTTGCTCGTACCTTTGTCATTTTGTGACAAAAAGAGGGAGAAATATATGGAGTAAACAAGTGATTTGGTATCACTAAGGAAAGGACACTGGTGCTTAAACGTTATATCTAACGAAAGAGTAAAGCATAGACTAAGGGGGAGTAACATATCATATTGATACTTGTGGTTATCCTAACTACAAAGGGAATAACAAAGACGTGCGGATTGAAAATCTACCTATCTTACCTTTAGGGGGAGTATTAGCTTTGTTATTATAATGTCAACAACGGCATTTATGGATTGAATGTATACAGGTTATTGTGCTGTTGAAACTTGGAATCAAGCGTATGTGTAATGAATTCTTGTAATTTTTTTATCCATATAATGTAAGAGTTTTGTCACTAAAATTGACAAAGGAGGAGATTGTTAGAGCATAGCTCGGTTGAACCCACCAAGGTTGGTATGTCAAGTTTGGTTGTCATATTTTAGTGAATCAAAACTCATTTAAAGAATCGCTTGATTGTTTACTAGAGTCAACTTCGTATAGGTTAGCTAGAAAGTTACTAGGATATAAGACTTAAAAGTATTACGTGAAGACTTGAAGAATGTGAAGAAGTAAAGAGCTACAATGACGACATCATCCTTCCACTTGAGATTAGTAATATTTGACTTGAACTGTTTCGTTCCTAACGTATCTTTCAAGTCGTGCATATTGAAAACATAACTGCGAAGCTGTGAATGCTTTTACTCTAGTTAGACATAGTATTAAGGAATTACAATACGAAGTATAACGTCTATCTTTTGAACTTCGTATATAAGACATCGACATAATCGTATGAATGCTATTGTGATTATGTATGGGTATGGATGAAGATTTCGTCCTAGGAAATAATGTTTTACATTCGTTTAAAGGAAGTACATTCATAAACTTGTTTTGTGAATCGAAAGGGAAATCGCTAGGCTTATTGGTATTGTTATTGATTGCAAATCTTTGGATTACCAATATGTCTGTTTAGTATAACCGCTCATAACTTGTTTATGTATCTTGGTAAAACTATTCACAATGCCTGACGTTTTTATTGGTTTGACTTTTATTAGTGAAACCGATCTTAAGTAATCACCTGAGATGGTATGAGCGATTTATTGTAATTGGTATGACCAACTCTAGACATTGGGGAACCAATCCTAGTAAGAGGTGCAACCGATCATAAGAGGGAATCGATCCTTGTAAGAGGTACAACAAGTTTTTAGTTATTGGGGAACCGATCCTATGACTTGTGCAACCGAATACAAGTTTATACCATGAATATGTGGTAACCGATCCTAGTACCTAGTCAACCAACTTTTGGTAACTAGCATGACTAATATTAGTACCCACATGGAGGTAGAACCGAAACTTGTTTTGGTAGAACCGTGAAACCCATGATTGGTGATTTGATAGGATAATCAATCGCATAGTTCTTGGAAGTCAGATGAACCAATTCTAAACTTGTTTGGAAGTATGGCAAATCGGTTTCAAGATTGTAAATATGAAAAAGGATTTAAAAATTAAAGATGTCGACATACTTTGAACATGTGCAGTAACTCTTATCTTTTATTGTTCAAAGATATTCCTTAATAACTAAAGGAGAATCCCGGATCGAAATAAATTGAGAATATTTTAATTAAGGTTTTCAGTTTTTATATGCTTTTAATTTCCAGCAATTAAATGCATATCTTTAGAAAATAAAAATTAGTAATGTGCATTTACTAATTAGAGATTTTCTACTGAGATTTAAATCAATATTTGGACAGTGCATTTCCAGGAATTATGAAAACCGATTTTGGCGTTTATTGCATATCTTTGAGAATATTTGGTTTTGGAAATTCCTTTGTGTCCAAACTTCCTTGGTCTATAAATATTGAAGTTTGCATTCCAAGTAAACTAATCCTCAGACCCAGCAAAACTACCTAGTTGTGTTGTTACTGGTGGAGCCGTCTATTTGGAGAGGAAAGTACCCTAATTAGGCGAAATCTCTTACGACTGCTCGTTTTAAAGAATTCTTTGGGATTTGGAAGCTCTACGAGTACCGTTGGTGGGAAACTAGATAATTGCAGTTTATTATTAGTTTTCGATTGATTTGATTGACTAACGGTTGTTGAACTTTGATTGCACCTAGTTTGTTTATGCTTGAGAATCTTCTCTTCTGATATAAGATTCACTCAAACTACATCGAAGTATCGACGGGGATCTTTAGAACAGTTTGTAGATCTAAAGACGTTTTGGGATAATCCATTGTTAACAGACTCCGTTCTGTGTGTGATTAATCACAAGAAATTCAAGTTGTTTGTGTGCAGGTGTTTATTGAAGATCTAAGAAGATTTGAAGACAAAGAAGATTTCTTATTTGAGTTCATAATCTTTGGTGTGCACAAAACTTGATCGGCTGGGGATCCAACTATAATCGGTTTATCTTTGTGATAACCGTGATTGATTAGTTGAGTAGATCGGCATCAATACAATTCTTTGTGATTCAAAGTATTGATTGCATAGTCTAAAACAATTACTTTGGTAGTTGTTAAGAGATAGATCTAAGAACCTGACAAAGGAGTTTATTGGGATAAACGGAAGAGCCTTTTGTAAAACTCATATCACGTTGTTTGAAAAGAGTTGTTACCGAACAGATTTGTTGTTCCTTTACTGTTTGGAATACGAACAAAGGAATTGTTCCAAGTGCGTGACTTATTACAAGTTCGAGGCGTAGGGATACTGAGGGAACTAGATGAACTATTGGTTTAATTGCTTGGTCTCAACTATACGAAGTTGGTTTAGATTTTGTATAGCGGCTTAATTCTGAGAGTATTCAATTCTGGAATAGGTCCCGGGGTTTTTCTGCATTTGCGGTTTCCTCGTTAACAAAATCTTGCTGTGTCTTTTACTTTTCTATTTCCGCAATTATAATTGTTTTATTATAATTAGAATTAAAATACACAAACGTTAATTCCTATTTACTTGATAGCAATCCTATTGTGTTTGGTTAAGTCCGAACCTATTATCAAGTAAACATACTTCGTTGTTGTATTGTCTCGATCTTGTATCCATAGTCAATCACCCAAGTTATCTTGTTGTCGTATTGTCTCGATCTCGTATCCATAGACGATCACACGAAGTGTGAACCGATTAGTTGTATTGTCTCGACTCTTCTTTGATCTTCAATCAACACCTACACACAATCAACTTGAATCTCTTGTGATCAATCACACATAGAACGAAGTCTGTTAACGTTGGATTATCACAAGACGTCTTTAGATCTACAAACAGTCTAAAGATCCCCATCGAAACTTCGATCTAGTTTGAGTGAATCTTATACCAGAAGTGAAGATTCTCAAGCATAAAAAAACTAGGTGCAATCAAAGTTCAACAACCGCTAGTCAATCAAATCAATCGAAAACTAAAATAAACTTCAATTATCTAGTTTCCCACCAACGGTACTAATAGAGCTTCTCAATCC
>JAJJMB010010084.1:2806809-2961976 GCA_023531105.1 Papaver atlanticum | reverse complement strand
AAGTTCGGTTCTACCTCCATGTGAGTATTGTGAATAGTCACGCTAGTTACCAAAACTCAGTTAACTAGGTACTAGGATCGGTTCCCCACAACTTATGGTAACTACCTGTATTTGGTGCACATGTCCATAGGATCGGTTCCCCAAAAACTACAAACTTGTTGCACATGTTCATAGGATCGTTCCCCCATCTACTAAAAACGTGTTGCACCTCTTACAAGGATCGATTCCCCTCTTATAAATTTGTTGCACCTCTTACTAGGATCGGTTCCCCAATGGCTAGATAAAAGGTTCTATTTACAAGGCATCGATCATACCATCTTGAGTGATTACTTAAGATCGGTTTCACTAATAAAAGTCATACCAATACATAAGTCAAGCCTTGTGAATAGTTTTACCAAGATATATAAACAAGTTTATGAGCGGTTAAACTAAACACACATTTTGGTAATTCAAAATAGATTTGCAATGAATAACAATACCAATAAGCCTAGCGATTTCCCTTTTGATTCACAAAACAAGTTTATGAACTTACTTCCTTTAAATGAATGTAAAACATTGTTTCCTAGGATGAAATCTTCACTCATACCCATACATAATCACAATAGCATTCATATGATCATGTCGATGTCTTATATACAAAGTTTAATGGTTAAGCAATAAACCTCGTATTGTATTCCTTAATACTATGTCTAACTAGAGTATCATACACAGCTTCGCAGTTATGTTTTCAATATTCACGACTTGAAAGATACGTTAGGGAATGAAACAGTTCAAGTCAAACATTACTAACCTCAAGAGGAAGGATGATGTTGTCGTAGTAGCTCCATACTTCTTCACATTCTTTAAGTCTTCATGTAATACTTGTACGTCTCATATCCTAACACTTTCAAGCTAACCTATACGAAGTTGACTCTAGTATATAATCAAGCGACTCTTTAAATGATTTTTGATTCACTAAAATATGACAACCAAACTTGACATACCAACGCTTGGTGGGTTCAACCGAGCTATGCTCTAACAAGAATAACTAGGTCTTGCAAACAAGACCCATTCAACAACTTGCTGCATATTTTCAACGAAAATACTCGAGACATCAAACATGTCACAAACTTGGGGATGTTCATCAGGGTATTGGTCTTGCGGTTTACAGCGTGCGGCGCGCAATGCGCACATTACAATAAAGTGTCAGGAAAGGGCGGACGGTTAACAGCAATAAGAGAGTAGTGGGTGTAAGGATGACCAGTCTTCCCTCATGACGGAAACGTGATGGTCACCACCTTTTACACATCCCCAATTCTCCACTACTTAACTGTCTCCAATTCCTACGAGATCAGCGTGCGCTCAATCATGACTTGTATAAATAGGTTTTCAACCTATTTCGACAAAGGGACAAGTGTTATCAACACAAGTATACAGAAAAAACACCAAGAACTGATAGCTTACATTCTGCAAGCCAGTTCCATATTCTGATACAAGTCATAAAATAGCCACACCTTCAGAGTTGACCATTCTGATCTCAACACCTTCTTTGCTTCCCTTCCTAAGATCAACCCTTCTCCTTCACTTTATGATCGAAGCAAGACTGGAACGGCCATTTCTTGGTTTAGTCCAGGATTGTACAGATTGATCTCTCGAATCTAAAGTACTCCCGTGCAGTGCATTTGTTTAGGGTTTAGATTCGTTTCTCGGCGACACACCCAAATTTACCAAAACCATAAGAATCAGTTTTTACCACAAAACAACTGGCAACCACAGTGGGAGATTGATCTCTCGGTTGCAAAGTTAATTTCTCGATTTTCATTTCAATCTTCCCAATTTCAAGATGGTGGATCTTATGTCTAGATCAGTAAAAAAATCCCGATGTTACTGGTGCTGACAACACCCTTGGCGTCAACATTCCTGCTGGTGACACCAATGTACCGCCTACCAGCACGATCAATGCATCTCGTGGCAATTCATCCTCTACCACCAACACCAGCGGTGCATGAAACATTCCCTTCGGCGTGACACCTCATATCACCAGAGCCAGAGCCGCTGCCGCCATTCCCAATGTTTCTTCGAGTGTAACACCCCCAACCATTACCAGAGCTACTGCCACTCCTCCATCAGGATGAGAGGCTGGAGGAGCCAGAGGAGGCCAAACCCCTATTACCATTGTTGATTTGATGGAAAGACAAAAAGTTCTCGCTAAGGCTGAGACAGACATGGCTACAACCTAGAAAAAGGTACTTACTTTCCTCTAGACACTAACGGAGCGGCTACCATAAGAACCACACCAACCCCAAATGGAGCCAATAAGGAGTACTTTTAATACTCCCGTTGCAAGCACCTCAGCAGGGCGCGCCTTCATGGAGGAAGAGGATCGTTTTGCTCCTGAACGTTCATTGGAAAGAAATCAGCCATCGAATTTCATCACGCGTGAGGATCTGGAACGACTTCTCCAAAATCGAAGCAAAGAAAACCCGGTAGATCTGCACCAGCATCAACCTCATTACCCTCCTGATGTGCAAAGAGTGCCTCTCCCAAGAGGATACTCTTCTCCTTAATTTTCCCTTTATGGTGGAACTGGTAACGTTTGTGAACACATCTCTCATTTTCTAGAATCTTTGGGAGAGCACGAATACAATCATGTCCTCCGCCTGAAAGAATTTTTAAAGTCACTTACTAGAAGAGCGTACACCTAGTACAACAACATCGCACCAAATAGCATATCCAATTGGTGTGAGATGGTTACCGCTTTCTACAAGAAATATTTCTTCGTATCTGAGCAAATCACCTTTTCATATTTGGGAAGAATGTTTCAACGAAACAATGAGCATCCAAATGATTATGTCAAGAGATTCAGGATTTAGGCACTGGATTGTCATGATCCAAATGTGACTGAACAACTGTTGGTGGAGTCGTGCATTAACGGTATGGTTCCCATCTATCGTGCTTTACTGGAGAACATGCGCTTCCAGACATTCTCTGAACTCCATGAAGCCGCAAAACGGTCGGCTACAACAGCACCAACACTGTTGGAAAGAACCAGACCAGCCAGGAGTGAAGATGCACGCGAAACTCAAGGAAACAAACGCCTCATCAACAAGCAATATAATACCGGTCCCTCTGTAAGCGTAGTGGGTGAAGGAGGAAGGAGAAAAGAGGAAAGCTCCAGCAGCGGAACAACAACCCAAACGTGTGGCACCGGCACATCAGACAACTCCACCCCGGAAGGCCACGGCTAAGACCCATGTACAACAACAAGAAACTGGAGATGCTGCTCCGAACTTCCCATTTCCAATTGAGGAAGTAATTGAACTCCTGGAAGCATGGATTCAAGATGACGCCATCAAGCTACCTCCTCTAAGACGTCCACCAATCGAGGAAGAAATAGCAAATCCCAAATATTGTCATTATCATAGGTTCGTAAATCACCCAACCAGTGACTGCAAAAAATTGAAACGCATTTTCAAGGAGAAAGTAGATGCAGGAGAACTTCAATTAGGCACCGAAGGAGTTCACAGAGACCCTCTTCCCGTCAGGTGCTGCATGATTTCTAGGGACTCCGTCCACAAAACCGTACAGTCTATAATGGAGCATTTATGTGAGATTCTGTATTTCTCCAAGGCGCAGCGTCAAGACATATTTGCAGCCCTTAACCATATTGTATCAGGCAAGCAGCTATTTCCATCCAGGGAATTCGTTCCCAAACCCAAACCTCTCCTGGAAAGCACGACTGATAGATGCAACTTGGGACTCCTAACCACTGCTCACTTGAAGGATGTCGAGTTTGACAGCACACTGATTGACGCGGCCTCTGACTTCAACTTTGTTACCATCAAGACTCTGAGAGCCGCGGGAATTTCAAAGAAGGAAGCTGTACACTGCCCAACTGTGATCAAAAACCCATAAGGAGAATCAAAAAAATGCTTACGGGTACATTAAACTCGAAATCAAGGTGGGAGATGCTCTAACGCACGCCAAATTTCATATTGTTAAAGAATGCCCAAATTATAATATGGTTCTGGGGCGCTCATGGGTGCATAGCAACAAAGCAAAGCTAGGAGTATGTCCTTTGCCAGTGTCTATACCTAAAAGGATTTCCAGCAAGCCATCCAACCCTGAAGATTATTTACTGCCGTATCAACAACTTGCCAATGTGACCCAATTGCCTGGAGAGAGCCCGGCGACATTTGTTCACAGATCCCGAACACAAGTAAGTCTCATTGAACAACCCTTTTTGCAACCAGTCACTCCTCCCTTCGTCAAAGCCTGGGGACTCGAGCCAGTTATCAACCCAGCTGTCACTAGGAGGTGTGAATGAGATGCTGGTCCTTTCAAATATTTTTCCAATGTGACCCATTCCAAGTTGGAGATATGGTTGTAAGGATTGCTGCTCAACCTCCACCCGATTCCGCAGAAGGAAAAGATGAGCCGTACCTAGTGGCAGAAGTTATCTTAGGAGGTTACAGCAAGCTCATCAATGCCGAAAAACTAGAAGGCATGGTAATGTACTCACGATGGCTCAAGCTTTTCAATACCTAAGATGCCGTGCTACCCTTTTCCTCCAGCGTTCTCTTTAGTATTTCCTTTAGCAATTTCCCTTTTCATGCAATATTTGTAATTCCTCCAAAATGATTGCACTGCTTGCATTCACAATTAGGGTTTCGATTTGTCAGTTGATCAAGTATCATTTCCCTTTTATAAATCTCTTTACTCCTGAATCATCTCAAGGAAAAGTCTCGAGTAAACCTAAACCCTCACAAAATCATTACCCATTAATTCGAAACCAGAAAAATCAAACCATGCAAGGGATGTCTCATATCTTTCAAAAATACCGAAGAGGGGAATATGTAAAGGAAAAGAAAGCACAAGATCATCAAGCAGCGGCACATTCTTTCTGGAGCAAGCATCTTTCGCATCCGAAGAGCATCCTGCTTCAACCTTCGCCTGACGAGATTCCTAGAAGAAGTTTTGTTGTCTGCAGTTTTCCGGATTTTTGGAATCCCCTTCATGGAACCAAGAAGCAATGAATTCGAAGTCAGCACACATAACACTCCCGGGTTGCAACTACTTCTTCAGAAACGACGCATTGAATCACATGACACACGCCATTAATTGGAGATGAAGCCTCCTCACCTAACAAGAATGGATTTTAGATTTCTTAGTCCATGGCAATGTGTCCATGCTTCTGCACACCTGGATTTTGGATTTCTTAGTTCGTGGAAATGCGTCCATGCTTCTACATACCTAGCCGGCATGCCACAAATATTCAAGAAGCATGTAGTCTGCACCGGGGATTATCAAACAGAAGAATGGGAAGAACTCGTCTTTCGAAATCAAGGGTTAATGGCGCCCTCACTGGAGTTCTCTCCAGAAGCCGCTTCAATGTTCTCTCCATAAGCCGCTTCAATGTCCTCTCCAGAAGCCGAAGCCGCTTCAACGCCTCAGCAAGCCACACAGACCAACCGCATCATGTTTTCCACATCGCCGATAAAGTCAGATTCGGTGTTTCTAGATTTCCAATTTCATATGGAAGGGGTGCATGAGCTGCCAAAAGTTTTGATACAATACAGATCTATCAAATACGACTCCCGCTCATTGATCAACAAATGAAGAATCCTAAAGATTGCCGCCATCATCAATTCGTCAACCACCTTACCAACAAATGCAATAGAAGTACATCTTTCAGGAGAAAATAGGCTCAGGATAATTACACTTGGGGACCGCCAGCACAGGATGTCTTCACGTCCCTCTACCAGGTTACTTTTGATATCTATATCATCACTGTCAAAGTTTTACGAGCTGCAGTAATTCCTCAACATGAAGCTGTACACGTGCATCAAAGACTCCAAAAGTACGCCGCAGAGATATTTTCACATATCCGGCCATGCCATCGGATCTAGCACGCATCTACAACTCCTTACAAGACTGCATTGTATTCCCAAACCGACTCAAAATACAGCTCTAGTAATTAAACAGAAGTGTAACTGAGGACTGCTCAATTATATCCCATTCCGTACTACAATCCAAGATTCAGAAGATAGTTCAAAGGGTGTCGCCTGATACGCAGTCCTTGAAGACTTGATAGCAGCACGTCGGAAGTGGAACGCTTCTCAGCTGGTCTACTCCATCCAATGGCTCTGGAAGATTTTGCTTATACAAACATCCCAAGCATATCGTCAGTAGAAGGGAAAGAACGAGCCTATGAGATAAAGAGTCAGAGTGAACCCAATTTCATTCCAGTCAATGATCAGGAGTTTAAAGAACATTTTAGTTGTGACTCAACGGTATAGATACCAAACAAATTAAAGTCAAGGCCTCTTGCAATGGAGCACAATAGAGTTTGGCAAATTTTCAAACCCACTGAAGAGGCTAGATGCTCATTTTTATGGAGACAGGACCCTTCGGAAAGGATCGATGGAGTTCACTCAGGATTTGATGAAATTTCAAAACCGTGAAAGTTATACGTGCAACTAAAGTTCATACTTGCAAAAGAAGAAGAACAACAAGATGCTTACCTTGCCACAGACGATTGGCATGCTTGTGATAGAGCTGCTAACAGTGACGAAGAGGAGCCGGCTGCTGCAGACGAAAGCACGGAACCGGACGAGCAACAAAAACGGAAGAGGGCCGATACCCTTTTTTTACGAATGGAGTTTCCAGAGTTCAAACAGAAGAAGGGTTTCCTTTTGGACCATGCACAGAGAAAGGCAGCTAGGCCGGCGACACCAACGCTCCATGGCCGAACTAGCAGCACGCCGGTACAAAGATCACCAGCCGCACGGACCTGTAGCCAAAGGTCAATCAAACTTTTCCTGGTAACCTCTACATGTCTTGCCTTTTCGATTTTTATCCTCGTCTATCACCATCTAGTGCTTACCCCGCAACAATGTCATTGTTACGTACGAAGCAGGGAACTTAATGTTGATGGTGGTTTTTAGTTCAGGGATAAAATTGTAAAACCCTTTATTTAATGCGCCATCATTCTGCAAAGAAGATTGAGCCAGTGATGAGTGCCCAGGCCTCTTTACTTACATATATATTGAGCAATTCAGTATATTTATATGAAATTTATCCAAAATGGTGCATGTAGCAACAATCCCAAATATTCTGTAAATTTCTGAGTATTTATGCTATGCCATGTTCCCCAGTTGAACTCTTAATACTGACATGACATGACGACTAATGCTCGCTCCCAGCCGAGTAGCATGAATCTCCCGAAGTGTCAGGATTAAGATGCGTGTGGAAGTACTCAATCAGAGGCACGCAAAGTTATGCTTCCCTTTGATATTAAATTAGTGATTTTTTGTATCAGTATGCAAAAACTCACCAAAAATTAATTGATTTTGCGGCAACTCGCAAAATTCAGCTCTTTAACCTAATTTTATCAACTTGCAAAAATTAGGTTTTTTGCGCCCTGCGCGATATTTCGAACCCTATTGGTCGATACTAATCCTAGATACACTAGGAAATTGATCCAACATGGAACTAGTAGGAGCAAGATCTTACCAAAATCAGAAAACAATAAATAAAGAGGAACTGTGGCAAGTAAAAGCAGCAGCAAAGGGAGGCGTGGCCACGCCACCTGGCCGGCCGATCTGCTCCAACAGGCGCCGCCCGTGGCCGATCGGCCACACTCCATGTTGCCGCTTGCCGACCCTCTTTCCCATCGATCAATCAGATCGCTTTAAATACGCCACACGAACTTTTAAATAAAGCTGGAAGTTGGCTGGTCGACACGCCTAAATTCCTTAAGAAATTTAATATAGACTGCCCATGACAGTCTTAAAATGATCACGGCCGTACGTTTTGGCCACTCGATTTATCAAGCTTAGTCGCTCCCTAACGCGACCGGACAAACATCACCATACACACTGGCGGGCCCACTAATGCTTTGGCAAATCGAATCCTCCCAACTCGCAAGCAGAGCCACCAAATGCTTACCCAAAGTAGGTTGGCCGCGCGAGTTATAAAACCCTAAATTATGTTAGCAGCAGCATATTGCTGCCGCAAAACGATCTTGGCCGCCCAACTTCGCCAGCCGAATTGACTGGACTGGATTCAATTCCAATCAACAGGCAAGGTGAAGATACGCTCACCAGCATCCCAGCTATTGTGCTAGCCAGACGAACAGCTCCCAACACGGCGCCAACACCAAAAACGTTGGCCCAAAATAGGGTTGGCCACACGGTTTTTTAAAACCTAAATTAAATCAACGGCAGTCATTAACTGCCGCAAATCATCTTGACCGCCTAACTTCGCTAGACGAATTGGCCGACCAAACTTCTATTCTAGGCGCCAAACAAGATGTGGCCGTGACCATTGGCCGCCCCTCTTCCATGAGGAGTAATCGTCAAAGCCGCGGACGCCCATATGGCTCCTAAACGCGCGCCCAAAGATGGCTGGCCGCGCTCCTTATAAAAATCTTAAATAAATTAGCGGCAACCAATAACTGCCGCAAATCATCTCAGCCATCCTTTTTGGCTAGACAATTTAACCGGTCTAGATTTAACTTGGACCGACCAATAGGATGTCGAAATGGCTACCAGCCATCACTCTCCTATAGGGACCGACATGCCTACTTTTGGCATGCAAGAATGGCTACCAACAGCTTCCTGAAAGTGGCCGGTCATGCTCCTTTAAAGACTTTAGGTTCCGCGACCAACCAAGAAAGGCTCTATACAACAATGCTTCACATGTATCGATTATTTTGAGCTGCTTGCTTAAAAGCGATGCTTTACATGCATCGAGTACATACGATATTTTATAAGTATCTGTTTCACAAATAACTTAGTTATTTAACATAATAGCGCCACATGTTATTCTTTGCGGCAAGTCTCATGACTTGGCTCGCCACACATGACCACCCGCCGCCTGGCTTGCGCGTGATTGGTCAGAATAACTAGGTCTTGCAAACAAGACCCATTCAGCCACTTGCTGCATATTTTCCACGAAAATACTCGAGACATCAAACATGTCACAAACTGGGGGATGTTCATCAGGGTATTGGTCTGGCGGTTTACAGCGTGCGGCGCGCAATGCGCTTCTTACGAGAAAGTGTCAGGAAAGGGCGGAAGGTTAACAGCATTAAAAGAGTAGTGGGTGTAAGGCTTACCAGTCTTCCCTCATGACGGAAAAGTGATGGTCACCACCTTTTACACATCCCCACTTCTTCACTACTTAACTGTCTCCACTTCCTACGAGATCAGCGTGCGCTTAATCATGACTTGTATAAATAGGTTTTCAACCTATTTCGACAAAAGGACAAGTGTTATCAACACGAGTATCCAGAAAAAACACCAAGAACTGGTAGCTTACATTCTACAAGCCAGTTCCATATTCTGATATAAATCATAAAATAGCCACACCTTCAGAGTTGACCATTCTGATCTCAACACCTTCTTCGCTTCCCTCCTTAAGATCAACCCTTCTCCTTCACTTTGTGACCGAAGCAAGACTGGAACGACCATTTCTTGGTTTAGGCTAGGATTGTACAAATTGATCTCTCAAATCTAAAGTACTTCCGTGCAGTGCATTTGTTTAGGGTTTAGATTCGTTTCTCGGTGGCACACCCAAATTTACCAAAACCAGCAGAATCAGTTTGCCCCAAAACACCTAGGTTAAAGGAGAATCGACTCTAGTCGAAACTAGTATCACATAGGAGGTGTGGGGATTAAGTTTCCCAGTTGCTAGAGTTCTCCTTTATATAGTATTCAAATCAGGGTTTGCAATCAATGCTACCTTGGTAACAAAGCATTCAATATTCACCATTAGATGAAAACCTAATTAGACTCAAGCTAATATCTTTCAACCGTTAGATCGAACTTAGCTTGTTACACACAAATGAAAAGTGACTTCCTTTAGATATGGGTAACCGTACCTAAACGTGTACACCTTGTTGGCTCAACAATAGTTAATCGAAGTTAGCCATATGAACACTTTCATATCAACCTTGTTCATCTCAATCACAACTAGTTCAAATGATTCAAATGAAACTAGTTACAGAGTGTTCAATTGTTTATATTCTCATAGAAGTATACAAGACACAATTGAAGCAAAATCGATTTTGATTCAATCAAATCAATTCATGAACATTATAGCCACGGTTTACAAAAGATTGCATTCCTTATTTTATAAATGTATTAGTTCATGAACAAACCGATTTTAGAACATAATGAAAAAGCGGGGGTCTAACAACCACACCCAATATTTCGTTTAGGAAATCTGTATGGACAAACTCTAATATAATTCTGAGAGCACCAACTAATAAATCGAGCTCAATCAAGAAATATATCCAAGAGTTATATCTTTGTTTCTTAATGTAATCAGCAAATCAAACAGATAAAAATCCGTGAGCCTGATTATTATAAGAAACAACTTGAACGGTACCAAAGACCAATGTTCAAGTGTCAATCAATTTATATCAACAACCAAAGGTTGGATTATCTAATTAATTGAACTACGCACAACCTATGATATTTTAATTATATAAACAAATATAATGCGGAAAAGAAATAACACAGACACAATAAGTTTTGTTCACGAGGAAACCGCAAATGCAGAAAAACCCCGGGACCTAGTCCAGATTTGAACACCACACTGTATTAAGCCGCTACAGACACTAGCCTACTCCAAGTTAACTTCGGATTGGAATGTAGTTGAGCCCTAACCAATCTCATACTGATCAAGGTACAGTCGCGTTCCTTACGCCTCTGAATCCCAGCAGGACTCTGCGCACTTGATTCCCTTAGCTGATCTTACCCACAACTAAGAGTTGCTACGACCCAAAGTCGAAGACTTGATAAACCAATCTGTCTCACATAGAAAAGTCTATTGAATAGATAAATCTGTCTCCCACGGAAATACCTATGAGTTTTGTTCCATCTTTTGATAAATCAAGGTGAACAGGAACCAATTAATACATCGTACTTATATTCCCGAGTCTACATCAAATGATTGTCTCACACAAATCATGTAAGATGTTACCAGGCGATTTTCACATGATCATCTTTTGACTTTCTTAAAGATTATAAGATGAACTTGGTTAAAGCAAAAGCTTACCAACACATATTTTCAGAAATATGTAAGCGAGTTAAACTCAGCTCGAAATATCAAATGTGTATAATCGAAGTCTATATAGTTATACGACTTTTGTCTCAAATAGGAGATAGAGTAGATAGACTTTTGAGTGATAGATGAGTTCAAGTCTTCACATACCTTTTGTTGATGAAGTTCCACAAGCTCCCCTTAGTAGTTCTTCGTCTTCAATCGATGGACGCCGTGAAGTCTAGTGCTCAACCACACTTTCTATCCTAATCCGAGACTTAGTTATAAGTAGACTAGAAATCAAGACTTATGGTTTTTGCAACTAAACTTGACAATAAGCTTGAGATAGCAACGCTTGCGAGTTCGACCGAGCAGTGATCTAACACATAACCCACTCAAGTATGCAAACGGGTACGCATACCTAAGTAGCCGGATTTGGTCTCGGTTCCCCAGTATGCGAACGGGTATGCATACTGTCGTACACCACCAAACTCAATTGAATTCCCGGACTTGAACTTTATGCTAATACGTATATGGGTATGCATACTAAGTTCCCGGACTTCAACTAACCAACCAGTACGCATACGAGTATGCATACTATGGTTCCCGGACTTGGAATAACTTGCAACAGTTAGCATACAAGTACGCATACTATGTTATATCCAATCATGGTTAATTGTTCTAAACTCCCATTTCAATCATTGAAACATTCTTAGAAAACGAAAATAGTTGTCTCACACAAACTATTAGCTTCAAAGCAATTTTTAAGTGATCAAATGATAAATCCGAAACATTTTGAGTCTACACCAAATGACCGTCTCACACAAATCATATAAGATGTTACCAGGCGATTTTCACAAGATCATGTTTTGACTTTCATCAAGAATATAAGATGAACTTGGTTAAAGCGAAAGCTTACCAACACATATTTCGAGAAATATGTAAGCGAGTTAAACTCAGCTCAAAATATCAAATGTGTATAATCGAAGTCTATATAGCTATACGACTTTTGTCTCAAATAGGAGATAGAGTAGAATAGACTTTTAAGTGACAGATGAGTTCAAGTCTCAACATACCTTTTGTTGATGAAGTTCCACAAGCTCCCCTTAGTTGTTCTTAGTCTTCAATCGATGATCGCCGTGAAGTCTAAATCTCGACTACACATTTTATCCTAATCCGAGACTTAGGTATAAGTAGACTAGAGATCAAGACTTATAGTTTTGACAACTAAACTTGACAAACAAGCTTGAGATAGCAACGCTTGCGAGTTCGGCCGAGCAGTGCTCTAACAATCTCCCCCTTTGTCAATTTTAGTGACAAAACTATCAATACATATGGATTACAAAATAAATAAACTTTGTAGCTTCTCGTCAAAATGCTTAATTTCCTTGGTTCTTCAACATTACTCGAAATATTCATCACTTCCAAGTACTCCAGTGATTCTGAACGTGTTCAACTCAGCATCATAGTTGTTGAAGATCTGTAGCCATAACAATAAGAAAACAGATGTTCTCAATTATTGTTATATAGTGTCATAATATTATTATACAACATCGAAGTTCAATTGTATCACAACTTTGACAATAATACTACGGTGATATGTATCACTCCCCTTAGTCAATACTTCATCTCACATGAAAACCACCCCCCCTTACATAATGATCCGTAAACCATATGTATTTGTAGTGTGAACTACACAATAATTCTCCCCCTTTTTGTCAATATAAATTGGCAAAGGTACGAAAACTAGTGGGATCATAATGAAATTCTCATAGAGATACTTCATGACTAAAAGAGAACATATCAACTTTGTTTCGATGATTTCACATAGTCGAAACTTAGTGTATTCATCAAGGAGTTTATAAAGATACAAGAAAACTCCTACAATATTCCACAGCCGCACTCCCCACAAAGATTTGGCAATTAAGCACAAGTTCAATTAAGAACTCTCCTCCATAAAATGTCATTCCCGAAAGAACAACAAGAGCGACCTTACTTTTACAAGAAAAGAAGGATTTTTTTGGACATTAAAAAATTACATGAACCATGAATTTGTATCCAGAAGACTCAATTAAATTAACCACAACAGAACCCATGATTAATTTAATCGGAAATGCTCAACATAAGAGAACTTACGGAGCCATACAGTACTTTCACATAAAGTGGATCGGGGAAAGATCAATACTGCGGAATATTCAAAGATTCATTCTATTTTTCATCAATATTTGCATAATGACACCATAGACTTAATCTTTGTTATCAAAAGCTCATTCTATTTTCCATCAATATTTGCATAAACACATATAATAGACTTAGCTTTTGACATATATGGGACAATCATAGTTCACGGACGTAAACACACATATCCCATAACAATTTTTGCAATATATGAAACCAATAAAGATTAATACTGCAAAATCATCTTCCAAATAAACTTTAGAATTCAAATAAATAAATCTAAAAACATTGCAAGATGAAAATCGTTGGTAATAGCAATGTGAAATCACAATATAGGATATTACAAACCCTAGTTATCCTTCTTAAAACACAAGAATAAATTCTCATAAGAAGTTTCCTAGACATTAAGAAATATAAACAAGCTAATAACAAAAGGACTCCTAAACCAGCAAAACCGATCATGAACTGAAATCAAAGAGCTCTTCCGGAACCCTCACGAGTCTTGAGACCTTTGAGCTTGTGATTAACAACATTCACTGCTTCTTCAGAGAAGATATCCTCATTGAGAAGATCTTTAACATGTGTCTTCATGAGAACAAGGTCAGAGTTAATCTTTTTCAAATCAGTTCTTAACACATCGAGACCCTTCATAGTATTAACGAGTTGCAGTTTTGCTTCCTCAAAGTATTTAATAAAATCATGAACCACTTCGGCCGAAACCATCTCCTCATTCTCAACATCTTGATGAGAATAGGCATTGTAGCATGAGGCATCAGGATTTTGACCATCAACATCTACTAAGGTTCTTTTCTTCCTCCCTTTGGACTCGGAACCAATACCTTTATCAAGAAAACCTCTTGCAAAATCGCAGGTGCGAGAAGGTGAAGACATTGTTGAAAAAAAAAATCCCAGAGTACACGTACGTGACTCAATAGGTTTGGTATTTAAATGGTTTCTTAGGGACAGTAACTTTTAGGGTTTCTAAAGACAGTTCGTGACAAGTAAGTCATGGGTACCCATACGAACACAACCCGAACCCAAAAGAAAAACTAAACTAAAACCGTAACGTACCCTTTTACAAGGTAAAACAAAATAATATAATTTTGCTACGTGAAGATTTGCTTTCACAAATTTTTGGCTCAATAAATTTTATATTTTCACAGAAAAATAATTTAGAGCACAAGAGTAGCAGGCAACTTGGTTGCAACAAAAACTTCTTCTTCTTCTTCTTAAAAAAAAAAACGAAGAGATTCTCGATACACAAACAATACTTAGGCAAAGATGTCTATAGACAATAGTTTAGCTATGGACGATAAGAAAATAGCTCGACTAATAAGAAAGCATTTTACCAATAAGTATACCTGATTATTAACAAATCTTACTCAACAAGATTTTTATGAGTAAGCATTCAACCCTTGTGATTAATTAGTACAAGTATGAGCTTTATGCTCATCAAATGAATATTCTTCATGGTTAATCCTCTTTTTCCTTCTAATTTTTTGAGGAAAACCTTTGTGATGTGAAAAACTATCATAAAACTTACTATCATCAAAGTATGAGACTAAGTTCGAATCCTTACCAGAAGAAGTTTGTATGGAGGATTTTGACAGCCTGTTGATAAGATCCTTGTATCCTTCAATTATCAGATTAAGATTGTCTTTCATATCTCCATTGATGCTTCCACCCACTGGTACCTTTTTCACATCTTGAACAACATTCTTCTCATTAGGTTGAGAAAAACCTTTGTGAAATCTTGTTGAACGATTTGTATTAATGCGACAATTGGTTCGAACGTTCGAAGAGCATATTGAACTGACTTTCCTGGAAGAATTCACAGGGTGAGTACTAAAACCAATAGGTTTAGACATCTGAATGTCAGTTACACTTTTGAGTATTAAATCTAAGGTGTCCTGAAGTCGACCAAAGTAATTGTTATTCAGCTTCAGTTTGCTCTTCCGTTGAACATGTCCTTTTGAATTACAAAAAAGACATACTTTCTGATCACAGAAGTGATTAGTGTGTATAGTATTAGAGACATCGTTAGAAGATTTCTTCCTTCCATGAGACGTGGTAAATCCATGATTAGTGGAAGAACCAAGTACTCCTTTCGCAATAGGAAGGGTTTGCAGTTTAGCTTCTGAAGCTGTTTTTATTAGAGGAACATGATTAGAATTAGTCGCATTTTCCAATTTCACAACAGAGTCAGAAGGAGTTGGTATGACTGACTCCCCAGGACGACCTTTATCTTGAATAAAGAGATTATTCAATAGTCGTTAAATTTCATAGGTATGTTCCTTGAGTTTAGCCTCGAGTAAGGTTCGAAATGAACAACCTACAACAATTTCCTCATGAAGAACCCTTAGTTGGGAGTCACGATCTTTTACCATACCAACCATTGTATTGATCTTGTGTTTCAGCCTATTGATTTCAACTGCCTGGATTCTAACCAGTTTTAGAATTGCTGTACTCTCTCGGGCAGCTTCCCTTTCTACTTTAGAATCAGATTCTTCAGTAAGAAAAGAAAAAAGGTAACACATATCAATACTTGCCTGTTTCGTGGGAAAAAAATGTTCATCTATATGTGATATAGACAAGTCTTTCTCTTTAATAGATTTCACAGAAACAGAACTTTTGTCTCTGGTGATGCGTTTTTCAGAGA
Source organism: Papaver atlanticum (assembly GCA_023531105.1). Taxonomy (NCBI): domain Eukaryota; kingdom Viridiplantae; phylum Streptophyta; class Magnoliopsida; order Ranunculales; family Papaveraceae; genus Papaver; species Papaver atlanticum. The sequence goes on along the minus strand of JAJJMB010010084.1, from coordinate 2,946,108 downwards.
TAGCACCACTGTCCATAGAGTCAGATTTCTACAAACACAGACTTATAAGGTCTTAAACGTGTCTTCCTGCTCTGATACCAATTGAAAAAGCAGGGATCTAACAACCACACCCAATATTTCGTTTCGGCAATCTCTATAGACAAACTCCAATATAATTCCAAGAGAATCAACTAGACAATCAGACTCAATCAATGGAAATATATCCAAGAGTTGTATCTCTGTTTCTCAATGTAATCAGCAAATCAAACAGATAGAATCCGTGAGCCTGATTATTATGAGAAACAACTTGAATGGTACCAAAGACCAATGTTCAAGTGTCAATCAATTTATATCAACAACCAAAGGTTGGATTATCTAATTGATTGAACTACGCACAACCTATGATATTTTAATTATATAACAAATATAATGCGTAAAAAAATAACACAGACACCAAAAAATTTGTTAACGAGGAAACCGTAAATGCATAAAAACCTCGGGAGCTAGTCCAGATTTGAATACCACATTGTATTAAGCCGCTACAGACACTAGCCTACTACAAGTTAACTTCAGACTAGAATGTAGTTGAGCTCTAACCAATCTCACACTGATTAAGGTACAGTCGCGTTCCTTACACCTCTGAATCCCAGCAGGACTCTATGCACTTGATTCCCTTAGCTGATCTCACCCACAACTAAAAGTTGCTACGACCCAAAGTCGAAGACTTGATAAACAAATCTGCCTAACACATAAAAGTATATTGAATAGATAAATCTGTCTCCCACAGAAATACCTACGAGTTTTTGTTCCTTCTTTTGATAAATCAAGGTGAACAGGAACCAGACTTATATTCGTGAAGAACATCCTAGTAATATCAATCACCTCACAATAATCTTAATCGTATGGTAGCGAAACAAGATATTGTGGAATCACAAATGATGAGACGAAAATGTTTGTGACTACTTTTTATCTTGCCTATCGGAGATTAAATCTCGAGAAAATCTTAGAGAAGATAGCACTCAATACGATAGAATAAAGCAAGAACAGAACACGCAACTACAAAGAAAATAGTTGGGTCTGGCTTCACAATCCCAATGAAGTCTTTAAGTCGTTAACCTATAATGGTTTTAGGAAAAACCATGGTTAAAGGAAAATCGACTCTAGTCGCAACTAGTATCACACATGAGGTGTGGGGATTAGGTTTCCCAGTAGCTAGAGTTCTCCTTCATATCGTCTTCAAATCAGGGTTTGCAATCAATGTTACCTTGGTAACAAAGCATTCAATATTCACCGTTAGATGAAAACCTGATTAAACTCAAGCTAATATCTTTTAGCCGTTAGATCGAACTTAGCTTGTTACACACAAATGAAAAGTGACTTCATTTAGATATGGGTAACCATACCTAAACGTGTACACCTTGTTGGCTCAACAATAGTTAACCGAAGTTAGCCATATGAACACTTTCATATCAACCTTGTTCATCTCAATCACAACTAGTTCAAATGACTCAAATGAAACTAGTTCTAAAGTTGTTCAATTGTTTATATTCTCATAGAAGTATACAAGACACAATTGAAGCAAAATTGATTTTGATTCACTCGAATCAATTCATGAACATTATAGCCACGGTTTGCAAAAGATTGCATTCCTTATTTTATAAATGTATTAGTTCATGAATAAACCGATTTTAGAACATAACCCACTCAAGTATGCAAACGGGTACGCATACCTAAGTAGCCGGATTTGATCTGGGTTCGCCAGTATGCGAATGGGTACGCATACTATCGTACACCACCAAACTCAGTTGAATTCCCGGACTTGAACTTTATGCCGGTACGCATACGGGTATGCATAATAAGTTCCCGTACTTCAACTAACCAACCAGTATGCATACGGGTATGCATACTATGGTTCTCGGACTTGGAATAACGTGCAACAGTTAGCATACAAGTACTTATACTGTGTTATATCCAATCATGGTTAATTGTTCTAAACTCCCATTTCAATCATTGAAACATTCTTAGAAGACCACAATAGCTGTCTCACACAAACTATTAGCTTCAAAGCAATTTTCAAGTGATCAAATGATCGATACGAAATATTCTGAGTCTACACCAAATGACTGTCTCACACAAATCATATAAGATGTTACCATGCGATTTTCACATGATCATCTTTTGACTTTCTTCAAGAATATAAGATGAACTTGGTTAAAGCGAAAGCTTACCAACACATATTTCGAGAAATATGTAAGCGAGTTAAACTCAACTCGAAATATCAAATGTGTATAATCGAAGTCTATATAGCCATATGACTTTTGTCTCAAATATGAGATAAAGTAGAAATAGACTTTTGAGTGATAGATGAGTTCAAGTCTCTACATATATTTTGTTGATGAAGTTCCACAAGCTCCCCTTAGTAGTTCTTCGTCTTCAATCGATGAATGCCGTAAAGTCTAAAGTTCAACTATACATTTTATCATAATCCGAGACTTAGCTATAAGTAGACTAGAAATCAACACTTATAGTTTTGAAAACTAAACTTGACAAACAAGCTTGAGATAACAACGCTTGCGAGTTCGACCGAGCAGTGCTCTAACAGATTAGAAAGGTAGAATTGAACAAGAGTCCAAATGAAACCAAACACCACATACCTTTGTTGATGAAGTCCTCGTTGATGTATTTCTATGATCTCCAATCTTTCATCTCCAAGGGTGTTCAGTGATTTATGATACTCAACTACACACTTCTAATCCTAGTCCGAAACATGACTTAAGTAGACTAGAAATCAAGATATAATTTTGATCAACTAAATTTGACAACAATTTTGAGATAACAAAACTTGCAAGTTCGACCGGGCGGTGCTCTAGCACCAACAATCCCCGAAATTGCGATTATTCGGGTTTTAGAGTCGTTTCAATGCAATCAGCATGAATATGAACTCTTATGTAGCTAGGATGTTGTAAATCAGTCGACGCAGAAAGACTGCTGGGAAGCCGATGTATTACGAAAATTTAAAATTTTGAAATCACAATTTAAATTTGTTAATTTTCTATCCTTGAAATAGTTGATTGCAAATTACAACAACTTAGAATTCAAGAGAAGGGAAAATAAAAAAAATGCAAAAGTTTATGGTATAAAAGGATCAGCAAGGTTGAATGGATGTAACCCTCAACTGCTAGACAGTTTTGCTCCACCAACTACATCACCATACCCAATTATACGAGTTTTTCATGTACATCCAACAACTACACCGTTTTCCTCACCAATGACAAACAAAACAATCCAAATCCTCATGACAATTTAAATTTCAATGTTAATGATAATTTTAAAAAACTATATGACAATTTGGGTCATAAAAACTGCAAAAACAAACAAAAAGGGGTTTATTATATTTAGTTAATGCAATTTAACATGAATAATTACATAGAGAAAGTATCAGTACAAATTAAAAAAAATAAACTGTGAATAGGTTGAGAAATATTACTTTAATGCACACATAAAGAGGACTTCAGGTAATGTGCACTTCAAGAAAAAATCATGTACAACTAAGTATCTGGAAATATGAGTACGAAGGTGTTAGATAAGACATGCGCTACAAGGAAATCAAGTACCCGTTAGCAATGATGATGATAATAATGAAGAAGATGAACTTGAGGACATTGAATAATTCTCATTACATGTATTAAGTAACGAATTTTTGATTACACGGTTCAAATTACATAGACAAAACAAAACAATGTAGCAAAAAAAATTAAACTGAGCTTTAATTATTCTCGTTGGTGGCTCCATACTTGTCCCAATGTTGCACAGTTGGATCTTCTCTTAGCTTGTGATAATTAAAAGCCCATGTTTTGAATTATCTTCTTGATCAGTGAATTTTCTCTCACGCCTATTCCATGTCGGGGTTGAACATCGAGCCTCAATTCTTCATCTGGATAACTCATCAATTTAAGATCACGTCAGGTTTCCTCAATAACCATGTTATTCAAAATTAATAAATTATGCATGTGAGCATATGTTTATTATTTTTATTGGACCAAAAGAACCATATGGCCCACAAATGATGAGAAACTTGGATTTCAAAATTCCAAATGCTAGTAATTTTTTTCTTGGACGTTCATAGCGTGTTAAAGTACTTTTTATCATGATAATTACCGATACGACTATAAGCTTAAGCTCAAGTTAACGATTGTGGATAAAATTTGTCAACCGGATAATACCACGTATTTAGTTAATATAGTTGATAGTGAATTTTTTTCTTGAAGTGACTGCATACTTGACTTCGGATATAGGTGATTTGCGCAAAATTTATTGTTTTGTAATCCCGAAATTCCAAAAAAGCATGTTGTATCCAACAATTGGTTTTGTATAATGACCCTTATACCGACCTTGCTAAGAAACATGACATTCCTCAACACCCAATAATATAATCAAGACTACTTAATCAACATTCATATAAAACATTTTTTCTTGTTTACCTCGGGTATTCAATTAATATCATCTCGAGTTAGTTTTTGTGAAAACATTAAACCAAAATGGTTGGCTATTGTTTCACAAAGCATTTTAAAATTTGCAAGTATGGTTGTTTTGCCCATACAAATACTCATATGTAGCATCCATTGGCAACCTATAACATATAATCCTAAGGGATGCAATGATCTTTTGTTCAGGATTATGTCCTCATATATTGCGTGCATAATATTGATAACTAAATTTAGGTTACCTAACAAGAACTTCAATACTCCTAATCAACAAGTTGTATCCCATGCAAATTCGACGTTTGGAAATCTTGATCGTTATATATATATATACACCCTCGAACAAAATAATCACGCATCATTTTTCTCGGTATTCTTGTCGTCTCCATCTTATTCTGAATACTTCTCTTAGCTCAGGAGGTTTGGGTATTATCCATGCATATAATTGCACCATTCTTTCTTCTTTAGGGTCTTCATCCAATTTTTACAATATATGGGTTAACATTTCTTGTTATTCAATAAATATATTCATATTCATATCCATCTCCTCATCATTTTCCAAGGTAGATGCCATTTAAAGTGTGATTGAATGAAATAGAAAAACGACAAATATATTTAGAAAATAAGATGAAATTTATAAAATAAATTGTATGTATGAAAGTTGTGAGCTCATTGTGTGATGGGTGAGGTTTGTCTAAGAAAGATGAGTACATATAACTGTTGGTTAACATCCATAATATATATCGACTCTTTTTTAGCCGTTTCATTTCTACTCCCATAAAATATAAACCGGTTTACTCATCCCCATAGCCGGCAAAGTTATTTTGTCTATCTCCGCTTGACTTGTCTTTAAAACAAGTCTTATGGTAAAATTCTAGTTGTTCCAAGGTTGGAGTCAAGTCTAATGACTTTTAAGTAAAACAATTATATATTTCTACGCGTTTTCCAAGCCATATTCCAAGACTCGTTTTCGTTTGGAATCCAAATCACGCGCAACGTTTATTGGTATGACGTAGCATTTGTCAGAAAATGTAATCCAAATTATACCAAAAGTCACTCCAATTAACACTTTTAAGACAATAACGTTAGCTTATCTGATATAGTGGGTCTTACTGAAAATTAAATGGATGGTTAAAAGCGATCAGATGGTTTCAGAAAATAAGAAACACATAACAATAAGAAAAAAAAGATGCCTTTGTCAGGCAATGAATTTCAATATTATTAACATTGTCTAACCTTTCGCATGCAAAGCGCGTCGATTGTATCAGTTAAGTGTCTTCAGAATTCTAACTCCCAAGTTGGTGTTATAGCCTGTTGACTAGTCAAGCGTCTTTTCATTCAACGTCTACATTATTTTTTTGCCGCTTTGGAAGTTTTCACCATTAAACTTGTATTCCCATGAACTATTGTTCCAAATCGTGAAATGCTATGGGCCATTGTTCTATCTTTTCAAAAATAAAATAAAATGATGGCCATTAAAAGGAAAAACATGTCAATGTAATAGTTTCTTTTATTATTACATCATGAACTAGAAAATGCCCAATCAAAATAGGGTCTTCCCATTGGCGATCATATGATGGCCGAACAACTTTTTTTTAGCCGTCACATTTATACTCGCATAATATATAAACTGGTTTTCCCATCCCATAACCGACCAAGTTATTTTGCAAATCTATGTTGAACTTGTCCTTGGAATAAGTGTTATGATAGAATTTTAGTTGTTCCAAGCTTGGAAGCAAGTCTAATGGCTTCCAAGTAAAGTTGCTACATATTTCTACGCGTTTTGCAAGACATATTCCAAGACTCGTTCTCGTTTGGAATCCAGATAACGCAGTGTTTATCGGAACGACGTTATATTTGTCAGAAAATGTCAATCCAAATGACATCAAACGTCAATCCAATTAACGATTTCAAGATAATAATAATTTACTTTACCTTAGCTATAGTGGGTCCTACTGGATATTAAATGGATGGTTAAGAGCGATCAAATGCTTTTAGAAAATAAGAAACACGTAAACAATAACAAGAAAAAGACGTTTTTGTCAGATACGCAATGAATTTCAATATTAATAACGCTGTCTAACCTTTGGCATGCGAAACACGTCGATTGTATCAGTTAAGAATCTTCAGAATTCTAACTCCAAGTTAGTGTATAGCCGGATTAAGTATTACAGCATGTTGACTAGTCAAGCGACTTTTCATTCAACTTTCACATTATTTTTCTTGCCGCTTTGGAAGTTTTCTGTGGGCCGTGGCCGTGACTTATTGTTCTAGATGGTGAAATGACATGGTGAAATGAATGGCAATCTAGCTCAGTTGGTCATCCCCGTTTCCCAAAGTTTCATGCGCTCCAGGAGGTCCCCGGTTCGAGCCCCCAATGGCGTAATAATGAAGGAATTAACATGGAAGGTAGAGTTAGCTTGCCCCCTTTGTGACACAATCTCAACCCCCATCCGCTTCGTCTCCCTTGGTTAGGTTACCCATGAGGCTCGCTGGTAGGCTAGCACGGCAACCTGTAGTAATATGTTGTTGGAGCTTAGCTTGTTAGGTTTCCAACTAGTCAATATAATACTTTTATCTAATAATAAATAAATAAATATAATGATGGCCATTAAATGCAAAACATGGCAATGTAATTATTTTATTTTATTATATTATTATTACGGCATGAAATAGAAAATGCCGAATCAAAATAGGGTGACTCACGACACATGAAATTCTTCCATTTATAAAACCACGGTGTCAACCTAATATGTTAATTGATCCTTCTCTTAATTGATCCTTTTCCCCATTAAAACAAATGAAATTCTATTACCTGTAAATTACTCGATCGAGTTCCTATAAAAACCCTAGAAATTTTGAATCCAATTCACTTCACTTCGATTTCCACAGAAATTGAAAGTGACGAACAAATTATAGGTTAAGAAAATCATCATTACTACTTCCCCTCCCTTCATCACCAGCATCAGAAAGGAGAAGAAAAAAAAAGCAAAATCAAAACAGTAGAATGGCAGAAAAACAGTTGATAATCGCCATTGAAGGAACTGCAGCTATGGGTCCATACTGGAATAGTATTGTTACTGAGTACCTAGAAAAAATTATTAGGTTTGTACTATCAAATTTTCTTCGGTTTTTCCTGGTTTATTTTCTTCGATTTTTCCTGGTTTATTTCTACTTTGTTGATTCGTCGAAATTTGCAACAAGGACTATCAAAAAAGACTGGGTTGCTTGATTTTGCTGTTAATTAGGGTTATACATCTTATTATCTAGGAATAGATATGTAACATGTTACACACATCAACTCTACTTGCACCTTTTTCATCTCTTGCATGAAGTTTTTGTTTTTGTTTTTGTTTTAATTTAGACTTGTATTTCTGCAGGTGCTTTTGTGGTAATGACATGTCAGGACAGGTACGAATTGATGTTTGAAAGCAATTTTTGTTTTGTATCTTGATGAAGATCAATTTCTTGTGAACAACTTGAATTATACAGTTTTGATTTGTGGCTTTGCCAACCTCTAACTGAATTTGTAGTGCATGCTCTAATACTCTTTATTTTGAACTACAGAAGCTTTCTGCCGCAAGTACTGAGCTCTCCTTGGTCGTTTTTACTGTTCACGGATCTTATTGTGGTAGGCAAACCTTCTTGGAGAGTTTTGTTAAAAGAATTTTTATGCCTACTTCGTCATTGTTGTTTTTGTCTCTGGTTCCAAAGTTGGTTTCTTAGGCTGATGATTTTGGTCGATAATAATTTGCATGTTCGATGATATATGCCAGCGTTTTGGATGTTTTTGAATTCCATGCAAGATGTGTTTTGCAGATTTTTGTTCAAGAAGATTATTAAGTAAACAAAGGGATCATCGATATCATTCTTTATCATTCAGCATGTTTGTTGAATGTTTGAATCTTTACTTTAGGTTAACAATTTGTGACGTCTTTTAATCTTCAGTGGGACTTTATGAAATGAATCGAGGGGCGAGTTCAGAATGTAGCTTAATGTTCTTTCAGTTACTTTTAATGATATTTGATCTTTCTTTTTGTCTTCTTTTCGAAGGTTGCTTGGTGCAAAGAAGTGGCTGGACGAGAGATGCGGATGTCTTCTTGCACTGGCTCTCCGCAGTACCCTTTAGCGGTGGTGGCTTTATTGATGCTGCGGTTGGGGAAGGGCTTGCCGAAGCACTAATGGTAGGCTGTAGAGTTTTGTTTGTAGTTGTATTTTTAAAAACCTTTTGGTATTCTTTCTACCGTAAATTCTTTTTATGGTGCATAATCATAATTCTTTTTGGCGCTCTCTATATAGTCTGTCTAAGTGGAACCTTTGCCTTTAAGATTATCTTGAGATGTTTTACAAAGAATTGGAATGGGCAAGTGTTTTGAGTAAATGAAATTTTGTTTGGGAAGGGGACTTGGATATGTCATACTAGTTGGCGTGACAAATTAATCTTGTTACGTAACATTATCCAAATGATTTATATTTAATTCAGATGTTCGCGTTGCCTCCGAATTCAAGCCAAAGCGCAGAAATGAACAAGCATTGCATTCTTGTGGCTGCCAGCAACCCTTACTCCCTGCCCACCCCAGTGTACCGCCCACGGATCCCAAATCTTGATCAGAGTGAAAACAAAGAAGTGACACCAGAAAGTTGTCTCGCAGATGCTGAAACAGTTGCAAAATCATTTGCTCAGGTAGTCTTCTTTTAGTTTATACTTGGTTTTAAAGTGCCCTTGTCTTTCAGTTACTAATAGTCAGCATGTTGATATAGCAACATTACATTTCTAAATAAGTGTTACAAAATTGTGTGATGTACGTTCATTCTCACTTTCAGAAGAAAGCACTATTGGCGAATCTCACTGTTTAATATAATAAACCATGATTTATGCATATGAATTGTGTGTTTGTTGGGAAAATTGTTTATTCGGCCTCTGACATGTCAAATTCATGTGTCTATTTGCAGTGCTCAGTTTCTTTGTCAGTGATTTCTCCAAGGCAGCTCCCAAAACTCAGAGGAATATATAATGCGGTACGTATTACTCCGAGTGAGTGTATTATTTTCCAACTTCTGTAGCGTTAACACAAACTACTGTTAGATTTTGCACAGTTTCTGCTGTGCTTTAATCTGCACACTTGTTGCTTGGCATTTTAATGTTTTTTCTGCTGAAATCAATTTTATTGAGTCATTTTTTAACAAGAAAAGCATATATATGGACTCCTTAAGTATAACCTTTGCATAGATCCAAGACTTTCCTTATTTCTTTTCAGCATGTTTAACATCATAAGTACATACCTCATATGTGAAAAAGGGATTATGAAGAATCCTGGTCATGCTGGTGAGCTGTTAATATAATTATATATATGCCTATACAGGGCAAGCGAAACCCACGAGCAGCAGAGCCAGCTATCGATGTTAAGAACCCTTATAATCTTGTTCTTCTATCTGAACATTTCATGGAGGCTCGTGCAGCCCTAAGCCGCTCTGGAATAACAAACATGCCCGCAAATCAAGGCCCTCTAAAGATGGACACATCCTCGGTTCCGTCCGTTTCAGGGCCTCTTCCTACTTCAATCCCTCCAGGTTTGGTTTATTTGTTTTTTATTATTTATTTTGCCCGTGTCTATGCAGTTTATTATTCGTCATTGTGGTCCAAATTTATACCTGAGTCAATTTGTTTTGTCAGTTGAACTTAGACAATTGGTGGTCTGGGTCCTTTTACATCTTGTTTGTAGATGATTGATACAGGCTTGTGACATTTTTGAGTTAAGTATTCTGTGTACCCGAAGTAGAGGGTGTGTTGATTTCTTTGCTGCATACTCCTTTTTATATGCTGTTTCTTTTTCCCCCCCAGTAAATGGGTCAATGATGAGTCGCCAATCAATTCCTGTCGGAAGTACCGTGCCGGCAACAGTAAAAGTGGTACATCACAAACCATCCATTCCATTTCAACTTGAGTTGTGGTTGGAAAATTTGCTGATCTAAAAGTTACAGCTCTTCATATCTATTCTTCTAAGTGAGCTCACTACCTCAAATTTATTTTCAGGAGCCAAACACGATACCTTCATCAGCTTTTCCCCATCCCCCCTCTGTTCCTCATGGTCCTTCTCAGGGCATCACAAGCTTGCAGTCTTCTCCACCATCGTCCACTTCTCAAGAGATCACAAATAATGACAATGTTCAGGAATTTAAGCCTATGGTTGGTGGCCTATCCCAACCATTGCGTCCAACAGGCCCTGCTGCAGCAAATGTGAACATTTTGAACAACCTCTCTCAAGTACGGCAGGCTATGAACTCTGCAAATTCTATGGGTCTTCAAACGATGGGTGCAACTCCAATGGCCATGCATATGTCAAACATGATATCTAGTGGAATGGCATCAACTGCTTTATCTCCTGCACAAAATGTATTCTCACCTGGTCAGTCTGGTAGTAACACCGCATTGTCTGGATCTGGGCCATTGGTTGGCAACACACAGATCGCACAAAACACAACGCTAGGTGGATTCTCCTCAGCTACTTCTAATATATCTGTAAACCCAAACCATGGGATGTCACAGCCAATGGCCAATCTTCAAGGACCTGTTAGTTTGGGACAGTCTGCAGCTGGTATTAACCAAGGAAGTCTTACAGGGGGACAGATAGGTCAAGCCGGAATTGGCATGAACCAGAACATTATGAATAATGGACTAGGTCAGCCAGGTGTTTCTGCTGGGAGTGGAACAATGATTCCCACTCCTGGAGTACCTCAGCAAGTACAAGCAGGAATCCTGCCTCTCAATGTAGCTAACACTTCCACCGCAAACATGTCAGCACAACAGACATCTGGAGCTATGCAGTCAGCACCTGGGCCTGATAAATATGTGAAAGTCTGGGAAGTAAGTGTTTGTCTTTCACCATCGTAGATTATATAAGTGGTTCTTTTTGAACTACTGGATGTAGAGTATGTTAGGAATTCAAAAGACACCATTTGCTGTTTTATTTGCGATTAGTAAAATAACTTCTGTTTTGTTGTCATTTATAATAGCTATCTATAGGGTATGGTTATGCTAACTCCAGTCTTTATTGTGGGGGCAGGGAGCTTTATCTGGACAGAGACAAGGACAACCTGTGTTTATCACTAAACTCGAAGTATGATTTATGGCACAAAAAGATATATCTTTTCTGCTCTTTTCTTGTCATTTATTTAATGTGCATTGGAGATGTTTCTTCTTCTTTTTGCTGGGTTTATGTTTTATGCATAGTGGGTAGCTGACTTTAGTATGTTGGCAGTAACCAAGAGCTCCAAATTTTCATCCTGCTGATTTTTTATTATTTATGTGGCAGGGATACAGGAGTGCATCCGCATCAGAGACGTAAGTCTAGAAGCATAATCCACTTTATCATATTAGTATATAATGCCAAATGGTTACATTGTTGAAATGAAATGAAATCAGTTCCTACCCTTGGAGTTTGATTTAGATATCCTTCAGTTCTTAACAAGGATCGTGTTTGGTTTCTAGAAATCGTATCGTCCTCATGAGTTGCAACATCCTGATATATAGTTAAACCTTTGTTGATTACTACTCGATAATCTGATAAGTTATTCAGTTAGTGATTTATTTCTTCAGACATTTAATAAATTTTGCCAGTCCTGACCTTAAGATAGTGCTTTTGCTCTATAATTTAATGTAAGACATGCATGCTTATTTATTTAGGAAGTGGTATGTATAGGAAATCCCTTGAATCAATATCCTGTTCTCATCTTTCTTGCATCAAATACATGCACTATAGGATAATTACTCGTACAGAATTTTCGTTGAGAATCGCTTGTACAAAATTTGAAAAACATTATCAAACAAGTTGAGTAACTCAAGTAACTCATATAAGATGGATATTGTAGAACATAAAGGAAGAGTCTGGTTATTTATTATATTTTATATGTAAAATGTGCATAGATAACCCTACATTTGCTTTTATCAGTGCCACAAAGGTATCAAAAAATAAAAATGACATACATTTTGACACCACTTTGCATGTGCTATACTGGTAGGAGCTTATATTCACCATTTTAAGACATGATATCTTATTTAGTAGGATACAAATGGATAATCATACTATTCGATTCATATTCTTAGATCTTAATTACCACTGGTTCTGGATGTTTTGTTATGAACTTTGTGCCTCAGTTAAATTGAAATGGCTTTTTGCCATCAGGTATTTTCTCCAGGATCCTTATAATTAATTGGCGTTCTATTTGTCATCTTCTCAGGCTTGCAGCGGACTGGCCAATGATGATGCAAATAGTTCGGCTTATATCTCAGGATCACATGCATAACAAGTACTCCACTTCCTAACTATGCCTGCTTTATTAGAACATCTATTGTAATTTGGTGATTATATTTCTCACACGAGCACAAATTTAATTGTCCTGATAAGCTGATCTTATGTCTTTAATTCTAGGCAGTATGTGGGCAAGGCAGATTTTCTTGTTTTTCGGGCTTTGAATCAACATGGATTTCTGGGACAGCTACAAGAAAAGAAACTCGTGAGTCAACTTGATGCTCAGTTATCTTTTTATTGGTTTGTTTCTTTATCAGGTCTTGGATTTTCTGTTTTACATTGATAAAATTGGTATTAGTTGATCCACTCTGAATTATCTCTTAATCTCCATATTTGTTATCAATATTCTCCCGCATCCATGTTGCTACCACTTTTGATGGATTGGAGCCAGTGGAATAGCAGATTCCATACCGTACTACGATACTTGCTACAGATTGAAGCTGCTATCTCGTCTTAAGTTCTTAATAGTTAAACCTAGAGCTGATGTGCATAACTTCAACGTTGATGTTATCTGCGAAAAGCTGGCAATTTGTGTAGAAGTTTCTGTACTTCGCCTAAAAAATGTGGGAGAAACCTACATGTGTTAGAATTGTTGCAGCAGTACCCAGTTGGAAGGTCATTAGTAATGTCTCTTTATTTTTATACCAAAATGTAGGTTTCCTCGGTCCGAGAAGTGAAAAGAGAGTGAGAGACACATTTAAACACATCATCCTTCATAGGATAGTACTACCAGTCAGGATAATATCTATCATGTCAGTCAGCATCTTCCTGAATTGTCCAGTGGTAGTCATCAAATATGAATCATTGGTAGAAATAACTTATAAGTCATGCATTTTCCAACTGAAATGAATTGATTTGTTGTTCCAGTGCTCTCATGTATAGAAACACATTAAAATTGTTGAATTATAATATTTATATGAAGAATAGAGGGTTATGTAGCAGGTCCTTAGTGAAACCATGCATTATACATCACAGTTTTTATCTTCATCAAGATCGACCATGTCCACAGATCTTGTCATAATTGGAAAGCCTGTTATCTGCTTTCTAAAGTGGAGTGTCATAACTGCTTGTGATTTCAGTGTGCAGTTATCCAGCTACCCTCACAGACGTTGCTGTTGTCTGTTTCTGACAAGGCCAGCCGTTTAATTGGAATGCTTTTTCCCGGGGTGAGTTGTTGGCATCATTTTCACCATCTAATAGACATTGCATGCAACCTTTATCTATCTTTTTTGCGCTATCCATTTATCGCTTGCGATATATATTGTTCTTTATGATTTCAAAGAATGTATGTAGTTATTTTATGTTTTCCTGATGGTAACCAGGATATGGTTGTGTTTAAGCCACAACCACCTACCCAGCAGCAGCAGCAACAATTGCAGCAACAGCAGCAACAATTGCAGCAGCAACAGCAACAGCAACAACATCCTCAGCTGCAGCAGCAACATCAGCAACAGCAACAGCAGCAACAACAGCAACAGCAACAGCAACAACAGCAACAGCAACAACAGCAACACCCGCAGCTTCAACAGCAGCAGCAACAACCACAACCACAACAACAACAAATGGTTGGTGGAGGGGTTGGTCAAGGATATGGTCAAGGTCCAAACAGGTCACAGTTAATGTCTCAGGGACAAGTTCCATCCCAAGGTCCATCTAGCATGGCTGGTGGCGGTTTTTTATCATGAAATGGTGTACTTCACATTGATAAGGATGATCAAAGTAAGTAAGTCACAAAAGGTATATGATAAAGATACAGACTTACAGCATGTTTTTTTTTTTTTTTATTTTTTTAAATCTATTTGGACAGTGGTAACTGCATAGTGATCTACCGCTACTTGTTGAAAGTGCCACAATCTGATTGCCTCTTTAAATGGATGTTTGTTCCTACTACTCTCTAGTGGTTTTAAGTTTTTGTTTATGTAATTATTACGTGACAGCATGACCCTCTTAAGATTGAAAAATTCCATCACTGCTGCCTCCCTATTCCCTAATCTCTTAAACTGCTCATCTGAATCATCTTAGTTCCATGTACGCTTTGGTTATTAATCGGAAATAATTGAATAGTGGCAGCTTTATAAGCAAGTTGATAAAGTACAAATTTTGATGGAGTAAGGATGTTGGTCGAAAAGAATCAAATACTGGCTTCCTTAACTTTATTAAACGATCTAGGTTTGAATGGTCCTTCACCTATACATGATGGTGCTCTTGCTGTAATCCTTGGTAAGGCTCGGGTTACTTCTCTGATGGTGCTCTTGCTGTAATCCTGGGCAAGGCTCGGGTTACTTCTGAAAAGTATCTTCGTTTGATTTTGTTGTTGGTGGTGGTGAAATTGGATTTGTTCACCCATTTTGTGGAGTCAAAGTAGGTAAGGTTTGTAATGCTCAAACGGATACTTACTTATAGTGAAGTAGTATTATTTAGAATGTGGGGAGTAAGGTTTGTAATGCTCAAACGGTAGTGAAGTATTATTTATAGTGAAGTCCTATTATTTAGAATGTGGGGAGTAAGGTTTGTAATGCTCAAACGGATACTTATAGTGAAGTAGTATTATTTAGAATGTGGGGACATAAGGGGAAGGGCTGTGAAGTAGGATTGTAAGCTACCGGGTTTTCAAACGTTGGATTAGAGTAATCTACCTCTAGATTAAAGAGAAACTGCTAATTATAGACAGACCCTTTAATTTATTTTTGTTTTAGATTGCAGGTCCCTTATAACATAATTATTTGTCGTCTTTGATCTTCAATCTCCTTCTCTCTAATCTAGTGATCTTCGATCCTTTTTGATTACCAATGACACTAAAATATAAAGCAAGTACAGTAAGGAACCCCCGTAATCAATTTGTAGTTCTGCTTTTCTTTCTTCTTTTTCTTTGTAAATTCTCCTTGATTTACCCAGTTGAAAATTAATCTCTGATTTGTTATTATATGCCAATTATCATCACCAGAAACACCTCCATCACCTCCACCGGTCCATTACAGAAACACCACACCAGAAGGGGGAACATGTAGAAATCTACTTTTCATTTGGTTTGTTAAGAGCTGAATAAGAAAAACAAACATATTAGCTTGAACCCTTACTTTCTTTCACTGAATTAATGATATATAAGGCTTCAACTCTTCTATTCTTTAATTGAATTAATCAAACAGACCAAAACTACCTCCACCAGTCCACAACAAATCAGACTCCATTTTTAAAGAAAATCAGTCACTTTTTTTTTTTTTTTCGAATTCAAAGTTGTTGCAAAAATAAAATAAGAATGGGGAGGATTTCCTTTTCGTTTTCGGTTGAAGAAAAATGGTGGATATCATAACATTAACGAAAGAAAAGATAAGGGAGTTTTTTACAATTAGTTTTGGTTTTACAGCTATACCCATGTGAGAGATGGTATGCTTTTTATGATCCAACGGACAAGAGACTGCTAGCTTATATTTCTATCCCGCAGTGCCGCGCGGGATAGCATTAGCCTAAAGGGAATGCTCAAACGGATACTTACTTATAGTGAAGTAGTAATATTATTCAGAATGTGGGGACATAAGAGGAACGAATACTTATTTAGAATATGGGGACAAAAGAGGAATAGTTTAAGGGTTAAATTTAGTTTTCTTATTCTTTCTTCGAATGATCTTTGCGGTTTATCTAGAAAAGAAATTTGAGCTTAGCTACATATTCTAATTTTTATCTTGAATTTGGTATAATTTTGTACAATTGTCTACATTATTTGATCGAAGATAGAAATATAGGAATATAAATCATGAATACCAGTTTTCTAAGATTGTATGGGAGTCCTAATAACTTTGAATGTTTGGCTATAGAAGACTTGATAGTTTGTTTGTAGTATTCAACACTGCTGTTCTTGTTAATCCCGGTGAATTCAACAGGGCCTGAGAAACATTTTAAAGTACAATGTGCGGGAGGTTGGTGATGGATCCTCTATAAATGAATATCAATTATTTATATATGTAGTAGAGTTACTATTTGAAAAAACTAGATTAAACACTTGTGAGTAAATTGATTGACTCAGTCGAAGCCACACATAAGTGGAATCAACAAATTTTTCTCTTCACATCACTAAACAAATTGTGAATATTAGACTGCATAAGCACTATAGTAAAAGACCGAAAGATTACATGAGGTGGACTTTAACAAAAAAAAAGAAGAAGAAGAAAGAAGACACCACTTATATATCCACTTATATATATCTAGCGCACTTCAAGTAAGGGAGATCCTCCCGTTACATCTTCGTTCCTCTACTTCAACGGATGGCGAGGAAGGACCATTCAACGATCTTGGTTCGAATGGTCCTTCTTCACCTATACATGATGATGCTCTTGATGTGACCCTTGGTAAGGCCTGGGTTACTTTTGAAGAATAACTTCGTCTGATTTTGTTGTTGCTGGTGGTGGGATTGGATTTGTTCACCCATTTTGTGGAGTCAAGTAGCTATTGCAAGGCGAGAAAGATCATGAAATTTTTTGTACAACCAAGTTTTGTAGGGTTTGTAATGATGGTTCAGTGGATACCTATTATTGAAGCATTATTTAGAATGTGGGAACATAAGAGGAATAGTTTAAGGGTTAAATTCTGTTTTCTTATTATTTTCTTCGAAAGATCTTTACAGTTTAGCCATTTTTTTTGCTTAACTACATATTCTAATTTTTATCTTGAATCTGTTACAATTTTGTAAAGTTGTTACATCATTTGATCGAAGATAGAAATATAAATCATGAATGTCAGTTTTTTTAAGATTGTATGAGGTCATCGAATTCTTAATAACCTTGAATGTTTGGCTATAGAAGACTTCATTGTTTGTTTTTAGTATTCAACACTACTGTTCTGCATGCTAAACCCAATGACTTCAACAGGGTTTGAGAAAGATTCTAAAGTATAATGTGCGGGAGGTTGGTGATGGGTTCTCTATTGACATCTGGGCAGATAAATAGATACCAAATAACTATAAATCTAGTATAGTTAGGTTTTGAAAGGAACCTAGATTTAACACTCATGATTAAACTGATTTACTCAGTTGCAGTCACACATAAGTGGAACCGACAAATTTGTCTCTTCATATTACTAAACAGATTGTGAATATTAGACTGCATAAGCCACTTACTGGTAAAAGATTGAAAGATAACCCGAGGTGGACTTTAACAACCAAATAAACCTTGGTACCACCTATATATATATCTGCACTTCAAGCAAGGGAGAACCTCTTGTCACATATTTGCTCCTCTGCTTCAACGACTGGCGAGAATGCCAAAGGGATGGTTGACAATATGTCTTACGCCTGAAGGGAGGTTAATGCTCATTAAAATTTCACTGACACCTACATCCAACCATCTTATGTAAAAACAACTTTTCCCCACCCATGTGCACAAATAGATTGATCGTATCGCCAAAAAAATTTTCTAGGGACTTATGCGCGTCGTTTAAACAACAAATTAATTACTTATGTTCCACACAATTAACTGGTAATGTATTGGTAATAAGATCGATCCCGCAAAGAGCAGGGAGTTTCTGGTTGTTATAATACAAAGAAAAGAAAAACAAGAATAAGTTGTATATAAAATGGTATGTGAAAGTTGTATCTAGGCTCCCCTTTATGCAGGCTTTTGTAACCTCCTCATGATGTCCATCCAACTAGGAAACTTGATAACAATCACCTCCTCTTGATCCTTATCTAATTAGGATACTTAACCTCCTCAAATACTCCCACCTCTTTTTATTCCTTATCTAACTAAGAAACCTAGATAAATTAGGAGATTTTTGTCTTTTCGAAATCGGTTTTTCCTTAACGGATTTTAGGGTGCCAATATCATCCGCCCATAAAACTCCCCATTTCTAGATTTGGTTGCCCCTTAGAGAATATTGGGTGTCAATAACATCCACCCGTAAAGGGCCACCAAAAATTAATCTCTTCTTCTTTGAAGCCAATCAACTAGGGCCAACCGACCTTATCTATCCTTCACCGCATTCATCTCAGCAACTCCAACCTCTGACCCAATTATAGATGGTGAAATTTGGATAAGGGACAAAAGTGTCATTTCAACCCTGTAGACAAAATTCAACTCTCACAGGATAGATTAATCCCTTGGCCCTCAAGGCATCCTTAGCCACGATTTCTAGTATACGTCCCCGCGAGACACTGCTGGTCGTGATGCCGTGATTCCTAGCGCACATCCTCAACGAGATACTGCTGATCACGTAGGTTCTGTAGAGCGTAAAACGTCCCCGGCAGACTTATGAACCAGAACAGCTACAATTCCAGCATGTCTTCACGAGACGCAGCTGATTGTGATGCCATGATTCCTAGTATACATCCTCAACGAGATGCTGCTGGTCATGTAGGCTCTATAAATGCGTAAATATGTCCCCAGCGGACTTATGACCCAGAGCGGAGATATACATATATCCTGTAAGCACAACTCACCCTATTTGTGATTAAGGACTGATTCCTAGTAGATCATCGCGAGATACACTGGCCATGTCTGCTCTAGGCTCTGACTCGGCTTACTGAGGTTTCCGGATAACTCCTAGAACATCCCCGCGAGATACGCTGGTTATTCTACCTCTGAGCCATTTCGAAAGACTCCTAGAACATCCTTTCGAGATACACTGGTCTTGTTGGCTCATCATATGGACACACAGTTGATTCCTAGCACATCTCTGCAAGATATGCTGGTCAAAGACAAGTGAGCCAAAGTCTCGCAGAGACATTAATCGGGCGTACAAAGCCTTTTTCTCTCTCTCCAGGCTGAATCCCAGCTGACCACAGAGAGATATGGATCCGTTAAGAAAATCTTCGAAGATATTTTGATCCGGAGAGATTCAAATCTCTCTGCAAAATCACGGAAAGGTTTTGAGCCGTCCGCAAAATCTCGGAGAGATTTAAATCTCTCTGTAAAATCACACAGAGATTTTGAGCTGTCCGCAAAATCCCGGAGAGATTCAAATCTCTCTGCAAAATCACGGAGAGATTTTGAGCCGTCCGCAAAATCTCGTAGAGATTCAAATCTCTCTGCAAAATCTCGGAGAGATTCTGAGCCGTCCGTAAAATCTCTCTGCAAAATCTCGGAGAGATTTTGAGCCGTCCGTAAAATCTCGGGGAGATTCAAATCTTTTCACAAAAATCTCGAAGAGATTCAAATCTCTCCTCAAAATCTCGGACAGATTCACATGATAGGCACACGCCTTACCTAGTGCTCAAGCCTATTTCTCAGCCTATCAAATACACTCACGGCTAGTAAATTGAGCCTGGACTATATATGGCTATCCAAAAACGTGGATAAGCTCTCTTGAGCTCCGCATGCTCAACAAAGGGACCCACAAACAATAATACAGTTTTCACATGACATATGTGACCGTCCATGGAGAGAGGGAGATCAGCCTCAACTCCTCTCACACTTTGCACACTATTCCTGAAGAATTCCATTCCTTTTCACGTGACTCATTTTAGTCATTCTCACAAATCAGAGAATATCTCTCTATCTTGGCCAAATCGGCTAAGGAGAATATTTCTCTCTCAACACATTATCACAAAGGCTGACTCAGCTTCACACAAATGGGGGGATATCAATTAGGGTTTTGGTCTGGCGGTCTACGACACGTGTGAGGAATACCCATCTTATTTCTCATCGCAGAAGAGAGTAAAGGCGGTGGAATAATGAGATAAACTCAACCTAGTTTATCCTTATTCTTGAAGAGACGGGAGAATTGTTCCGCGCGGCATGGAAAGAAATCCTTATCTTCACCGACTTGAGATTAGAGAATTCAGCTATAAATAAGTCATCTATTTTCCAAAGCTACGATCATCTTTCTCATAACCTCTCAGAGCAATAACTTGTTCTTTGATCTTTCTCTTCATCTGCTTCCCTACTTAAGACCAGCCCTAAACCTCTATCTCTGTGACTAAAGCAGCCTTTGAACGGCCACTGTGTGTGGTTTAGGCGAAGGGTATTCATGCTCAACCTACTGAAACTCACTTTCAAAACCCTAGAATCCCATCTCTAGCCTCTCACCGATTTTAGGTAACTACATTTTGGCGACTACAGTGGAAGGTTGTCCACTTAGTCACAGTTCCAAATCAATCCCAGATCGTATTCATCAATCTTAATCATGGTCACTATCAAGATGGGAAGCTTAACCAATTCTAATGGAAAACGATATATGGAAACTAGACCTGATCAAGACAAGGAAAAGCGAGGCCTACGTCCCCGATTTCTTGATCAACCCCATAATCTAGAGGAAGACGAGATCCAGGAAGCGCCTCCCCAACTGCAAGATGGTACAACGTCCACAACAGATACTCTTGAAATGGTAAACTTCGGAACCGAGGAAGCTCCCAGACCTATACCTCTCAGCACGTCCCTGTCACCAGAAGAACGTCTACTATTGGTATCTTTGCTCAAGGAATACCAAGATATTTTTTCTTGGACTTATGAAGAAATGCCAGGGCTAGACGAAAAATTGATAACGCATCATCTTCATATAATTCCTGGATCTAAACCAGTGAAGCAACATCCAAGGCACTTCAGACATGAAGTAGAAGAACATATAAAAATTGAAGTACAAAAGTTGCTCACAGCCGGGTTTATCAAACCTATCCAACATCCTACCTGGTTAGCAAATGTTGTACCAGTCAAGAAGAAAAATGGGAAAATCAGGTGTTGCGTAGATTTTGGGATCTAAATAAGTGTTGCACGAAAGATAATTTTCCATTACCAATATCGACAAACCGGTGGATTCCACTAGCGGCCATGCCATGTTCACTTTTTATTACACCGTCATGCCTTTTGGACTTAAGAATGCAGGAGCCACTTACCAAAGAGCAATGACATCAATCTTTCACGACATGATGCATAAACAAATTGAGGATTATGTTGACGATGTGGTTATCAAATCAAAAACCATAGCATCCCATTTTGAAATTCTCCGACAGGTTTTTGAAAGATGCAGGAAGTACAATCTTCGGATGAACCCCTTAAAATGCGCTTTCGGGGTCTCTTCTGGAAAGTTTTTAGGGTTCCAGGTGACGGAGGAAGGAATTAAAGTGGATCCTAGTAAAGCTCAAGTGATAGCCACTATGACCCCGCCGCAAATAGTGAGAGAACTTAAAATTTTCATGGGGAAAGTTTCATACATTTGGCGATTCATTCCAGGCTTGGCCCAGTTCGTGGCTGCCTTTGTTCCTCTGCTTAAAAAGGATGCTCAATTCAGATGGACTTCATCTCAATAGCACGCCTTTGAACAGATTAAGCGATTATTACTCTCTCCTAATGTTATGAAATCCCCACTGCAGGGACGACCATTACTCTTATATACGGCTTCGAGTGATACAACAATTGGTGCCTTGCTCACTCAAGAGGATGATGATGGGACCGAACATCCAGTTTACTACATCAGTCGTACGTTGAAAGAAGCAGAGATGAAATATCTAAAGGTAGAAAAGGCGTGTCTATCCCTGGTATTCGCTATCCAAAAGCTCAGGCACTATTTATTGGCAAACAAGGTCATGCTTATTACCAAAACAGATCCCATAAGATTTCTATTGGAGAAACCTGTTCTCACTGGAAGGATGGCCCGATGGTTATTACAGA
This sequence comes from Papaver atlanticum, assembly GCA_023531105.1. Classification (NCBI taxonomy): domain Eukaryota; kingdom Viridiplantae; phylum Streptophyta; class Magnoliopsida; order Ranunculales; family Papaveraceae; genus Papaver; species Papaver atlanticum. The sequence continues at coordinate 2,923,746 of JAJJMB010010084.1, read as the reverse complement.
TGTCTGAATTCGACATAGATTGCATTAATCCGAAAGCAATAAAAGGGCAAGCCGTAGCGGATTTCCTAGCAGCTTTTCCAGGACATGATACTACCTCGTTACATGAAGACGTACCCGGAGAATTCCCAGAGATCTCTTTAGTAAAAGGTGATGAATGACTCCTTTATTTTGATGGGTCAGCCACCCCTAGCACTGGAACGGGAGGAGCTGGTATCGTTTTGGTATCCCCAGCTGGAGAGATATTTTCTCATTTATTCAAGCTTGACTTTAAATGTACCAACAACTCGGCCGAATATGAAGCGTTCCTGATAGGATTGTCACTAGCCAAGCAAGCTGGGGCTTCACGTATCGAAGTCAGAGGTGATTCTAAATTATTGATGAACCAAATGAATGGGTTGTACTCGTTAAAGGAGATTACATTGGCACCATATAGATCTGAAGCGCAAAAGCACCTATCGCATTTTTCTAAAACAGTCATGATTCACGTGGGGCGAACAGGTAACAGTCATGCTGACTATCTTGCAACCTTGGCATCAAAACTCAAATTCGAAGGAGCTGAGAAGACTTTTAATGTTTAGAGGCGCCCTCTCCCTTCAACATGGCTTGAGCAAGCTACTGATGAGAACAATGACTGGAGATCCTCAATAATTAAGGAACTTAACAACCCAACGCACGAGAAAAAGGTTCATATCAAAGAACTGAAGAATTTCTTCATGCATCACGGTGTGTTGTATCGCAGGAACCCTGACTTGTCTTTATCAAGATGTGTTGGAGAAACAAAAGCACGACAACGATTAAAGATGGTTCACAAGGAAATATGTGGTCAGACATTAGATATCACTCTATATAGAAGGCTTCAACGTCTGGGTTACTACTGGCCTACCATGGAAGTTCAAGCCCGAGCACTTCCAAGGGCCTGTCCTGATTGTCAGGCGCCTCCTCATCAAGCCGAATCATTTATTATCAATGATAGTGAAGATTGGCTAGAACCCTTTATCCTTTATCTTCGTGATAATGTCTTACCTTCATACAAACGGGCGGCCTCTAAACTTTCCATCAGGGCCAAAATATTTCTTTATCACAATAGGATTTTGTATCGGAAAAGTTTCGGAGGAGATTTATTACGTTGCTTGGGAAAAACTGAAGCGGATACTTTCCTCAAGGAAATCCATGAGAAGGAACATCAGGGAAAGAGAAGGTTGTTTCTTCAGGTACACGGAAAGTATTGTTAGCCCACAATAGAAGACGACGATGCGTCGTTCGTTCAAAAATGTCACAAGTGTCAGACTCATGCGGATTTGATCCATGCACCAAGCTTTCCCCTATATTCCGTCAGTAGTCCTTGGCCATTTTACAGTTGGGGACTTGATTTGATTGGAAATATTAACCCGCCTTCTTCACAACAGCATGAGTACATAATAATGGCTACAAAGTACTTCACCAAATGGGTAGAGGCTATCCCTCTTAAAAGTACAAAAGGGGTTATAATCGCAGAGTTTATCAAGAAGCACATAATTTGCAGGTTCGGTGTCCCTAAGTATATCATATCGGATAATGGAACCCCGTTTGCTAATCAAAAGGTTTATGATATGCTTCAGGGATATGGTATAAAGCATATTTTTTCCACCCCTTACTATCCCCAAGGAAATGGGATTGGCCGAAAGTACTAACAAGACATTGATTCGTATTCTTAGTCGAACCGTGCATGATAACCCTAGGTATTGGCATTAGCAATTACCGATGGCATTATGGGCATATCTGGCTGCGCCTAGGACTTCTACAGGTGTGTCTCCTTATTCCTTGGTTTACAGAACAGATGCAATTCTACCTATGAAAATTAAGATTCAGTCAGCTCGAATTGCTATGGCAAGCGAAGTTCAGTGGGATGCAACTGAGGCATCGCTTTCTTGAATAGCGGATTTGGATACAGTGGAGGCCAGACATGCTAAGGCAGAAGAGCATCTTGCTGTTTACAAGCAACGACTTTCGCGCGCATATAATAAAACACTAAGACCAAGGGTTTTCCAAGTTGGGGACTCAGTCTTGATAACAACAAAACACGTCCGGCAAAATCAATCAGCTCCGAAGTTTTCCCTTAACTTGGAAGGGCCATTTGCCATCTCGAAGGCTACAGCTAGTGGGTACTACGATATAGTATACATGAACGGCAAGCAGGAAGGTATGGCAATCAATGAAAAGTGGCTTAAGGCATATTTTGTTTAAGATTGAACACCTCCTTTCTTAATAAAGTGTAATTTCACTAGAAAAATATTGCTATATCTCATGGAAGTTTTAAGTAGTGTTATTTCGAATCAAAACCTATTTAGGGAATTGAGATCATTAAAAAAAAAGAAAAAAGAGGGGAAACTCTTCAGAAGAAATCTCCCAGCACGTTCTTCTCCTTACGTGCCCATGTTTCAACCTTCTATAAATAAGTCGAAACCTTGTTGTCGAAATTCTCTTTCATAAGTCCAAGAGCCAATCCTTCCTCGACCAATTGTTTTTCTTCCAATACCAAGATAGGATATGAAAAATCTAGAAACTCTCGAAGAGTTGCATACTCTTTATTAATGAACTCAAACTTCGAATGCAACCATCCTATGTTGAAGCGAACGCCTTCGCAAGAGGAGATTGATGTGATTTTAAAGTTGTTGTAGTAAATGAGTTCAAACTCTCGGACTTGTGAAGATTCGGTTTTTTAAATTTAATAAAAATATATAAACAAAAATTATAAACAATGGGCGAGAGGTATTTGATGTAGTTTTGAAGTTGTAGTAAAAATGATTCGAACTCTAAGACTTGTGAAGATTCGAGTTTTTAAATTTAATAAAAATATATACAAAAATATTACAAAGGGTGCGAGAGTTACTGGGACTCAGGATTCCACCGAATTCAAAACATAAGGTTCAATTATTAATTCTTTGACAATTTTAGCTCAAGAAAAACATGGACTCTATTTTTTCCAAGGTAGATTCTCAAAACATTGATTGTAAATCCTAAGCATGATGTATCAAAACACCTAAGCTAAGCATAAATCATCAAATTAAATGACAACCAATTAATTCAAATCATAATTTCAATTAAAATTAATGCAAAAGTCTTAAAAAGAATTAATAAAATTACCCCAAGTATGATATTCGTCTTCCTTCGTCATCCCAGTGTTGGGGTTTAGCTCCTCATGGTAAAAACATGCTCAAAAGATTGATTCATGGCTCAAAAAGTGTTTTTATTGAAGAAAAATAATAATACAGCGAATCTGCAACGCTTTTCTGGCGTTATAGAAATCACCGTTACAATGAAGTGCTGTTAATAAACGATAAATCGGTTCTGCTATTGAAGAACAACACTAGTCTGCGACTGTTCCGTGTGGGTCAATGTTCTTCGTGTTCTTCAGCAGCAGCAGCAGCAGAACCCGGTTTCCTGCACCTTTGATTTCTCGGCTCTGTCGTGTTTTTAAACTTCCCCTAACTTTCGACACCCCTTCTATATGACCCAAACAATCTATTTATATCAAAAAGACCGATTAAATCTCTCCAAAATCTTCCAAAATCTCTTCCTTTCTCTTCACGGCAAAGTTGCGGCAATTTCTTGTTTTAGGATTTCTACGCGTATATGAGATTTCCTTTTGATTCTAAACTCTTCCTTAGATAGATATCAAGCTTTGGGAAGAAAATCTTGCCTTTAGTCTCCCTGAAATTCCTAAAATAATTCTTCAAAGACCCGAAACTTCCATCACCTCTGTTTTGCTCTAATTCGATCTCTAGCCAATTTGGGTTCAATCCAAAGACTTTACCAGGCCTGTGTAGTCCTAAGGAGTAAACCCAATCAATTTCAGCCCTTTAATCTCCATAAAAATCGATCAAAACTCCAACCCTAAAATCTGTCCGTGAAAACCATTTTTCCCGCCAATTTTGTTTCTAAAACGTGGAGAAGTGGAGTCCCCCTATCCAGTCCCGGTCTGTGTTTAGTAGCTTCTTGGAAATGGGTTACCCCTTATCCAAAGTGAGAGTCCGAATAGCAAATGTCCTTCCAGGTGTCTTTAACAACTTTTCGAGCCAATTTCGCCGCAAAAGCCTATTTCTCCAAAAACACCTACAAAGGGATAAAATACCAAAATAAGTAAAAAAATGGGTACTAACAATATACACAATAGAGATGAAAATAGACACATAAATGCGTCTATCAGTATTGGGACTAAGGATTTGGCCAATTCTCATGCATGTGGTTCAATTTATTTATTCTCAACAATTATAACCCAAATAAAATATGATATGGTGAGTCTTATTTTTGCCTAAGTAGATTCTCAAAATATTAGTTGTAAATCCTAAGCATGATGTATCAAAACATTTAAGCTAAGCATACATCATCAAATTAAATGGAAACTAATTAATTCAAATCATATTTCAATTTTAAATTAATGCAAAAGTCATAAAAAGAATAAATTAAATTTACCATATGATGAAAATCGACTCCCTCCGTCGTCCCAATGTTTGGGTTTAGCTCCTTATATCAAAAACACACTCAAAAGATTGAATCATGACTCCAAAAAGGTGTTTTATTGAAGAAAATAATATTACAGCGGATTTGCAACAGATATAGATGTTACAGAACCGCTGTTACAAAGGAATAAGACTGTAGATGAACGATAGTTCTATGGTGTAGCAGAACTGCGCTGTCTGTGTGGGTCAATGTTCTTCGTCTCCTTCTTCTTTAGCAGCAGCAGGGTACTTTCCTGTAACCCTGATTTCTCCGCCTCTACAGCCTCCGTATCGACCCCAAACTCTCGACCCCCTTCCTTGTACCTCTAGAAATCTATTTATACTCCTAAGCCCATTTAATCACGCCATATCTCCCAAATAATCTTCATTTATCACTATTATTCTCTACGGCCAAAATTCCATTTTTTATCAATTCCTCGTGCATGCAGCTGTATTTCTTTCCTTCTATACCTTATTCACGCTCCAGAATATCGATTAAGTCTTCCAAGCACGTGCAGTACACGTTTAGATTCCTCACAACTCGTGCAAGCTCATGTTTTTCCTCCAACTCCCTGTTTGGATTAAACCAAGTTATCCAGCCAAATTTGATCGATAAAATCACCCATACTAGCTTCCTTAATCCATAACAAGTCCAGCCCATGAATTTCAGCGACTGAATCGCTCTAAAACTCTTCAAAGATTCGATCCAAATTCTGCTAGTGAAGAAATGTTTTTCCCGCCAAAACCACAATTCAAATTTTGTGAAGAAGGTCACCCCTTATCCAGTGGTCGCCCCTTATCCGTTGCTGGAGTTCGAATAACACATGTCCCTTAGGGTGCCTTTAGTAATTTTTCTGGGGTGTTTTCAACACTTTTTTCGGGGTTCCTCCGGTGCATTTCTGGAGTGCCTTTAGTACTTTATCCTGGGGTGTAAAACACCACTTTTTGAGCCAATTTTGCCGCAAGAGCTTATTCCATAGAAAAGACTTAAAACAACTTTATTAGAAATAAAATGAGTCATAGATAATGTAGTTATGGGTGAAAATGCGTCACACTTACGTGTTTATCAAATTTCCCCACACTTACATTTTGCTAGTCCTCGAGCAAAACCTCAAGACCCGCTAAACAGCTGGTCATTTGTGTAACACCAAGAGAGACCCGCTCAACAGCTGGTCATTTGTGTATCATAGAGAAAGACCCGCTCAACAGCTGGTTATAAGAAAACAAAAATAATAGACCCGCTCCACAACTGGTCATAAGAAAACAAAAATAATAGACCCGCTCCACAGCCGGTCATATCAAATTTTTTTTATTTTTTTTTTGATGACCCGCTCAACAGTTGATCATAAAAGAAAATTCCTAAGGTAGACCCGCTCAACAGCTGGTCATAATATGATGAAGAAACTCCTACAAAAATAAACAAAAAAGTTAATCACTCCCCCACACTTAAATCTAACATTGTCCTCAATGTTATAAAGATGAAATTAAAAACATGAACAAGGAGAAACTGTTACTACTTAAAGGAAGTGAGGAAGGATATTACCGTAGTCGACGCATAAGCATGGGTTACCTCCCAAAAAGTGCTAAATTTAAAGTCTTCAGCCAGACTAGGAAAGGATTAGTCACTCGAATCATAAAGTAACAGTCGGAATAACTGTGGGTCTTCAAAACCAAATAGAGCTGACCAAAGGAAACTGCAATAAACCAAGAAAATGAACAAGACTAGCATGCCCTTATCTAGTTTCCTTATTAAGATATCTATATCTAATTATGGTTCAGGTTCAGGTTCTATGAAAGGGTCTAAATAAAATATTTTCATTGGCTGCATTTCTTCATAGGTGGGATCCGAATTATTAGGTCCTAGAGTCTGGAAAAACTCAAATAGGAACTTAGAAGCACACAATAATGACCTAAATAACTGAGGATCCTCTAAGTCAATCAGAGTTGACTTACATAATTGACCACAATGAGAGTAGATGTCATTCTTAAGTAAATGTGTCGATTCTATTAACCTAAAGTACTTAGGCTTAGTCTAAGAACTTAATATTCGACACATTTGGAATATAAACGTTCCCACAGTTGGAAGAAAACTATTTGATTGGAAAACAAAGTCAATCTGGGTATCATAGCCTGGGCAAACCACATCAACCAGAGGATGGGTTTCTAACGATTGAACTTATTCCTGGACATCATTAGGTTCGGGAAAACGAGTATGAAGGTAATCTTGTAAAATAGTCGAGGCACAGATATCAAGTCCTAAGTGAGGGGACTTTCTGAGAGTTAAAGGTAAGGCACTAGGAAAGTGATAATCACCCCCAAACTTAGAGTTTTAAGTGTCTCCAGCTAGACTAGTCACAACTTCCCTAATTTCTAAGTCCTGAAAATGGTTAATTGATTCTTCTAAGTCTGGTTCATCCTCACTCATCTCTACGAGTTCATTTTCTTCGTCTAAGACTATTGTTTCTAAGTCGCTAGACTCTAGAACAACATTTTTGGAATAAACTCATTCCTCTAAACCACAATCGGCTTCGTAATAAAAAGGAAATACTACATCGTCTAAAACGGTGGTATCCCTATTCAAATCCTCGTCCTTTTGAATAGGTGAATAATCATTAAAATTATTTGGATTTGAACTAGAAATAATATAATCATTATAAAGCTAAATTGGATTAATAGATTCCTGATTACTATGCCTACAAATTTCAGATTCTTCATTACTACTATCCTCATCATCATAATAGTACGAAGATGATTGAACCTTATCTAAACAAGTAGTGTCTTTTATTCTAACCTCGTCCTCTAAATTAGGCAAATATTCACCATTGATATCAAGGGTAGAATTGGAAACACTATTTTGGAAATTTAGTTCATCTTGAGCAACATTTGCAGCTAACTGTTCATTTTCTGCCTCTAGACGTGCCTTAATTTCACTGAGAATAGCACTTATACGTTCACCACTCTTTGTTATCATCTCAGTATTACATTTTGACTCAGCTAACCTATTGAGAGACTCTTCTAAAGAAAACTTAGGACCAGAAGGATCATAATACGTTCCAGGTTGCATCTCAGTTAATTGCTCGAGGGAATCTTCTAGAGGTGAACTATTCATTGCAACTAAAAGTTTATACGTCCTTTCAATCCGTTTGTGGGTCTCTTCTAGAGATGGAACAGGTTCAGAAGTATCATAATAAGGACTAGTTTTGAATGTATTTTCCAAAGACGAGTAACTAGTACTATAATGTTCCTGATTTTCTTGCTCGTAAGACCAATTCGCGTGTGGATAGTAATTTGGCTCACCATGGTATGAACCATAACCTTGAAAAGGTTGGCGTTCCCAACTACTATTCCCACCATGGTCATAAAAATGATGATGTCCATATTCAAATTCAGGTCGATACTCATTGTATTGGCTTCTATCATACCAGTTCGACATTCTTAATTGCAAGGGAATTCTACACAATCATAAACAAGGACGACTCGACCAAATCAAACCTATAAAATCTAGCAAACGACAAGCATGATGGCTCCCTTAGATTGTTTCTAGACCAGCTTCTATCCTTCCAAGAGGCAACTAGGTATAGTTTTAGCAAACCTCTCTAGAACAATCCGAATAAAGTAAGTCGAAGAGAAGTAGGGAGAGCTCAGAGGAGCTTTGATACCCCCACCTCTTTGGCAATGCTTCCATGGGTTACAAGGCGGCTCTAATCAACTTACAGTAATCTTCCTGAACTTTGAGTTAGGCTAACAAGATACCCAATACGATCCTTTTGAACGATTTTCCTATTAAGCTCGTTACCCTATCGGTCTCGTTCTAGTCAATATTTTAAGGCTTAGGTTCTTGTTAGGTATCGTTTTCCTAAGACGGGCAAGAAGAGAATGGTGATGAAATCCGAACCCTTATCTTGTATGGCCTGGCCTTGCCTTTTACTAGGAAATTAAAATCCGTATTCAAAGCCTCAACATATATGCACCTTAAGGAAGACAGTAAACCCGCTAACAGGGGATTCGCGGGTGTTTAGAAGCTTACCTCCCGTACCAGACGGGGGATGAATCGCTGAAGTCGACTCAGGACACTGACTCTTGTGTAGGTGTACGAACCCAAGGGGCCGATACGATATCGTAATCGTCGTCCTTCCCTGCAAACAGTTTTGTATTTAATTACCCTTCCGTAGGGTTTAAAAAAAAATTAAAGTCCAATGTCCCAAAAATAAAAATAAAAATGTCCAAAAATAAAAATTTACAAAAATAAAGTCCTATTTACAATTTCTAAAAATAAAATCTAAAATTAAAAATAAAATCTAATTAAAAAAAAAAATATCTTCGTCTTTTCTCCGTTCTTTTCGCTTTGTCTAGCTTTTAATCCTCTAGGTCTTTCGTCTCCAATTCCTTTTTGATTCAAAACCTGCAACAAAAAGACAAATACCCAAGAAACGTAAAAAAGAACAAAGAAAAATAAATAAATCTAAAAACAAATCCGCGTCGGCGACGCCAAAAATTGATGTGATTTTAAAGTTGTTATTGTAAATGAGTTCAAACTCTCGGACTTGTGAAGATTAGATTTTTTAAATTTAATAAAAATATATAAACAAAAATTATAAACAATGGGCGAGAGGTATTGGGACTAAGGATTTGGCCAATTCTCATGCATGTGGTTCAATTTATTTATTCTCAACAATTATAACCCAAATAAAATATGATATGGTGAGTCTTATTTTTACCTCAGTAGATTCTCAAAATATTAGTTGTTAATCCTAAGCATGATGTATCAAAATATTTAAGCTAAGCATACATCATCAAATTAAATGACAACTAATTAATTCAAATCATATTTCAATTTTAAATTAATGCAAAAGTCATAAAAAGAATAAATTAAATTTACCATATGATGAAAATCGACTCCCTCCGTCGTCCCAATGTTTGGGTTTAGCTCCTTATATCAAAAACACACTCAAAAGATTGACTCATGACTCCAAAAAGGTGTTTATTGAAGAAAATAATATTACAACGGATTTTCAACAGATATAGATGTTACAGAACCACTGTTACAAAGGAATAAGACTGTAGATGAACGATAGTTCTATGGTGTAGCAGAACTGCGACTGTCTGTGTGGGTCAATGTTCTTCGTCTCCTTCTTCTTTAGCAGCAGCAGGGTACTTTCCTGTAACCCTTATTTCTCCGCCTCTACAGCCTCCATATCGACGCCAAACTCTCGACCCCCTTCCTTGTACCTCTAGAAATCTATTTATACTCCTAAGCCCATTTAATCACGCCATATCTCCCAAATAATCTTCATTTATCACTATTATTCTCTACGGCAAAAATTCCCTTTTTTTTAATCAATTCCTCGTGCATGCAGCTGTATTTCTTTCCTTCTATACCTTCTTCACGCTCCAGAATATCGATTAAGTCTTCCAAGCACGTGCAGTACACGTTTAAATTCCTCACAACTCGTGCAAGTTCATGTTTTTCCTCCAACTCCCTGTTTGGATTAAACCAAGTTATCCAGCCAAATTTGATCGATAAAATCACCCATACTAGCTTCCTTAATCCATAACAAGTCCAGCCCATGAATTTCAGCGACTGAATCGCTCTAAAACTCCTCAAAGATTCGATCCAAATTCTGCCAGTGAAGAAATGTTTTTCCCGCCAAAACCATAATTCAAATTTTATGAAGAAGGTCACCCCTTATCCAGTGGTCGCCCCTTATCTGTTGCTGGAGTTCGAATAACACATGTCCCTTGTGGTGCCTTTAGTAATTTTTCTGGGGTGTTTTCAACACTTTTTTCGGGGTTCCTCCGGTGCATTTCTGGGGTGCCTTTAGTACTTTATCCTGGGGTGTAAAACACCACTTTTCGAACCAATTTTGCCGCAAGAGCTTATTACCTAGAAAAGACTTAAAACAACTTTATTAGAAATAAAATGAGTCATAGATAATGTAGTTATGGGTGCAAATGCGTCACACTTACGTGCTTATCAGAGATCATCTTTTCTCATCTGGATATCGATTCTATGGTAATCTCGTTGAAGGATTTTGAACGCATTTCCTCCACAGTAGACAAAAGTTCGTCCACAAACGAAACAAGAAGGGGTCTGTGTTTCAAAACTTCGGTAGTAGCAGCGTGACCAAATTTTGCCCATATTTCTGAATACAGCAAGGCATGGCGACTGGGAACGCTAAAGCCACCTATAATTTCATAACCAGGGTAAGCAGTTTCCATGCTCGGAATGAAGTGAAGATCGCCTGTTAAACCATCACCAGACAACTTGGCGGGTACGGTCGAAGGAGAAATTAGGACTTCCATGTTAGCTTCAGTATATTTCAGAGGACGAGGGTTACGCTCTATGATCTTTCTCGAATTCACGGTAATTCCTATCCCACTACCAGTTTCGATTCTCTCCTTTGCATTAACAACCTGGTGTTATGAAGAATATTAGATTCATAATAGAAGAGTATAAACGGAAAATCAATTGAAAGTCATGTTTCCGATTAATTCAAGGGAATCTACTAAAGTCATCATACTCAAGGGATGATATTTAAACATTGGGTCATGACAGGAGTTCAAATAATACAAGGACTCCCTTATTAACTCAGATTACTACACAATGAGGAGTAAGAAATTGGAAGACTGAAATCGAAAGTGCATGCCTAATTGGTTAACCTAATTGAATTAGAATCAAGTTATTCCTTTTTGCATCGGGCAACTTTTTCTATTTCTTTCCATAATTAGGGTCGAGGTTTCGAAGCCTATTATGTATGGACGACTATTTTGAGCACTTTAAATCTGGCTTTATCACTGAAAAACTAAAACTCAAGCTTTAATGAAGCAAGTACTCGTGAAAAAAATCGCAAGACCAACATGGAGTTTATCGTAGCATTCTTCCAGGATAGCTTGGCAAGAAAGAGTTCTGGTTCGCTTGCCCGGGGACTCTGGCGTGTGTTTGAATCACTTGCCTGAGCGTTATAAAGTTTTCCATAAATATATGTTCTGTCAGAATGTGAAGCAATAAAACAAGAAATAGTGAATTAAGAGTAGGGATGTATACCTGTCCATAAGATTTGCATTTTACAGCTGAGGTAACAGAGTTTATGGGTTTCATTGAACTCTGGTAAGAATGGGCGAAATCGTTGCTACTGTCAACATCACTGGAAGCCATAACGTTGAGCATGTTTGAAGACATGATGGAAGTTTTAGTCAAAAGAAGAGGTAATGTGAATGAAGTCTGCTATTCTATAAAATAAGAAAATGAAACTGTTCATGAAATTCGATTACACACGCGTATATATATGCATGCCACAACCAGAGATATGGAATTCTAATGGAAATAGAATTTGTGGAAGATGGTGGACCGGTTTCCATGTGTTGTTACATGTCAAAATACTTCTCATTTTGATTAAACCCAAAAAAGGGAAGCTTTGAAGCAAAAGGAAAATGAGTTAGAGCTAAAAGAGGAAATCAAAAGAATTTGGGTCAAATAAGGAAACCAAGGAATTTTCTCCTTCCAAAATTCCTCCAAGACATGTCAAAGCCTTTCCTATGCGTGGGGATAGTTTTCTAGGACAATGGGACGTCACTTATTCTCTCTGAATTTTTTTAGAGGGATCATAGTCGAAGAGAATTAGGGTTTTGAGGAAAATGCCCCTAATTTGGCTCAAATAAGGAAACCAAGGTCTTTTCTTTTTCTAAAATTTCCTCAAGCCGTGGACAAGCCCTTTTCATGCGTGAGGATGCTCTCCTAGGCCAGTGGGACGTGATTTATTCTCTCGGATTTTTTTCAGAGGGATCGAAGAGAATTAGGGTTTTGACGAAAAAGCCCTAATTTCAAGAATTTTGTGAAAAAAGGGATTTGTTCTAAAAGAGAGGGGACTGAGCCTCTCCCATTCTCTTATACGGTTCTCTAAGCCTCTCTCAATCCCTTTTAGCTCATTGATCTTCAACAAAAACGAGCTCATAAGGGATTTTGACCAAAGTACCCTTAGATTGTAGTTTTGAGTATTTTAAAAAGAGGAAGCCTTAATGCAACTAGAAACCGACCAAGCTCTCATCTACTCATTCCAAAGGACTCATGCACGTGAATATTGAGTTCTCCAAGTGTCCTAAAAAGAACGGGATTGAAACGGAATCCAGAAAAGCGAAATTTTAGGGAAAATAAAGGGAGTCTGGCTCAAAACAGGGAATTCAGGTTCATGATTTCCAAAAGCAGAACTAGAGACGCGCAAATCCCTCATTCAAGACGTGACTATTCCTAGGGAGGATCCATATTTCTTTCATACCAGAAAAAAATCAGGCTCATATTGGTTTTTGACGAAAATAGCCTTGGTTTCGAAGATAGGCATTTTCTCTCGGAAAAGGTGTGTTTGATTGGTACAAGGAATTGAACAAGTTATCAACATGCAAGGTGACGACCCCACAAGATAGGTGCGCACCTTCCAAGCCTTTTCAAGCCTCTTCAAAGTGTCTGAAGAAGTCAGACGTGAAGAAAAGAGAAATTAAGGTTTAGGTACAGTACAAGCCTGAATTCAGAATTTGTGTGGAATAGGGACTCCGTCAAAATTAAGTGTCCATATTTTTATCACGGACGTTCACCAACATCAAGGCCATCCAGGAACCGTTCAAGAAATTTTCTTTTCCCCACATGCTTGTCTATTCAGAAACTCAAGGATGCACAAAGAAAGAAAATTAGGGTTTTGGCCGAGTAAACCCTAATTAACAAATTCCATACGTTCAAGATGGAAATTTTGTCTCATCAAGACTTCATTATCATGTTATTAACGTCCAACACAAAGTCCCAGGAAATTCCGAGGTTCAGAATTGATTCCAAGATCAGGGTCATAACAATTGAAGGCTAAACATCAATTCGAGGATTCTGCAAGTCTAAAAGGATGAACGAATTGTTATTGCGTACGAATGATTTTTTTACCATCTATATACTCATCATAGAACAACTAAGGTTCTACTCTGAGTAGGAGACTTAATGTAGATGGTGAAATTTAGATAAGGGATAAAAGTGTCATTTAAACCCTATAGACAGAATTCAACTCTCACGGGACAGATTAAGCCCTTGGCCCTCAAGGCATCCTTAGCCACGATTTCTAGTATACGTCCCCGCGAGACACTGCTGGTCGTGATGCCGTGATTCCTAGCGCACAACCTTAACGAGATACTGCTGATCACGTAGGTTTTGTAGAGCGTAAACGTCCCCGACAGACTTATGAACCAGAACAGCCACAATTCCAGCATGTCTTCGCGAGACGCAACTGATTGTGATGCCATGATTCCTAGTATACATCTTCAACGAGATGCTGCTGGTCATGTAGGCTCTGTAGATGCGTAAATATGTCCCCAGCGGACTTATGACCCAGAGCGGAGATATACATATCTCCTGTAAGCACGACTCACCCTATTTGAGATCAATGACTGATTCCTAGTACATCATCGCGAGATACACTGGTCATGTCTTCTCTAGGCTCTGACTCGGCTTACTGAGGTTTCCGGATAACTCCTACGACATCCCCGCGAGATACGCTGGTTATTCTACCTCTGAGCCCTTTCGACAGACTCCTAGAACATCCTTTCAAGATACACTGGTCTTGTTGGCTCATCATATGGACATACAGTTGATTCCTAGCACATCTCTACAAGATACGCTGGTCAAAGAAAAGTGAGCCAAAGTCTCGCAGAGACATTAACCGGGCATACAGAGCCTTTTTCTCTCTCTCTCCAGGCCGAGTCCTAGCTGACCACAGAGAGATACGGATCTGTTAAGAAAATCTTCGAAGATATTTTGATTCGTCCGCAAAATCTCGGAGAGATTCAAATCTCTCTGCAAAATCACGGAGAGATTTTGAGCCGTCCGTAAAATCTCTCTGCAAAATCTCGGGGAGATTCAAATCTCACTGCAAAATTACGGAAAGATTTTGAGCCGTCCGCAAAATCTCGGAGAGATTCAAATCTCTTCACAAAAATCTCGAAGAGATTCAAATCTCTCCTCAAAATCTCGGACAGATTCACATGATAGGCACATGCCTTACCTAGTGCTCAAGCCTATTTCTCATCCTCTCAGATACACTCACGGCTAGTAAATTGAGCCTGAACTATACATGGCTATCCAAAAACGTGGATAAGCTCTTTTAAGCTCTGCATGCTCAACAAAGGGACCCACAAACAATAACACGGTTTTCACACGACATATGTGACCAACCATGGAGAGAGGGAGATCAACCTCAGCTCCTCTCACACTCTGCATACGATTCCTGAAGAATTCCATTCCTTTTCACGTGACTCATCCTAGTCATTCTCACAAATCAAAGAATATCTCTCTATCTTGGCCAAATCGGCTAAAGAGAATATTTCTCTCTCAACACATCATCACAAAGGCTGACTCAGCTTCACACAAATGGGGGATATCAATTAGGGTTTTGGCTGGCGGTCTACGGCATGTGTGAGGACTACTCGGCTTATTTCTCACCGCAGAAGAGAGTAAAGGCGGTGGAATAATGAGATAAACTCAACCTAGTTTATCCCTATTCTTGAAGAGACGGGAGAATTGTTCCGCACGGCACAGAAAGCAATCCTTATCTTCACCGACTTGAGATCAGAGAATTCAACTATAAATAGGTCATCTATTTTCCAAAGCTACGATCATCTTTCTCATAACCTCTCATAGCAATAACTTGTTCTCTGATCTCTCTCTTCATCT
Organism: Papaver atlanticum; assembly: GCA_023531105.1. NCBI lineage: Eukaryota > Viridiplantae > Streptophyta > Magnoliopsida > Ranunculales > Papaveraceae > Papaver > Papaver atlanticum. The sequence goes on along the minus strand of JAJJMB010010084.1, from coordinate 2,908,569 downwards.
GCTTCCCTCCCTAAGACCAGCCCTAAACCTCCATCTCTGTGACTGAAGCAGCCTTTAAACGACCATTGTGCGTGGTTTAGGCGAAGACTGTTATTGCTCAACCTCCCGAAACTCACTTTCAAAACCCTAGAATCCCATCTCTAGCCTCTCACCGATTTTAGGTAACTACACCAATATATACGGCTGCTCCTGAATCGGCTGAACACATGCTCCTTTACTGCCTGAGACAACCTTATAACTCCCATTTCAATCAACAGAAACAACAACCACATTTCCAAGATCTCTTTAAACTCACAATGACTGTTTCGTAAATCCTGCAAGGAACTGCCCCAAAATATTTCACTTCAGCCTACTGTTTTCTCTTATGGTATCTATGGACAACCAGAAATGAACTTATCTTCCGATAACAACACGCATTACTTGAAGACATCTTAATGAGAACCATAAAGCGGCAATGGGAATTTAACGGGGTGAAGCAATGCACACCACATGTTCTTCTTGGAGACCCGCCTACCATTGCCCCAACAAGTAGCATCAGAACAACAACAACCATCTCAGTAGGCTGGTCGAGTTCAGATACAAATTGGATAAAAATTAACACATATGGGGAAGCCAAGGGCACCTGGAAATTGTAGGCATAAGTTTCATTGCAGGGATTCATAGGCGATAACTGTGATAGCTTTTGCACAACCACTTAGAATAACTACAACATTAATGGCCGAAACTTAGGCCACGTTAATGGCATCTAGAACAACGACGAAGCATCAATGACATAAGTACTCTTCGAGACGGACTCTGAAAGCCTAATGCACTTCGTAAATTCCTCAGCTGATCCACCATGGTACCCAACTGGAATGATTACTGAAATATAACTGAGAATGCGCCAAATTCTATATTGCGCTATTCAGCATAATTATAAAGAAGCTAACCAAGCGGCAGACAGACTGACAAACTACAAGGTGGACAAAAGGCAAACAAGAAACTCCCAACAACAATATGAACCAGATAATCCCCTCTTTTCTTAGCCAAGTTTTACTAAATGATTCTATGGGACGGGTAATAACCTTTAAGTTAAAACATAAATTCTTGGTGAAATGTCAAAACGGAAAAAACCTCATGTGATGGCCCCACAAAACCCCTGCAAACTCCCAGAACAGACTGTTAACAGTTCCATGCTAAGAAATGAAAAAGGGACATTTATCACTCACATATTTCGCATTCCTTATTTCAGTTCCAAACATGAATGCCTCCCTGCTTCATGGATCCCGCACAATAATAATAATAATAAAACCAACGGCTCTCGTTGATTTGATTTGGTAGATGGATCATCCAATAAGCATTGAATGAGTCTTCTTAGAAAATGAGTTTAAAAAGTAAGCAATTTTGTACTAACTTTTATTCCAGAACAGCTACTCCTCCAAAGAATTGTACCGTTTAGCCCTAATTAAGCCTCACTGGAATCACAAACATGGTCGCAAATCAAAGACCTCTGAAGATTAAGACGGAGACATCTTCAGTTCCCTCCGTTTCAGGGCCTCTTCCTACTTCAATCACTCCAGGTTTGGTTTATTTGATTTTTATTTTGCTTTTGTTTATGCATTTTACTCATCATTTTGGTCCAAATCATGCGTTACCCTTCTGAGTCAATTTGTTTTGTTAATTGAACTTAGATAATTGATGGTCAGGTCAGGTTCCTTTTACATCTTGTTTGTAGATGATTGATCACATTTCTGAGTTTAGGTATTCTGTGGTTTGAAGTAGAGGGGGAGTTGGATTCACTCTCTTTTGCTAGAAATAAGTGTGTTGATTTCATTGCTGCACACCTTTTTTTTTCATAATGCTGTTTCTTCTCTTCCAGTGAATGAGTCAATGATGAGTCGTCAATCAATTTCTGTTGGAAGTGCGTCGCCGGCAACAATAAAAATGGTACACACTGAAACCCTCCATTCCATTTTATTTACTTGAATCGTGGCTGGAAAATATGCTGATCTAAAAGTTACAGCTCTTTATATCTATTCTTATAAGTGAGCTCATTACTTCAAATTTATTATCAGGAGCCAAACACCATACCTTCTTCAAATTTTCCGCATCCTCCATCTGTATCTCATGGTCCTTATCAGGGAATCACAAGCTTGCAGTCTTCTCCACCTTGGTCCACTTCACAAGATATGATCACAAATAATGACAATGTTCAGGAATTTAAACCTATAGTTGGTGGTCTCTCCCAACCATTGCGTCCAATAGGCCCTGCGGCAGAAAGTGTGAGTATTTTGAACAACCTCTCTCAAATACGGCAAGCTATGGACTCTGCTAATCTTAACACCGCAAATTTTATGGGTCTTCAAACCATGGGTGCAACTCCAATGGCCATGCATATGTCAAACGTGATATCCAGTGGAATGGCATCAACTGCTTTGCCTCCTGCGCAAAATGTGTTCTCATCCGGAGCTATGCAGCCATCACCTGGACCTGATAAATATGTGAAAGTTTCGGAAGTAAGTATTTGTTTTTCCTCCGTTATTGATTTATCCGTGTCGTGCTTTTTGAAATAACTACTAGATGTGAAGTGTGTAAGGAATTCAAAGGATTAGTAGTATAACTTCTGTTATGTTATGTTATGTTGTCATACTACTATAGCTATCTATTAGATATGGTTATGCTAACGCTAACTCCAGTCTTTATTCGTATATAATATTTGTTTGATCATTCATTAAATATACTTCGTTGTTGGGGGCAGGGAGCCGTATCTGGACAGAGACAAGGACAACCTGTGTTTATCACTAAACTCGAACTACGATTTCTGGCACAAAAAGATATATCTTTTCTGCTCTTTTTTTGTCATTTATTTAATGTGCATTGGAGATGTTCCTTCTTCTTTTGTTGGGTTTATGTTTTATGCATAGTGGTAGCTTACTTTAATATGGTGGAAGTAACCAAGAGTTTCAAATTTTCATCCTCCTGATTTTTTTTCTTTCTGTGTGGCAGGGATACAGGCATGCATCAGCATCAGAGACGTAAGTCGATGAATCATAATCCACTTTATCATATTAGCATTATGCCAAATGGTTACGTTGTTGAAATGAAAATGAAATCAATTCTTACCCTTGGAGTTGGATGTAGATGTCCTTCAGTTCTTTACACGGATGTCAAATAGTAAATCATGTTTGGTTATTGATTGGTACTGGATAAACTGATAAGTTATTCTAATCCCATCTTAAGTCGGTTGATTTATTTCTTCGACATTTGACAAATTTTGACAGTCCTGACCTTAAGATAGAACTTTTGCTTTATAATTTGATACAGGAAATGCATGCATATATATATTTAGGAAGTGGTATGTATAGGTAATCCCATGAATCAATTTCCTGTTCCTGTCTTTCTTGCATCAAATACATTTAATATAGTATAATTAGTCATACAGAATTGTTGAGAATCGTTTGTACAAAATGTGAACAATACATTATAAGGCGGATATCTTTTGAGAACATAAAGTTAGAGTCTAGTTATTTATTATATTTTATATGTAAAATGTGCATAGACGACCCTACATTCACTTTTATCAGGTTACAAAGGCATCAAAAAATAAAAATGATATACATTCCAACACCACTTTGCATGTGCTATATAGGTGATAGGAGCTTATATTAACCATTAAGACATGTTACACACCTAAATATGTTTTTAGTAGGATTCAAATCGATATTCATACAATTCGATCATATTCTAAGATCTTAATTGCCGCTGGTTCTGGATATTTTGTTATGAACTTCGTGCGGTGAGTTAAATTGAAACTTTTTTTTGCCACCAAGTATTTTCTCCCGGAGCCTTATAATAATTGGCATTCTATGTGTCGTCCTCTCAGGCTTGCAGCGGACTGGCCAATGATGATGCAAATAGTTCGGCTTATATCTCAGGAGGACATGCATAACAAGTACTTCCCAATTATGCTGCATTATTAGAACACCTATTGTAACATCACTTAAGTGAGTACGCTTCTCCCAGGAGCACAAAATTAATTGTTCTGATAAGCTGATCTTATGTCTTTAATTTTAGGCAGTATGTGGGCATGGCAGATTTTCTTGTTTTTCGGGCTTTGAATCAACATGGATTTCTGGGGCAGCTACAAGAAAAGAAACTCGTGAGTCAGCTTGATGCTCAGTTTTCTTTTTTATCGGTTTGTTTCTTTATTAGGTTCTTGGATTTTTTTGTTTTACAATTGACTAAATTTCGATTAATTCATGTACTGTGCAATTCTCTCTTTATATCTATATTTGTTATCAATATTGTGCCGCATTTATGTTGCTATGATGGATTATTGGAGCCACCGGGATATAGCAGATTCCATACTGTACTACGAAACTTGCTACAGGTTGAAGCTGCTATCTCGTCTTTAGTTTATAATAGTTAAACCTAGAGCTGGTGTGCAGAACTTCAGCATTCATGGAATCTGCAAAAAGCTGACTGTTTGTGTAAAAGTTTCAGTACTTCGCCTCAAAAATGTGGGAGAAACCTACATGTGTTAGGATATTGTGGCAGCAGTACCCAGTGGGAAGGTCATTAGTAATGTCTATCTGTTTTTATAGCAAAATGTAGGTTTCCTTCGGTCAGAGAAGTGAAAAGAGAGTCAGAGACACATTTAAACACATCACCCAGCATAGGATTTCATAGTACCACCAGTTAAGACAATATCTATGATGTAAATTGGCATCTTTCTTGATTGTTCTAGCGGTACTCATCAAAAACATTTGTAGAAATAAATCATGCCACTTTTAATTGAAATTAATTGATTTGTTGGTCCATTGCTCACAAGTGTGGGAACACATAAAAAGAGAGGGCTGTTAGTCACTTAGTCTGTTAGCAGGCAGCTTAAAATGAAACTATGCATTTTATATCTCAGTTTTTATGTCCGTCAAGATCGACTGTCCAAAGTTCTTGTCATTTATCTATCTGGATACTCTGTTGTATGCTTTCTAAAGTAAAGTGTCTTAACTGCTTGTGATTTCAGTGTGCGGTTATCAAGCTACCCTCACAGACATTGCTGTTGTCTGTTTCTGACAAGGCAAGCCGTTTAATTGGAATGCTTTTTCCCGGTGTGAGTTGTTGCCATTACTTTCATCATCTAATAGACATAGCATGGAACCTTTATTTATCTTTTTTGCGCTATCCATTTATCACTCACAATATAAATTGTTCTTTATGATTTCAAAGAACATATGTAGTTTTTGATGTTTTCCTGATGGTAACCAGGATATGGTTGTGTTTAAGCCACAACCATCTACCCAGCAGCAGCAGCAACAGCAGCAGCAGTCTATGAACTCTACTAATCTTGACGCCGCATATTCTATGGGTCTTCAAACAATGGGTGCAACTCCAATGGCCATGCATATGTCAAACATGATACATAGTGGAATGGCATCAACTGCTTTACCTCCATCTCAAAATGTGTTTTCATCTGGATCTATGCTGTCAGCACCTGGACCTAATAATTATGTGAAAGTCTGGGAAGTAAGCATTTGTTTTTCCACCGTCGTTGATTATATTTATATGTGTCGTTCTTTGTGAACTACTCGATGTGGAGTATGTTAGAAAGTCAAAAGATACCTTTTGTTGTTTTATCTGCGATTAGTAAAATAACTTCTGTTATCTTGTCATACTATAGCAGCTACCTATTAGATATGTTTATGCTAACGCTAACTCCAGTCTTCATTCATATATAATATTCGTTTGATCATTTATTGAATATGCTTCATTGTTGGGGGCAGGGAGCCCTACATGGGCAGAGACAAGGACAGCCTGTGTTTATCACTAAACTCGAAGTACGATTTCTGGCACAAAAAGAAATATTTTTTCTGCTCTTTTTTTGTCATTTATCTAATGTGCATTGGAGACGTTCCTTCTTCTTTTGTTGGGTTTATGTTTTATGCATAGTGGTAACTGACTTTAAGATGTTGGCAGTAACCAAGAGTTTCAAATTTTCATCCTCCTGAATGTTTTTTCTGTGTGGCAGGGATACAGGAGTGCATCAGCATCAGAGATGTAAGTATACGAAGCATAATCCACTTTATCATATTAGCATTATGCCAAATGGTTACGTTGTTGAAATGAAAATGAAATCAGTTCTTACCCTTGGAGTTGGATGTAGATGTTCCTCAGTTCTTGACAAGGATGTCAAATAGTAAATCATGTTTGGTTTCTAGAAATAGTATCGTGCTCATGAATTGCAACATCCTGATAGTATAGGTATAGTAAAACCTTTATTGATTTGTAAACTGATAAGTTATTCTAGTCCCATCTTAAGTCAGTAAGTTGATTTGTTTCTTTGACATTTAACAATTTTTGCCAGTCCTGACCTTAAGATAGAACTTTTGCTGTATATTTGTTATAAGAAATGCATGCGTATATATTTAGGAAGTGGTATGTATAGAAAATCTCATGAATCAATATCCTGTTCCCATCTTTCTTGCATCAAATACATTTACTATAGGATAATGACTTATACAGAATTGTTGAGAATCGTTTGTAGAAAATTTGAAAAATACGTTATCAAACAAGTTGAGTAACTCAAATGACTCGTATAAGGTGGATACGTTTTGAGACATAAAGGTAGAGTCTAGTTATGTATTACTATATTTTATATGTACAATGTGCATAGATGACCCTACATTCGCTTTTATCTGGGCCACAAAGGCTTCAAAGAATAAAAAGGACATACGTTCCAAACCACTTTGCATGTGCTATATAGGTGATAGGAGCCTATATTCACCACCATTAAGACATGTTACACACCAAAATATGATTTTTAGCATGTGCTATGTAGGTGATAGGAGCTTATATTCTTCACCACCATTAAAACATGTTGCACACCAAAATATGATTTTTAGTAGGATCCAAATCGATATTCATACTATCCGATTCATATTCAAAGATCTTAATTACCCCTGGTTCTGGATGTTTTGTTATGAACTTTGTGATCTGAGTTAAATTTAAACGGTCTTTTGTCAAGTATTTTCTCCAGGAGCCTTATAATAAATTGACATTCTATTTGTCGTCCTCTCAGGCTTGCAGCGGACTGGCCAATGACGATGCAAATAGTTCGGCTCATATCTCAGGATCACTTGCATAACAAGTACTTCCTAATTATGCCTGCTTTATTAGAACTCCTATCATAGCATCACTTACGGGAGTACGTTTCTCACAGGAGCACAAATTTAATTTTCTGATAAGCTGATCTTATGTCTTTAATTTTAGGCAGTATGTGGGCATGGCAGATTTTCTTGTTTTTCGGGCTTTGAATCAACATGGATTTCTGGGGCAGCTACAAGAAAAGAAACTTGTGAGTCAGCTCGATGCTCAATTTATTTTTTATTGGTTTGTTTCTTTATTAGGTTCTTGGATTTTTTGTTTTACAATTGACTAAATTTCGATTAATTCATATACTGTGTGATTCTCTCTTTATATCTATATTTGTTATCAATATTCTGTCGCATTTATGTTGCTATGTTGGATTATTGGAGCCACCGGAATAGCAGATTCCATACTGTACTACGATACTTGCTACAGATTGAAGCTGCTATCTCGTCTTTAGTTGATAATAGTTAAACCTAGAGCTGGTGTGCAGAACTTTAACGTTCATGGAATCTGCAAAAAACTGACAATTTGTGGTGAAGTGTCTGTACGTCACCTCAAAAATGTGGGAGAAACCTACATGTGTTAGGATGTTGTTGCAGCAGCACCCAGTTGCAAGGTCATTAGTAATGTCTCTCTATTTTTATACCAAAATGTAGGTTCTTCGGTCAAAGAAGTGAAAATTAAGTCAGAGACACCTTTAAACACATCATCCAGCATAGGATTTTATAGTGCTACCAGTTAAGACAATATCTTCATGTCAGTCGGAATGATTTAATAGTGCTACCAGTGAAAATTCTGTTGTTTGCTTTCTAAAGCTGAGTGTCGTAACTGCTTGTGATTTCAGTGTGCAGTTATCCAGCTACCCTCACAGACTTTGCTGTTGGCTGTTTCTGACAAGGCCAGCCATTTAATTGGAATGCTTTTACCCGTGGTGAGTTGTTGGCATAATCTACATCATCTTATTGTCACATGCAACATTTGTCTATCTTTTTTGCCTTCTCCATTTATCAATTGTGATATATATAGTTCTTCATGATTTCAGAAAGGTATCGTGTTTTATGTCTTCTTGATGGTAACCAGGATATGGTTGTGTTTGAGCCACAAATACCTGCCCAGCAGCAGCAGCAACATCCTCAGCTGCAGCAGCAACAACATCAACAACAGCAGCAACAGCAACTCCCGCAGCTTCAACAGCAGTTGCAGCAACAATAATAACTAATGGTTGGTGGAGGGGTTGATTAAAGATATGGTCAAGGTCAAAACAGGTGACAAGTAATGTGGCAGGGACAAGTTCCAACCCAAGGCCCATCTAACATGGCTGGTGGTGGATTTTATCATGAAATGGTGCACTAAACATTGATAAGGAAGATCAAAGAAGTAACTTACTTACAAAAGGTATATAGATAAAGCTTGAACTAGAATATGTCAAGTTGTCTGAAATATAGTTAGCTGTAAAGAAAAGGTTACAGAAGAAACTAACTTTGATATTAAGAAATTAAACTAGTAGTAGTACCTAGCTAGGTCTTCACTTTTCTTTTATTTTCTTATTAAACGAGAAAAACTTCAAATATGACTTTTAAGAGGGTGATTAAAAAATTGAAGAACCAAGAAAAACCACGGAGCAAAAGAAAAAGAAAGCAAATAAGTCTTCAAATAAGACTTTAGGACTTTCAACAAAAAAAGGAAAAAAAGAGGATAAAGAGGTGTAAAGAAGATGGTAAAGTAGAGATGGTGGGATTTGTTGGATGTCTATTTTTATTAGGTTGTTGACTAGTTGAGATTAAATGAACTGTACAGCTTTCAAAAAAGAGATAAAATGAACTGTACAGCTAGATTTAGGCTAATTACACATCTTGAAAGCAAATAAAACTTGTTTAAGCGTGAGGAAAGAAATTTACTCGAGCCGTCGAGTGCTAGTTGCTTGAACATTTTTAATCTAGCGAAATGTAAACCGAGTTAATTCAGGTTCACTTTTTATTTATATCATCTGAACTAACCATAATGCAAATGGTATATTGTGATGCTGTTAAATTAAAAATGTTCCAGCAACATAATTGTTTTCTTTTCAGAGTAGAGAGAAATAAAGTTTAATCGAGAAAAACAACAATAAAGGATGAAGTAAAGTTGGATGAATTGATAGAGTGGATGCAGTCTATATCCTCTCCATCTTTCTGTTTCTTTAGTTCTTGAGCATTGCGTCCACAACGATGACATCTCTCCTTAATAAATTAGTGTCTTCTTCTCAATCTAACTTTGAAATTTTTTCTTGCTTTATGGCGATTTTCAAAGCAGTTGAGAATACAAAAACCATACGAAATCAACCTTAATCATGATTACTTATCTGCCTCACCTACATTATTCCCCACTGAAACTAGTGTAGGTATATGTTGTGGAAGGACAGATACATATGTACCACCAACCAACAAAACTTCCCATCATTACATGCAAACTCAAAATTCCATTAATTTAGTAGACACTGTATTCCTTTAATCATAATACCCGCATGCCCACAAATAAAAAGGAACAGAAAAAAATTGGGTATTTAGGAGATCCTGCAAAGTTGTATCGGCTGTGAGAGATCTCTTCGTAAGCTTTTCAAAGTTGGAGTGTTGGAGTTGGAGTGAAGTGTGTAGTGGGAGGTGGGGGCAGATTTTGCATCAACTTCGTATTCTTCTTCATTTCCAAACATGGCTTGCCTCCCTCCATCATGGATCCCACATGATTAAAGACCAACGGTTCTGGCTGATTTTTTTGTGTCAGGTGATGGATCATCGGACCCAAGTATTGAATCTTCTGAGAAAACGAGTATAGAAAATCAGCAGTTTTGTAACTTTATTTCGGGACAGCCACTCCAAAGAATCGTACCTTCGCAATTTATTCATTTTAAGAATGTAAGTCATCATAACTGCGGGGACAAAAGGAGCGATCGAATGGATGTTATTTGCAAAATAAAAATGTATTTCACTTTAAACTTTTTGCAAGATTTTTTTTTTTTTTTTTTTTTTTTTTTTTTTAATTCGGCGAAAAAGTTGAATCATAGATGATTGTATATACAAAGAATGTACAATCCATCACCTGTGCACTACAAATTATGGCACTACAGCCTCCCAACTAAACCGAATACAGTTTAAAAGCCCATGAATTTCAAGCTACCCATAACTTAATCTCTAACACACTCTGAATTTGTCTCTGTTTTGTCTCGAAAGAATCTTGCATTCTTCTCCTTCCAAAGCTGGGTAGCACTGAGGCGAAAACGATGAGACGCGCTGCAGGCGCCTGCAGGTGTGGGTAAATATTCAAGAAACTAGAATAAGATATATACCAATGAAATACAGATGTCTGGTAGTCTATAAACAAAATTAGGAACTACCTCCGTTAGGAACTTCCTCCATTCTGTACCTCCTAGTAGGAACTTCCTCCATCCAATAAGCATCTATAAATATTGAAGCCTAACAAGGAACTTCCTCCATTCTGTACCTCCTACTAAACAGATTCAAGGTCCCAGGCAGAGTCCAAAATTTCATAGCAGTTCTTCGTGGTCTGCGATAAAATCGGATTGGTTAATATTTATAGATGTTTCTTTTAAAGAAGAAGATTTTACAATAGGTTACACTTTCATCCTTTTTTTTGTGTGGACCAAGAATCTTTCATGCACATAAAGGCTGGTTGGGACAGAGCAACTTCGACGATTCATGCAGAGCCGAAAACTTTACTCAAGGCAGGTAAATGGGTCCTCTGTATCCATAGTTACAGATTGCAGACAACTAATGGATATAAGAAACAATAGAATTCTAGAAATTCCGTGGAAGGAGAAAAACACAATTAAAGGGGTGAAAAATATTCTCCAAAATCTTCCACTGGCTCGAGTTCAACATATCAACATGAAACAACAGACTCAATGGCTAAAAAAGCAAAAATACAGAAGCTTCATCATATGTCGACTCATTTAAACCAGAAAGTCCAAAAATCTAGTATCATATGTAATAATTTCAATAAGCAAGTTTCTTGCTTATTTGTTGTACTATAAATATTGATTAATTAATACTATTCTAACTTTTCCATCAAAAAAGATTAATTTAAATTAGTGTATGACATATGCATATGATGTCACCGATGTATCTGATATAGAGACACGCACGTACCATTTTAGACGCTTCCGTACCACATAGTTCCAAAGCAGCTGAATGACAATGTAAGGGAGAATTGCTCAAAATGTGGTTATTCCTTGTTGAGAGACCCTTTTATAAGAATACTTCCCCCATTCTTCCATTATTGTTATGTGATTTTGAAAACAAATTAGGTAATACAGCTTAACATGCGGTATCTGTCAACCAATGCATTTCAGTTAATAACAGTGTTATAGATGCGCCTCAACCGATCATGATTTTTTCAAAGGTGAATCATCTTGGAAGTTCTACCGTTTTTTCCCCTGCTATCTTTGATCAGTGTTTTGGCAATTTGTTCTTTTTTTTATTTAATTTTTTTTCTTAATTCAAAAATTAAATGTTTAAAATAAAAATATGTCCCTCATTCTTCCATTATTGTTATGTGATTTTGAAAACAAATTGGGCCATACAGCTTAACATGCGGTATCTGTCAACCAATGCATTTCAGTTAATAACAGTGTTATTGGTGCGCCTCTACATGATTTTTTTCCAGAGGTGAATCGTCTTGGAAGTTCTACTTCTTCTTTTTTTGCTGCCATCTTTGATCAATATTTTGGCAATTTGTCTTCTTTTTTTATTTAATTTTTTCCTTAATTCAAAAACTAAATGTTTAAAATAAAAATATGTACTTATTTCTTTTATAGTTTTCGCGATGCTTTAGGTAGAAAACAGTAAGCATGGCGTCAAATAATTTTTTATTTATTTATTAGGAAACATACTTGTAACATTTAGTACTACATCAAAGTAACATTACCCAAATAAACTACTTGAACTAAGTAGCTCATCAAATCTACATGCATGAGTTCCATTCAATTCTTCCTTTCTTAAGATCATATATTCTTACACCACATGCAGATGAAGGTTCAATATAAATGGTGATGCACATATTTTAAGTACATCATATAACACCAGGTCACTCTGCAACCTTTTTTAATTCATGCAATGCGCTTCTAAATGGACATTAGCAAAAAAAACTGTTGATAAATATTAATAGCTAGGAAAATAGAAGGATCCTACATGGACGAGCAAGTGACATTTTTTTTAAATTAATGTATATATATATATATTAATATTAGCATACTATGTGGGCTGTGAGACGTGGTACAAAAATTAATATTTGGCTAGGTTGTTGGGTTATAGGATTAAATAACCCACCTGTTCCAATTACTGGATAATCTAGCTATGGAAATTCCAAATTTGTTTGTGAGCTCTACTAGAGAATGGAATGTTGATATTATAAATGCTTTGTTTTCTCAAAGTTGTGCAATTTTAATTCTTAACATGAGAATTCCATCTGTAGGAGAAGATTACATTATTTGGAAGCCTGACTAGGAAAGGAAAATTCTCGGTTAAAATTGCTTATAACACTATTTGTAATAGTGAGGTTAGCAACCTTATCTCTAGTGATCATACCCCTAGAGAAGTTTGGAAAAATCTATGGCAGTTTAGAATTACTCATAGACTTCAACTATTTGTTTGGAAATGCATTAAAGACATTGTACCTATTAGAGCCAAGATAGTAGTTTATAAGGACGATATAGAGACACAATGCCGGTTTTGTAGGGCTAGCATAGAAAGTATGAATCACCTTTTCTTGGAGTGTAGTTATGCTAGAGATGTTTGGCTGATCATGAATATAAATATCAGTAGTGTTATGACCCAATTTTATAACTTTCATAACTGGGTCATAAGTTGGTTTCATTCGAGTGATATAATACTACTGCGTTATGTATGAATGATGAGAATTATCTCTGTAGAATCACTGCATGGTATATCTGGAAGGATAGATGTGCTTTTGTTTTTCAGGGTATTAGCCTAATGTCCAAACTACTGCTGCAAGAATTCATAATCTGAAAAACCAGTGTGCAGGCCTGTCTATTATTCAGAATTCTAATATTTCTAATGGCTTACAGATAAAGCTCTGGACTCCACCCGATAAGGAGTTTGTGAAAATAAACTTAGATGGTTCCTATATTTTAGAAACAAAAAAAGAAGAAGTGTTGGACTGATCATTCATAATTTTGTAGGAAAAGGTCTAGGAGCCAAAGGCATCAAGTTTGATGAGGACTATGGGGCCGGCTGAGCATTTTGAATGTAAGACATTGGAAATATTTGTAGACTGGTTGGAGGAGCTTGGAATTTTTAAAGCAATTTTTGAATTGGATTGTGGTGATGTAGTAAAGTCAATTAATGAGCGAGAGATGCAGGTTCATTGGTACAATCAGACATTGTGCAACAAGTAAAACCAAAATTTAATTGTAATAATCTATGGTTCTGCAAGTCTGTACACAAGCTTGCTAATAATGTAGCGCACTCTCTAACCGAAAAAGCTAGAGAAGATGCATGTATTTTCAAATTTTCAGTTAATTTTCCAGATTATATCCCTAAACTGGTTGAGAAGGATTACTGTAATGATTTGGTTTACTTAATACATTCTCTTTAGTAGGGAAAAAAAACAGTAAGGTTATAATTAGAAGATTCAATTAGCTATTCAAAAACTTCTAGGGTGAGCCTGGGTCTTAGACTAAATGACCTTAATGGTCCACTGATTCGTATATCCACAGATTTTGAGCTTTATTTTTCTGAAATAAAATGAATGATATGTTAATATGCTAACCAAGATGACTTTAATCATATAATGAAAAATGGATAAACATATATAGTTATTTTTGTCTTTATGTGGCGCTCCAGGATGATTTGGTTAATCAAATTCAATACTCTTTTGTACACTCGTATTGTATATTGGATATCAGCGAAAATTTCTACTAACTTAACACATTTATTATTGTGGTTAGGATTCTCATCCTATAAGACTAAGAATTCTTAATTTTATTCTCTTCCAAAACGTGAAATAATGTTCATTAGGTTGTTTTAGGAGTGTCATAATAAACGCTTTAAAAAGAAAAATATCATCTTCTATATTGAATGCCATCTTCGACTTCAAAAGAAAAAACAATTTGGATAGTGGATGAAGAAAAAAATCTATGAAAGTCAATTGATCGGGATAAATTGAGTTTCAGAAGGGAGTTATCTTATATTGAAAAACTCCTAGCGGCTAGTTTTTTCAATAAAAAGAACCCGCTAAGATCTAGTTTTAATGGACTACAGTAAAACCTCTCTGGAAGAATACTCCATATAGGAGGAATAAACTCCATATAAGAATAAGAATTCTGGTCCCGACTTGGGCTGGTTATATTTGAGAATAAACTCCATATAGAGAGTAAGTCATAAAAATTTTCGGCCCTATGTTAAGGAATCTACCTCCATATAAGAACAATTGACATTATAATATAAATAATACATGTCTTGACATACATCAATGTTTAATATGAAGAGATTCTTGTAACCATTTTACAAGATCATTTTGCTTCAAAATGGATTTATATTTTTTTCTTCTTTTTTTGCGCATCTTAATACAAATATCTTTCACTCATATGATTTCATGGGTCAATTCCGGCGTCAAAGTTGAGTATATATTTACCTTGATACATTTTTATGTTTCCTATACATATATAGGTATTTTCTCAAATACATGTATGAAAGATTTTCTTTTGGTCTATTCAAAGTAGACCTCCATATAAGAATAACCACCATTAAGAATATTTTGTTGTTCCATAAGATATTCTTATAGAGGTTTTACTGTATAAACAAAAAATAAGGCCATCTTGGCGACTAATGTTTCAAAGAAAAAAAATCGTTGAAATTGACAATGAGAGAAGTGTAAAAGAATGTGACATGTAAAGAGATCTAATGCATTCTATTTTATTTTTTGTTTTGCAAAGGAGATGAGGTTAAGAAGACCCCAACCAACAACCGAAAGCAAAGAAGGAAAACGGAAAGTAAGCTACAAATAAAAAATAACCAAAAACAAACTAGGATAAACCCCTTTTATCTAAACTTATCCACAATAAATCTTGCCCATGGTGTCTATTATAACAATATTTTTCGTCTCTTCAAATTAACTGTTATAACAAATTAAAACTTACAATTATTACATTTTAAATTAAATTAGGCTAACTATTACAACTAATTATAGCCTAAACAACTATTACAATTTTAAATCAAACAAACTATTACAACTAATTAAAACTCAACTAACTAATTACATCATGAATTAAACTAACAATAACATTCTGAATGTTCTAGTACTGGTTTTACATTCAACTGAAACTACTCACTGTAAATATCATGTACTTTATCTTCATCATCCTTAACGTTAAAAGGGGCTTCATTTCTTCTTTCTTGAGGTGTTAATTACTAGGATCTTTATCCCCTATGCATCTGTGTAATTAATGTTTTTCTTGCGAAAGATGATTAGGTTCTAACTGTATTGCCTTGATCTAGAAACTTCAACTTTTTCTTGGTTCTTCATGTACTCATTTATGTTAAGTTTATTAACTGAATTATGAAGATCTGGGGACTTCATTTCTCGCTTTTTGGCTTCTTTTTTTTAACCTGAACTATTGGTTTTCTTGGCATTACCTTGAATGTTGAGATCTGGTGAGGGATTGACAATTGGAGTGCCAGTAAGCCCATGAGATGAGTTTTCTTGTTGTGAGGAATATGATGAACTTATAGTAATTGTTAAGAATAAGGTGTAAGCTGGTGGAGCAAAACCATCCAACAATGTAAGGTCAAATCTGTTCAACACTTCAAGGATGTTTCAACCACTTTCATATTGGAAACTTTTGCTATGTGTTCTTGGCCAGTCCTTTCAACTTATTCGCTGTTACAAATTGAAAACCAATTTAACAAACCCGATTCTTAAATTTAAAATTTTGAATTGTTTTTATCACATCAACATCAGTTTCATCACTTCTTCTACATTGACTCATTTGCATGAATATTAACGCAACTACATACTTACTCACTTTTTTTTGCTCATTGTATGAAAACGAGTCAACAACCCTTCTGCATTACGAAATATAGGGTTTTCGGGTTTCCGCGCAAAATTTCTTATAAATTTTTATGACAAAACGTTAAGGGTTGTTTTTGGACACATATAGAAATAATCATTTTTAAATATATACAATTCTTACAAATAGCTCCATCTTCCTTTCCTCTATATATTTTTTTCCGCACCACTAACTCTTTGGTACATTGATGATATCTTGGTTGGAATAAAGCCGTAGCCCTTTTTCCAGGAAAATATTTGAGAAAATTTTGAATTAGAAGAAATTTGTGTGAAATTAGAAAAGACGTGAATTGATATGAGGTTAGTCAATAGGTATAAACAATAAATTGAATTGGAGCTGCAGTTTGTCAACTTGGCCACTCCATGGAGGCCATAAAATTAACAAAAAAGCCTCTTTGTCAAGTTCACAGGAATATTGTCATAACAAAATACCTAATGGGATATAGAGATAATCTATTCACAATATAATTTTGAGCTTATTCTTTAATTTCTTCTTCGCATATGCATCGCCTGTCTCGGCACACTAGTCCTTACACCATATACAGATAAAGTTTCAATAGAAATTGTCATACACTAATTTTAGGTAAAAGTAAAACATATAACACAAGATTACTTGTTTAGGGAAAAGAAACACCAGCTTAGTTGTTTCAAAAAAATAAAATAGCACCAGCTTATAATGCATGTTCATTTTAATACACACCGGTGTGAGCCCTCACGTGAATAGTCCAATCATCATTAAGCAAAAATTTAGTTGGATCATCACCTTTCGGTGGGAAGATTTTGAAAGGATGAGTAAGTGACGTGTTTACTGCCATTTTTCGTCAAATTCAGAGAGTAAAGCTTCAAAATCATTTCATACTGCTTCAAAAAAAAAAATCATCTCATACTTGGGCAGAAAAAGAGAGAGTAGATAAACACGTGTTCCAAAGAACTGACTAATGTGGTGATGTTGTCGAGGATTAGTTTCCATAAGGTTACATTTTTATTTATTTTTGGTAAACAAGGAACCTTTTCATTAATGGGATTTCAAGGTTATAATGAGTTTAAGATCGAAAATAAAAGAATACAAAGTAACAAGAACATACCGAAAGAGTACAATACCGAGAAATCCGATAAGAGAAAGAGAAGGATTACCGGAGTAAGACAAATACAAGTATGAATAAGATCCGATTAAATCGGAAGAAGGATGGTTTTTCTCGGAATTAAATTCCAACCATTTAGTTTGTTTTTCTTCTTTAGAAAGAAATGCTCCAAAAGTAGGAGTGATTTGCTCAAATCTCTTATAATTAGTGATGAAGCTTCCGTCGTCAAAAAGACCACCTATGGAGATTCCGTCGCCGAATAAGTTGATGATGAAGATTTCGATGAAGATTCCGTCGCCGGAGACAACCAAAATGAAAATTTCGTCGTTGGAGAGCATGAAGAGCATCACTATTGATCTTAAAAACCAACCCAATAACCAAGAATCGCCATTAAAGCGAAGATAAAACTCAAAAGAGTAGATAAAACCACCAAAATGGTGTAGATAAGTAGAAAACATAATAAAAAACCAAACTAATCTACTAAAAAACCAAACTAATCTACTAACTAACCTAGAAAGCAATGAAAAATGAAGAAATCTGCTCAGATCTAGTCCAAAAATGGACTAGATCTGAGCAGAGAATGGTTGTTTTTGATGGTTTTGTTGGAGAAGAAGAAGGAGTGAGAGAGAAGGGAGAGAAATTCTATGATGCATTATAAGGTTACATTTATAACCTTAGCCTTTTATGGTTTAGAAAAATTCAATTAGTGTCAATTTAGAAAATTCCAGGGAAAGCCTAGACTTATGGTTGAATGTCAGGTCTTTTGATTAAAGGTTATGATTAAGATGATAAGCATCTCAATCAACTACCACCAGCAATGTTATAAATACATCATCATCTCCAACCTTCTTTCTTCAGCAATAACTATACTGCCTCTCTCCCACTTTTCATCCCATTAGTTGGAGTGATCTGCAGACATGGTCTCAGAGCACTCTCCACCCCCTCCTCCTCCTCCAAAGGTGTGTATGTGTTTGAGACAGAGAGATGGAGTAGTTTGTTGAATGTATACTACATATATTTCTTTAAATGACTGATTAAAGATGCATGAAAATCATTTTGCAGGAACTTGGTGAATATGGAAAAGAGTGGGCAAGAGAGAATGAGGAGTTGGAGGATCAGGGTCCTCCCCGTGAAGCAAAATGGTGGTATTCAGCTTTCCACACAGTCACTGCCATGGTTGGTGCTGGTGTTCTCAGCTTGCCTAATGCCATGGCCTACTTGGGATGGTATACCTATTTATCACACATGCATACACAAAATTTATACAGTTTTGAGCATAAAAACAATTGATTTTGAAAAAATATGTGATGGTCTGTTTTTGTTAGGTGTAGCTAACAGCTTTTGTTGACATTTATATGCAGGGGTCCAGGAACATTCATTTTAGTTTTGTCATGGTGCATAACCTTGTTCACAATTTGGCAAATGATAGAGCTTCATGAAATTGTTCCTGGAGGGACTCGTTTCGACCGTTACTACCAACTTGGTCAGCATGCCTTTGGACCGAAACTAGGACCATGGGTTGTTCTACCACAACAGCTTATAGTGCAGGTAGGTTGTGATATAGTGTACATGGTGACTGGAGGAAAGTGTCTCAAGAAGTTCATGGAGATCGTCTGCACCGATTGCACTAGGCTTAAACAGTCTTATTGGATTTGCATCTTTGGTTCCATTCATTTGTTCCTCTCTCAACTTCCCAATTTCAATTCGGTTGCCGGTGTTTCCTTAGCGGCCGCCATTATGTCACTCAGGTTGTTTTTTGTTTTTTTTGGACTAAGTTAGGTTGTGTAGTTGTTTCTTACTGTGAATTTTTGACTGCAGTTATTCAACAATATCTTGGGTTGCCTGCTTGAGCAAAGGTCAAGTTGATAATGTGAGCTACGGGTATAAAAATACCACACCGGCTGATAACATGTTCAGGGTGTTTAACGCATTGGGGCAAATCTCTTTCGCATTTGCTGGTCATGCCGTTGTTCTTGAAATTCAGGCTACAATTCCGTCAACTCCCAGTAAGCCCTCCAAAATACCGATGTGGAAAGGTGCAAGAACTGCATATTTTATTACAGCAATTTGCTACTTCCCCGTTGCTATGATTGGTTACTGGGCATTTGGGCAAGATGTGGAAGATAACCTGCTTTTAGCCTTGAAACGACCAGAATGGCTTATAGCCGCTGCTAACATGATGGTTGTCATTCATGTCATCGGTAGCTACCAGGTAAAATCCGAGGATAACGCAATAATCACCTCATAACTTGGCGTGATTGATGTCTATGTGCCTAATTATGCTGTACATCCTGAGTAATTAAGATTTGATTGACTTGCAGGTGTATGCCATGCCAGTGTTTGACATGCTCGAGAATATATTCGTGAAACGACTCAAATTTCAGCGAGGATTCCCACTTCGACTTGTCACTCGATCTACTTATGTTGGTGAGGAGGAGATTACTAATTTTGTTTTCTCCAAATTACTTACAGCAACAGTAGTATTTTGAAAATGATACCTACTTTCTCACATTGCAGGTCTTACACTGTTCTTTGGGGTAACATTCCCATTTTTTGGTGACCTTCTTGGATTCTTTGGAGGATTCGGCTTTGCCCCAACATCTTATTTTGTACGTTTATAGTCATACATATCATAATTTCTGTTGCGTAACGATCTTAACTTAATTACCGATACATTTGTGTGATGTTAATGCAGCTTCCATGTATAATGTGGCTGGCAATCAAGAAACCAAGAATGTTTAGTCGGTCATGGTTTATTAATTGGGTAAATTACTTAACAGCTTCACATTTTTCAGTTTTTCCAGTTCCGCGCTGAAGAAAATACGCTAACAAGGGGTTGTTTTTTGCATAATTACAGGGATGCATAGTTGTTGGGATGTTTATGATGTTTGCTTCAACAATAGGAGGGTTACGAAATATTATCGTCGATTCCTCTACATATAGTTTTTACTCTTAGTAGTGATAAGGAACTGAGAATCTCTTCACAATGCTTGTCGAACAACAATCTAAGGGTTGTAATATGTACTACACTTATCAAGTAATCCCAAATCTCATTACGCAGTTTCTGTTGCTGTTGTTGAGGCTATTCTTGTTGTTATTTCTGAGCCATTTTGATCTTCTTTATTACATCGAGTGACCACTGACAAATTCTGCATTGAAGTAGTGGTCTGTGAGTCTAACAAATATACCTGTCATATGTGAAATCCTGCATTTGTTGTATTGAGAGAACCCAACAGAGGGGATGCATTAGGCTGGTCTTCATATTGTTCAGGAACACCGCTCATGGTGTACTACATAGTCCTCCAATAGCGTCATTTTGCATATCCGACACGCAACCTCATTAGTGTAGTGGCATTTCTCGAATTTTACTCAAATGTCATAATGTAAAGCATATTCACCCAAAAAGGAACCCCAAAGCCCTCTAAACAAGACCTTAGCAACAATGGTGCATAATTGCAGCACCAAGTTGAACAAGAAAGTTCGTTTGTGAGCCCTCTAAACATATTCACTCAAATGTCATAATTGCAGCAACATTGGTCAGCTTAAATATTGCAAATAGAATTTGTCTTCTTTGTTTCAGCATAAGACTACACTTTAGGTATTAATAGTAGAATTATTCATCAAGGGCATGTCTTTTGGAAATGATAACTTTGCAATTTTTAACTACTTTGCACTGGAAAGTGCATGTTAAGGTCTAACTGTGCGCACATGGTTGACCTGACAAGGGAACAGCTGAAAGATTTGTGCGCCACAACTTACACTGCACACAAACAGCAGAATGACAAATGGAAAAGAGTACATAGGCAAAGAAAAAAATGACAAGCAGAGTATATTGAAGAACAGATGAGTATGGGGGAGTAGCGAATTTGAAGCATATTACTTTGGACTAGTAACAATGTAGTTACTACAAAGCATTTGAATTGCTAGGAACGCAATGGAAGGAAGGAAGATTTGAACTCACAATCTTTCAGAAACAAATGATTATGCATGGCAGCTGTTGAACAAAGGCTCATGATGAGTAGTAGAGTTGGTGAACATTCATTGGATATGTGTATCTAGAATCATGATCCTCGAGAAACATCTTTGCTAAAATGAGATTAGTAGCTTCACTTGGATGAGCAAAATCCCAAAATACATACTTGGACCGGTCCTCACAAACTAATGGCTCCGGGTAGTGCAATCCTTGAGTTGGATCCAGAAGTATATTATAACACCCACATTTATAATTCTCAAAACCTACAAAGACAGACAAAATTAATACTCATTAACAAGTAGTTAACCTCAAATAAACATAAGATGTCCAGCTACATACCGTAGGATTTATAGTTATTCGTAATATGAGAAAGCATGTTGTAGCTATCTCCATATACAAATTTGGATCCAACAAGGTTTGAGTTTAACTCCAAGATTAGGCTCTTCAATTTCTTGTTGAATAACATTGCTGCATTATTCATCACACTCCTGCAAGAATCATCACCAATTGCGTACCATCTGTAATTCAAAGTTCTTTCTGTTGGAATGCAACCAACAGGTCCAACATTTGCAACAACAATCTTTCTTGCATCCATTTCATACAGTCTCTACATATAGTGACCATGAAAAATGAATAAAACAAAAACTATCAGGTGTTAATGCCGTAAGCGTGTGTCGGATGAGCAAACTAAAGCATCAAGTAATTCATCTTACCGTTAGTTGAAGTCTGAATTTTGAAATCATTAAATCAACAAACATTTCTGGGGAAACCAACTTCTGCTCAGGTATTGAGAAAAATGGAGTGAAGTAGTTATCAATGAATTCATTGGCACCCACTATCACAAAGAAGAGAGCTTTGTTAAGAAGTTTCTTAGAACCACCACTACCGATATTCGTGATTATGTAGTTCCTTGTGTTCGCATAGTAATCGATCTGTGCATCCATGTTAATCCGATTACCCTGTATAATCAAAATATTGCTCAAATTTTAACCACCAGTATTCGGAGGACAACATGTGTAAATCCAAGAAATCCGTTAGTAAATAAAGCTTATGAACGGCATACAAAGACAGCGCCAGTGTCGTTAAAAATTCCAGCACCCCCAGAGGCATAATTGACTCCCCGGAGAACGACATCTCCAACTGTTGTTGGATCCAAGTAAGGAGGAATGTAATCTTTTACTCCCAACTCTTCTCCTGCTCGAAACATCAACAAATGAACACTTGATGATCAAATTTTGCAAAATAACAAAATATATACATTCTTACCTATGATGTCGATAATTGTTCTTCCATTGCTAAAACGACCTGTAAATCTTTTCCCGGTAGGAAAATCAATTCCATATGGGAAGTTATTATTTTTAAGTGGATTAATGTAGTTAATGTTTCCTGGATCAACCAAGGAATCTCCCAAAACAAATATCGCCGGAGGTTGGTCCATATCGTTACTCCCTTGCAGGGTTGTCACTGAACTAGTACAACTATAACTCATGGTAAATACAGCAAGAACCAAAAAAGCATTCATAAGAAGAAGATGTGCATATGAGGAGATAAATCTAACCATTTCGGATTCAGTTTTCTGTTTCCGTATCTAGGATTTGGAATATATGACTCTGCACTAAAAAAACACACAATGTTGTGAAAAACACTTGCTGCGCCTAAAAATTGATCCCCCAAACTCACGAGGGATCAATGGGTGGATACACTGTGTGTACGGTGTACCCAGTTTATTTTTTCCCAGATTTTTATTGTACTAAATGCAGTGCAGATTGTGCAGTCATAAAAGTTGCAACGACATGCTACGGATATGAATTAATACGTACAACCATATCGGGGCAGAGTTGGGATACGTACAATTATATTGTATTATGGTGATGAGCAAAACAACCATATTCTTAATAATTCGTTTTTTTGAAGGAATAAAGAGCATGAAAGCCCCAGAATTTATTGATACTTGGAAATAATTACATAATATTCAATTATATCCATAAATCGAAATGCATGATTAATACAATAATCTTGACCCGAAAGAAATCGAAAACAAAATTCTGTACCAAATATATGTAAATCGAAAGGGGAATTGAAATCTTCTAATGGTTTATCACCATTTTGTAGGATACTCTCCGAGAAGATATGATGCTTCCATAAAAGAAGTAATATGCCCAAATTCCACAACGAATTCTGTAATCTCTGATCATCACGTCCGTAAATGGCTGATTGAAAGATTGAACGAAATCGAAGGCCCTCCAGGAGGTATGAGAAACCGTAATGGCAGACACTTGCCATACGTATGAGAATTAAAAGACACAGTACATACATATCAATCATTGGTATAATGCACTTTTATTTATTCAAACATTAAAAAAACCTAAACTACTCTACCCGAATCTTAACAAAATCAAGATCCGGGTAGAAAAGATAAAGAGATATTATAAAGGAAGATGAAGATAACTGATTTTTTGGATGAACATAACTACCTACTTGCAGAGAGTTTTTGGAACAAAAGTTTAGTTTCCATAATTCATTTCCCTTTTCAAAATCGCTATTCAGCTTTTGTTCCTCATAATGCACATCCCGCAAATTAACCAACTGCATAATAATCCAGTCTGGGCCGTTTGGCAGTCTCACATGACCGAGCTTGCACACTAGGGCTGCAACCGAATACCCATTAAGCCTAGTACGTAGTTCAAGGCCATTTTAGTAATTCACATATTTCCTTGTATAAATCTACAAAACCCTAACATTTTCTCAAAATTTCTACATAGATAGTGAGAGTGTGCAAGGCGGCGATAAGGGAAGAACAAGTAGCCGGAGTTCGGCCGATGATAGTTGTCTGACGTTGCCAAAATCACATGGGGGTGTTTGATCGGAGTTTTAGGGAACCTTTACCCATACCCTAGTGGATACTTTCATCTGATTCATAGCGTTTGTCTTTACTGTTGGGCTCTAGTCTACACGTTGGCTAACTAGGATTTATTTATAAGAGGGCCAAAAAGATAATATGTGTTGATTTTTCCAAGCAAGGTTTATAGGAGATTTATTTGAAAAGAAGAAACCTATTTATTTATTTTTTAAGCGTGCATTTTATTATTAGGAGATTATGTTAGAATTTGACGTGGGTATGTGGTACTCAAGGATTCATGGGAAACAATTTGACTAATAAAAATCAGGATTGCTTAGTCCTAAATTTTGGTTGAAAAATTTCCTATTTGACTTCCATCTGCCGCATGATTGGTCAAGCCATCTCCTGCTTGATTTCCTTCTCTGTAGTCATGTTGAATAGCAGCCTGCGGGATCCGTCGTTTTTTATTTTTTATTTCTTCAATCATCCTGAGACACTTTGTGATTACTGATGGTTTAAACCATTATTTCTATTCATGAGCACATTTATTGATGTCGAAGTGTGCTTTGGTATGAAATGAATTTTATTTTCCAATTGTTAACTTGAGGTGTTTGTAACGATAAATAATACTGGACTTGAGACTAATAATTTGTAAATGTTAACACAATGCTATTTATTTACATTATAAAGAGCTAGATTATGTTCAGACACTTGGTCCGAGCTAGATTATGTTCACGGCAACATTCTGTAGACCATTTCGCACAACAAAATGGGTGAAATTGATTACACCCATTGGTTAAATATTTGTTCTTGGAATAGTTAAGGATGTGATGAAGCGCATAAGTTTCTCTGAGTCTGTCTCGAAGAGAACTTTTGGCCATTGCCCATCTGTTGTTGTTCTTGATGCCAAAAGCAGAGCCCAAGTTTCTGTAGTTAAGGCAGTCGTAATTCCCAGAGGTTGAGCTAAAGCAATTACACTTCGTGCATCGGAGTCCCTGCAAATGAAACCTGCACCTACGAAACTCGGGTGACCCATGGCTGCCCCATCTGTGTTAATCTTAATCCAGTTCATGTTCGGGGTGGACCATCCTACCAAGATTGTGGAGATCCTTTTGGTGCTTCTTGATTGGTTGTATATCGGTGAATCTCCTGGTAGCACCGGAGGTAAGGATTCTTGTGTCGCTGAGAATTATTGATGTTGTTTTTGAGCCCAAGCTAAGATTTATTCTGATGTTGATTGTTTTTGTCGGAATATTAGTTCATTCCTAGCCAACCATAAGGTCCAGAGTAGAAAACAGAAGGAGGAGATGACATATATTGGTGTTGATTGTTGTAGAAGTTGGGAAATGGTTGTTTGAGGCATTAACGCATGGTTGGAGTTTGGTGTGGTTGAGAGCTGAGTGAGTAACGTATCCCAAGATATATTCGAAATTGGGAAATGAAATAGTAGGTGAGTCCTTGATTCCGGATTAGTGTTGCATTTGGGGAAAATGTTTTAGTTGGTAAGATGTATGTGATGTAGGAGATAGAAGGTTGGTAAACCTTCATTTATTGCTTTCCACAAGAAAAGCTGAATTTTTTGTGGACACGGTAAAGTCCACAGGAATTTGGTAGGTGGGAGTGGGTTTTGAGTAGGTTAACCGTGGGTTAGACATTTGTATCCCGATGAAGTAGTGTATTTTCCAGATTTTGAATGTGGCCAGATAATTTTGTCTTGGGAGAGGTGGATATTTATGATTTTTTGGGCTACAATATTGCGAAGGGTGTTTAATTTTTCCTGAATCCAGTTATGAGATATCGGATCAATGATATCAGCTACCCTGCGGAACATTGTGCTGGGTTCAATTTTGGGAAGTTTGGAATCCAGTTGGCTTCTATTGGTGTTGATAATCATTCCCAATATGATGAAACATTAGTTGTTGCATGGTAAAAACGATGGATGCCAATTGTCTGCATTGAGCGCTGGAGGAAGATGCGGTATGGTATCAATGCCTTGTAGAATTGGTTGATGAGCAAGATATTTTTCAGTGAAAAGTCTTCCATAAATAAAGTTAGGTTGTTCATGCAAGCTCCAAATTCTTTTCATTATAAGAGTCTTATGATCACTGCTTTTCCTTATGCCTAGCCCTCCTTCGGATATTGGTTTTGTTATTTTATCCCAACCAATAGGATAAAGCTTTTTAACTGAAGAATCATGTCACCAGAAAGAAAGAAAAAACTGGGTGATATGATATATTTGTTTGTGGACATTGATGGGTAGATTTTGTGTTTGCATAATGTGGTTCGAGGTGGGGGTTAGAGAAGTTATAATGACCATCGGTCTTCCCTCTTAAGTTAAACATTTTGTCATCCATCCTTTTTCTTTTCGAGTTAGTCTTTGAAGGAGAGGTGCAAAGGTGTGATTAGATGCTCTTCCTTGATGAATTGGACTCCTAGATAGATAAAGGGATTTGATGTGTCCGACATATCGAAGTATTGTTGTAAATTACTCACCTAGTTCGGGTCCAATCTCGGGTGATGGATAATTACAGATTTGGAATTATTAATTACCTGGCACGCCGAAATACCATAAGAATGAAGTTGGTTCTTGAGTTGTAGGTTACTCTGGTCGGGGGCTTTGAAGGTGATTAGAAGGTCGTCAACATATATTAAATGTGTAACGGGTGGTCTTTTTTTTTTATATGTTGAGTCGTCGAACTAGCTTTTGACTTTGGAGGTTTCCCAGATTTGTCGATAGGATTTCTGCACATATTATGAAAATATAGGAAGAAAGTGGGTCTCCTTGTCTACTCTTGTTGGGTTGATGTATCCATGAGGTGTACCATTTATGTTGATCGAATATGTAACAGTTGTGACACATAACATAATGTAATCAACAAAGGTTAATGGAAATCCAATCTTGGTGAATACAGTTTTGATGAATCCCCAATCTAAGCTGTCGTAGGTTTTCTGTATATCCAGTTTGAGAGCTATTTTTGAATCCTTAGTAAGGCTTGAGGTTCTGATATGGTGGAATAACTCTCTAGAAATTTCTATGTTATCATGAATTGATCTTTGTGGTACAAAGGCACTTTGATAGGGGCTTATTAATAAAGGGAGTAGGGGTCTAATTCGATTAACTAGTATCTTTGTTATGATTTAATATGTGACGTTACATAGCCCTATGAGTATGAATTGTGAAGTCTTTGATGGATGATCCACTTTAGGTATTAGCGTTAGGTTTGTGTGATTCATGAGCGAATGCATATTAAGATCATTGAAAAATCTTTGAACCATAGCTATCAATTGTGAGTGAGTTGTTTCCTAGAAAACTTTAAAAACCTTACTTGTGTAACCATCTAGATTAGGAGCACTCTCACAATTTATGGAGAAGAGGGCTTGCTTGATTTTCGTTGCAGTTACCTCCTTAGTGAGTAGGTATGACTGTCTGGGAGTTAATCTTGAATTGATACTTGGAAAAATATCTTCATCTATCTGTGTAGGTGGGGCCGTGCATTGTTGAGGATAATAATCAAGAATGAGTTGAACTACTTCCTCCTTCTTAGTAACCCAATTGTTTTGTGGGTCTTGAAGCTGTTGTATATTATTACAGGCCATTTGAATGGTTGCTTTAGTGTGGAAAAAAGTTGTATTGAGATCGTCTGATTCTAACCATTGAATTCTGGTTCTTTGATGCCAATATGTTACGTGACATTATAGCAGCTCTGTATGATCGATTCTTAGCTGCTTTCCTGAGCCAACCAAAATTCCAGTTCATTACCAGATTGGGTAGACACTGATGTTGAGCAAATTTTATCTTGGTCGTCGATTTCTTGATCATAGTTGGAAGGTGGCCAAAAGTTTCCTTATTCCATTCCACTAGAGTTTGACCGGTTGTTATGAGTTTCAATTGAAGGTCAAGGGTGGGTTCGACGTCTTGTTGTTGTACCCATACCGATTCAACGACTTTCTTGAGTTGCGGATGAGTGAGCCATATGTGCTCAAATTTGTAATTTTTTGTTCCCTGCCAATCTATTGCTTTCTCTTGTAATAGGATTAGCGCATGATCAGATGCTATTCTCAGAAGATGATTAACTGTTGTATCTGGATTTGCAGTACGCCAATGTTGGGTTTCCAGGGCTCTATCCATTCTTTATAAAATTTTATATTTCCCCGTTTGGTTGTTTGTCCATGTGTAAGGGTCACCTCGAAATCCCAAATCCATAAATCCCATCTGGTCCATCATTGTGAGGATAGGTTGAGATTGAACATAAGTTACTTGCCTTTTTTTTATGATTGATCCATAATGTCAATGAAGTCTCATAGCAGAAGCCAATGCATAGACGGGTTGATGTTGTTGAAATTGATGGGAAGTCCTTCCAGAGAATTTTCCTCATATCTGGGTGTCGTGGGCCATAATACCCGTTCAAAGCCATGGTTGTTCAGGCGGTGGTGGAATAACTCTTGTATGAATGTAATTTTGTGAGTGAAGTAGTATTTGGATGTTGATGTTATCGTCCCACATTAGACAGAGACCTCCCCGCCTTCCAGTTTTAGGAACCGAAGGGATTGTGCTAGGTTTCTCATATGATGATCATTAGCTAAGGTTTCAGAGAAGAATAAAATATTGGGCTTGTGAAGGGAAACTGGCCCTCTTAGATGTTGAATAGATATTTGGTGGTTTATACCTTGACAATTCCAAGCTAGGATAGTCATTATCAAGGATTAGTTATATAGGTTATATTAACATATGTAGATGAAAAGAGGGAGTAGTGCACCAGTAGAGATATAAGAAACAATTATATGGGCCCTGCTGCTTAGGAAAGGGGACAGTGGGCTTAGAGCAAACCGAAGAAGGCTATTATGAATATGAAGGTGTTGGAGATAAGGATGTTTTGGTTCAAGGGAGATACATGGTACAATTATGTATATAGATGGATGAACTTTCAAATCATAAATTACAATACTCAAAAGAAGTAGATGACTTCCAAACTGATTATGATTTTAGATATTACAGATAACTACTTATATGGGTTAGTACTTTTCAAAGTCCATATCAGTTCTAAAACAAAGAAAACTGAAAACAGTGTGAGGAAATGTTATTGAGCACGAGAAAGAGAGCAATAACTATAAGGATTAACTTACACCAACTAATACATATAAACAAAGGAGTTGATATTTCTACTATATTAGCAAATGGATAGAAAGCAGGCAGAATAATACAATAACTTCCAAGAACTACCACAACAACTTTAAACACTGAAAATACTTTACATGGTTACATATAAATATTTATAGGAATAAGCATTCATGTAATAACAATTAAAACTTCAAGAGTAAAGGAGTAACTGAACTTGGAACGAGAGAAATATTAATGGAGCTGAGTAATGTATTTTTTATCCTATTACAGAAAAATTCAAATACACATTCAAGTTAACCTATTTAAGATAAACTCTGGATAAGGATTATGATAGCGTAAGAGTTACAGAAATAAGTAGAAGTAATACCACAATTATAAGAACTCATACAAATATTGTAAGAGAAATAAGAATACAATTCTAGAGTAGGATAGATTGATTAGCTTGGCATGAGATTTGAGAATTTAGAGAAGCGAACAGGTAGTTATTAGAATACAGAAATTAGGAAGCATTTTTCAAATTGAAACACACAAAAGAGTCAGCTAATTGAATATACTAGAAAAGATGGAAAGTATCTGTAAGAGATTATATTGTACATCAAATTTAGACAGAGAAAACAACATATAGACTAAGACCCTGCCAAATTATTAAGGTTAATAAGGTATATAGAGCAATGAAACTACAAAGAAATAAGATGTTCTGGTATTAAGTTAATATTTAATGAGTGCAAATGAAACAAGAGTTTGTTCAGGATAATTGGTGTAGGCGACATGAAAGAATAATGATATCGGATAGTTACTCTAAATTTAGTTGTAACTGGTAAAATCAAAGGTAAAAAATGTAAGCAGTTTAAGCAATGTAAATGCAAATGGAAATGAAAGAGTGCGTGAAAAAAATTGCAAGCAATCACACAAACTCTACGACTAGTAAAGGAGATTAATACTATATTATACAGGTACACATTCAAGATAGAAACTTTACCAAAAAAGATACAACGAGAAGTTAAAGGATGACTAATATGGTACAATACTAATACATGGTAATCCTATTAACTGAGCTAGAAGCAAATTTATATTGACAGAGACCACAAGCATATATATATATATAAGGAGCAACGGGAAAAGAAAAAAAAGGTGGAGTAACCACCAGGATAAACACCTAAACACTAGAATAATTGATCTAGATCAATGCAACTACTAACTTATAATTAAACAAATCATAAGGGTTAAAGCCAAAAGTTGGTATGTAGGTAGGTATATCCACCGGCCCTGAAGAGTCATTGATATATGGATGTGGCAGTTCCATAACCGTGGCAAAGTGATGATATTAACAATTATTATCAGATGTTGTAGGAGATGCTTGATGTGAATAACTTTCATTTGCAGATAGTAGTAGATCTGGTGTGGTCTCCGAGATAAAAGGTGATGTAGAGGTTGATTGGTCCATGAAGGAAGACTTGAACATCTTGCTAGGTTGATATTGAACAGTCCATTGTTCAACCTCATCGGATGACACTCTTCTAGATATATCAGCACCTGAGGAAGAACCAATTTATGAGTTGAAAAGATATGATTGTTGATCCGGGTTTTGTCTTTTGAGGGTGGACTTGAAAGAGAAGTTGAATGCTTTGTGATGTTTTTATCCAAAATGAGGTCAGATTCTTCAATGTATGAGACTAAGAAGTTGGAAGGGATGAATTGATGGTGATGAATAGAAGGCTGGGAATGAGATAGTGGTGAAAGCATAGATTGCTGCTTTAAACCTTGATTTTCATTTTATCCTATAATCCAAGCATCGGAGATTGTTCTTTCCGAGTCAGAAGAAGTAGTATCCGAATGAAAACCATGAAGTTTATATCCTTCACCATCTGAGAAATAAATTGCTGAGTTATCTTGGCCTGAGGAAGCCATAAATGGAATATGATCTGAATCCCAGAGACTCCAATCACTATCAGGTACCTCTATGTCGATACTATGATACATTTCTTGAAAATAATCATCATCATGGTTATCATCACTCATAGGTTCAATCCTAAGATTAGGGTTTTGCTGAATAGGTTGAGGGGGTGCTGGAATATGAATCTCTTGGTTATTGAGTAAGAACAAATCAATACAATAGCTGCAGAAAAGTCTTGCAATTTCTTGATATACAAATTCAATCCAGTTGATACCTTTAAGATCATTAAGAGCAAGAGTACCAAATTTGAGAAGATTAGAGAGGTTAAGTCTGAGCTTAATTTTCATGGAGTTGTAACCATTATGAGAGGGTATAGGGTCATCATCGGCAATGAGTTCTCCTAATCTGAATACGTTTTCAATGACATTAACTATTCCGGTTTGCTCAAGATATAGGTTATGAAGGGTTATTTGAAAATCCTCATAGCTCATAGAAAAATTATCAGGAAGGATAACTAATCTATACAGATTTGAATCATAAAAATATCTCCACACACCACTCTGGTTCCATGCCTTAGTACCTTAAACATTTCATGATGACATTCAAATTTAATAAGGTAAAAACCTCTACCAAGTTTACTAACATAGAGATCACCATACAATCACCACCTGATCCTTAAAGCATTTCTTTAAAAAAAAAGAATTTTTATCCATTTTTGTTAAAAAAAACTACCCACTAATTGATTTGTCCACTGTCTAACAGGAATAAAGGTATTCTTACAATGATTATTAAAACGATTAATGAAGTAAACATCTCTAGATCCATGACTAGACATAGAGAACCAAAAGAAAATTAGAATTTTTTAGGAAAACCAGTAAGTAAACACACTAAGGCAAAGAACAAAGAGATATTAGAGAGGAGATAAGCAAAGAGCAAGAGGATTGTAGGGGTATTTATAGGTTTGAGCAAATAGAATGTTGAATTTAAGAACAAGATGATTGCAATTCAATAAAGTTTAGATACACATGATTGAAAAAGAATTGTAGGAAACAGGGAGTTACGAATGTGATTTTAAATGGTTACAGCAAGAAAAAAAGCTCAGAGCTTACCTGTATTTTTGTGAATTTGCCACCTAATTTTCTGCATTTCTAAGATTGAATATAAAAACTCTTCTGAAAAAGGTGAGATCATCCAGGAGATGAACAGTGAACCTTGGAAATTGATTCGTAGACCATCTTCAGCAGAGACAGATTATAAGGAAAACCTCAAGATGAACCTTTAAAATCTAATGGAGGCTCAGATGAAAATCCATGAAAGAGAACCAATCAGAATTAGAGACCAAGAATTGATCGTGTTATCGATCATCAGTGTAGGGGGTAGAAAGTCTTCTGAATTTTGATTTTGGGGATTTAATCAGGAGAGATTAAATCAGGAAATTGAGTCCTACAACATAGATAATTAAGGTTAAAAAAGAAAGAGAGTCCAGTTGAATATCAATTGTCAATTAGGGCCACACCCAGTAAATTAATTGACTACATCGTGAAAGGGCCGGTGGATATGAAGATTTAGCTGTTGGAGTTGAAGGATTTCATGGTTGAATTGAATTGGGAATCTAGGGTTTTGAAGAAACCTATTATTATGCTTATTCCAATGCACCAGTTAAATGCCTTTGTTTGTCACTTTCCCCCCACTATGAGTATGGCAAAATGGCAAACGTAACTATCCAAGTGTCAGATATACCACTTAGGCTGACGAGATAGATTCTTTAACGAGTGATAGATATTCTATCGCTCGATGGTCTTAAAACCGCTCGACGGTCAAAAGAGCGCTAGCGATAGTTTTTACATTGTTCACTTCTATGATCATCGCTAAGTTATTTATCATCCAACGGCCAAAAATTCCCCCTATAAATACTCCACTTCAAATTCATTTCAATTGACACTAAAATTTCTCAATCTCTCGCTCTTCTAATAATCTATAACAAGATAAACTAATCACACATTTTCTATATTTCTTAATTTCCTGTAATATGACTTCCCAATCTCATGACAAGAGTAGCAAGACTAACTAAGTACGGGGTTCAAAACTGGATGTCATCGAAGATGAATGTATTTGTCGTGATTATGTTTATTTTACTCTAGATTGTATCGATGGTGCACATCAACATGGTAGCACCATGGGGATAACATATTTATATAATATCAATAACAAACCTTGAACATCAATGATTGTGATGCAAATGAGTTGCACTGACGTATATGTTAAGTAAAACCGGTTTATTACAATCAATAAGCGTTGAGAAATCACTTTTCCGTAGTTTCGACACTGCTTTGCACTAATCGTATATGTTAAGTAAAACCGGTAAAATAAATTGCAAAAATTAACTTCCTTCAGTAGAAAAAGGCCCCAACAAGCTATCAGAGTTGACAGAATTAATGCCTTACTACAAGGTCTGGGTAACCCAGTGTAACGGGTTTAAGATCAGTGATTTTTCCCTCCCTCTATACACAAGGGAGCACTAGGTTGTGTCTCCTTTCATTTATGCTTCATTGCATTCAACAGAATCTATACCTTCTTTTCTCAAGAAAAAAAATAAATCCTCTCATTAGGTTTTTGTTGGTGGTTTTTCAAGTTTGGGTGGGCAAACTAGTATGGCCTTACATCTCTGCTGCAATCTAGTGGTCCATTTGGGGTGAAAGAAACCAAGAGCTTTTTGAGGGATTTCTAAGCCTTCTCACATCCAAGAAAGAGAAGGAGTGCAGTTGTACCGACATCATCCAAAATTATCCAAGAATAATATTAGTTCTTGGTTGGTTAATTTAGAATTGTAAAAAATGGAAAGATGCGATTTAAACCCACAATCTTTAAAAAAATAAATGACTTTGCACTATACATGCTATGGCAGCTGTTGAAGAAAAAGGTTCATGAGTAATAGAGTTGGCGAACATTCATTGGATACGTATACGTAGAATCACGATCTTCAAGAACCTTCTTTGCGAAAATGGCATAAGTAGCTTCAGTTGGATGAGCCACATCCCAAAATACATGCTTGGATCGGTCTTTACAAACTAATGGCGCTGGACTGGCCATTCCTAGAGTTGGATCCGCCAGTAACTTAACACATCCAGTTTTGAAATCCTCAAAACCTGGTTAAAATTCACGAAGATAGACAAGATT
This sequence comes from Papaver atlanticum, assembly GCA_023531105.1. Lineage (NCBI taxonomy): Eukaryota > Viridiplantae > Streptophyta > Magnoliopsida > Ranunculales > Papaveraceae > Papaver > Papaver atlanticum. Next base: position 2,874,276 of record JAJJMB010010084.1, on the reverse strand, counting down.
AATAATACTCATTTGTCAAGTAGTTAATCTTGAATTTACGTAATTAGATATCCAACTAACGTACCGTAAGACAGATAATTATCGAGAATATGAGATAACACTTTGTAGCTATCTACATATACAAATTTGGATTCAACGAGATTCGAGTTCAACTCCATGAGTAGGCTCTTCAATTTCTCGTTGAATAACATTGCTGCATTATTCATGGCACTTCTGCAAGAATCACCGGTTGTATACAAAGCTCTTTCTGTCGGAATGCAACCAACAGGTCCAACATTTGCAACAACAATCTTTCTTGCATCCATTTCATACAATCTCTACATATAGTGACCATGAGAATGAGTAAAACAAAATAAAACATCAGATGTTTTTGTAAACGTGTATTGGAACGAACAAATGAAATAAGGTATTGAGTAGTTCATCTTACTGTTAGTTGAAGTCTGAATTTTGAGATCATTGAATCAACAAACATTTCCGGGGGAACCAACTTTTGCTTAGGTATTGAAACAATCGGAGTGAAGTAGTTGTCAATGAAGTCATTGGAACCCTTTACTATAACGAAAAGAGCATTTTCAAGAAGTTTCTTGGAACCAACACCACTGATATTCGAGATTATATAGTTCCTAGTATTCGCAAAGTTATCGAGCTGTGCGTCCATGTTAAACCGGTTACCCTGTAAAATGTAGCTCAAATTTAGTTTAATCATTAACATTAGGTGGAGAACATGTATATGTGTATATTGAAGACATTCATCAGTTAATAAAGCTTATGAAATACATACGAAGATAGCGCCAGTGTCGTTAAGGATTCCAGCCCCGCCAGAAGCATAATTGACTCCACGAAGAACGACATCTCCAACGGTTGTTGGATCCATGTAAGGAGGAATATAATCTTTCACTCCCACCTCTTCTCCTGCATGATACATCGATAATCAAAATCATTTTACACGGAAACCCGGAAAATAGCAAATTATATAGTCTTACCTATGATGTCAACTATTGTTCTTCCGTTTGTAACACGACCGGTAAAAGTTTTCCCGCTAGGAAAATCGATTCCAAAAGGGAAGAAATTATTTTTCGCAAGTGTACCACTAATGTAGTTATTGTTACCGGGATCAACCAAGGAATCTCCAAAAACAAATATTGCGCGAGGTTGGTCGATATTGTTACTCTTACAGGGTGTCGCTGAACTAGAACTATTGCAGCTCATCGTAAACACTGCAAGAACCATGAGAAGAACATTCATAAGAAGAAGATGTGCATGATGAGAATTTGAGTATGAAGAGGTAATTATGATCATTTTGGGTTCAATTCTCTGTTTTCGTGCATAAGGTTCGAACTTTATGACTCACTGCAATCAAGAAGCATGCAGTACTCTTGCCATGATGATGCCTTTGTTATTGCGTGTCAGATTGAATAACCGATGTTTGTACCTCATTTTTCAGACTTTTGATTGTACTATATGCAACAAAAAATTCTTGACAAACCGCCCCAACTAAATAACTCCGAATCGTAGTGTTTTCAGTAAGGGGGTGACAATTTTAGGTTGTTTTTTGGGCATTCTGCCTGTCTAGAACTACCCATATGCAATGCTGCTGACCATAAATTACACACTACTGACTACTGTATGCAACTTTGAAAAGTAAATGCTCTTGGGTACCATATGGATTGGGACTTTAAACTCAATGAACTGTCCGATAATATGCTCTTGTGAGGATCAAATTGTGCCATTTGAGTGTCCAAAAAGAAAAAATTTGTGCAATATGCCAATATCATTTGAAAAATGCATGTGAGATTACCTTTTTAAATTATTAATTGAAACTGAGATGCACAAGTCTCCGTTGCACTAGACAATGGACTCAGATTTCAGCTACGCTGTGCTATTTACCAGTGTATATTCCCACGGAATGAACTATTCTGAAACATGTTGAGGCCCATCTAGTCGGTCATAATCATGCAGGAGGTAAGTCAAAAAAAGAAGAACGATGTTTTGGGGACTAGCCCAAAACAGTGGGGGACTACTCTTCCAATTTGGGGGTGGATATTTGAAGTAATTTTGGGTCACCCCTTATCTAATATATTTTTTAATACCAAATTTACCTTTGGTAATTAAATTAGTTAATTTCCTCCTCCTCCTCCTCCTCCTCCTTCTTCTTCTTCTTCTTCTTCTTCTTCTTCTTCTTCTTCTTCTTCTCCAACATCAACCAAGAAGTCCGATTCGATTAAAATGAAAATCCGCAGGTAATTTCCTTCATACCCATTCCTTTGAATCATTTTTTGTTGAAAAAATCGATTAGAAATCATCAAAAACCATTGAAAATGGTCGTTACAGTAGAGATTTCGGCTAGGAGAAATTTTGAAAACCCTAGATTTTGGTAACCGAACTTTCAATATGAAGTACAGTTCGGCCAATTAGGATTTTTTAGGTAACCGAACTATGTAGTTCGGTAAGCTCGCAAAAAAAAAAAACGTAACCGAATTCCTTATTTATATGAAAATTTTGAGTTCGGTTTAGTCGATAAATTTATATAGGTAACCGAACTTTGATAAAATATAGTTCGGTTACTTCGCAGTTTCTATGTGGTAGCCGAACTTTGATCTGTCAACACCAAACTTGTAGTTCGGTTTTTAAGATGGTTGATTTCGAAATGAGGGTTTTGGGTACTTAGGTATACTTCAAAGTTAGTTAATGTTGCTTGAACTGACAAAAACTTTCGAAAAAATGAGAAGTTTATAAACTGATTTCGACCATGGAAATGAAGTTCGGCTACGACATCTGAAGAACAGGTAGCCGAACTCATCTGCAAGTGTAGTTCGGCTAATGGTTCTGAAGACACAGGTAGCCGAACTCAGCTTTAATGGAGTTTTTGCTTTCAGAGAAAAGTTCGGCTAGGAAAAAGAAAGTTACGACGTAACCGAACTAAAAGTTCGGCTGGAATTTTTTCTCTCGACGTAACCGAACTCAATATATTGGTTTTCAGAAAAAAGTTCGGTTAGTAGAAAAAAATTGAGACAAAACTGAACTAAAAATTCGGTTAGGAAAAAAACGAAAAAAAGTTGCGACGTAACCGAACTAAAAGTTCGACTAGGATTTTTTTTTTTTGCGAGGTAACCGAACTTTTTTCTGAAAGAAAAAACTCCATTAAAGCTGAGTTCGGCTAGTTCGACAAACTGTTTCACATAATTCCTAGCCGAACTTCTCTCTGCAACTTTCATTTTCAACTCATTTTGATGATTACTTCTCATTTCTTCAACCAAAAACGAATGACAAGTAATGGGTTTGTGAGAATATCTTCGTTAATAATTTAAATTAAGCTATATACATAGAGGTTGTGGTGGTTGGTGGTGGTAGTAGTTGGAGGTGGTAGGTGCTGGGCGGCGGTGGTGGGAGGAGGTGGTGGTTATATATATATAGGTGGTTATTAGGTTTGTTTTAAATTAAATTAGGTTAAGGGTAGGTTAGTCATTTCCACACTTTTGGACACCCCTTATAAATATAGGGTAGACATTTCTATCACAAAATAGTCCCCCACTGTTTTGGGGTAGTCCCCAAAACATCGTTCAAAAAGAACCAACTAGGATTAGCCCAGTTGGCTAGGGGTTCAACTCCGAAATTATAGGTTAGGGGTTTAATTTCCGCTGTTGTCTGATATAAAAAAAAATTACTATGATACCAACGGTGTGTATCCAGTTGGCGTTCTCTATCAACGGACTGTGGATAATTCCAAGTTAAAAATAAGAATAAAACAAAGAGGAAGGATCCCTTCACACTATTATTATCACACTATCTCACACATTGGACGTCATTTTTATGAATAAAAACCAAATCCTAACGGATTTGAAGCTAATTTTTTGAGGATATATTCCTCTTACCAAGTTCTACATGCCTACCAAAAATGAGCATATTCCGAAATATAAAACCTCACAATCTACAGGTCTTAATTTCGACAGCCAGAAATCCATTGATTTTCAACGGCTCATTTTCAAAGTAGTAGATAGTGGTCATATACATTTCGGAATACGCTCATTTTCGGTAGGAACATAGAGATATGTAATAATAACATATCCCCAAAATATTAGCTTCAAAACCGTTACGATTTGGTTTTTATTCGAAAAAATGACGTCCAACATGTGAGATAGTGTGATAATAAAAGTACGAGGGGATCCCTCCTCTAAAACAAAATAGAGCATTTACTCTTTAAAGTTGCTAGCAGTAATATGAGTCCAAATTTGTGCACCCCTAAATACCGGGGTGCACGTCCCTGCTCTGTCTATTGGTTAAAAATGTCTCACAAAAACCGCTCTCTTTCCTGCTCTAATGTACTTTTTTTCTTCCTAAAATTATCGTCAAAAATAAAAAACAATAAAGACTCCCCATAAATTGCTAGATCTTCGTTAGAGTACATTAATACCATTTTTTCTTCCTCCTCTTCACATCTAAAATCTTAAAGATGCCTTCATCTTGCACAATATGGTATTTCACTGTTATTGATCAAGTAAATCAGACTTATGCCTTCATCTTATATGATTCAGCCCTCAAACTAAAAGAACAGAAACAATTTTTTCTTTAAAAAAAAAGGGTCTGAATATAAACTTCCGAAATCAACAGAGCTTTCTTTTTCCTTTAACGGAGAGCAGATTATCTTCTCTAATGGTAGTTCATAGCAAATCACATTTAAAGTATAAATTTCAAGCTTATATCCCCTCGGTATTGCATAATCCAACAAGATTTTCAAGCCAAGTCCTAGTGAATTCGTTTGATCGTGGTTCAATAATTTATCCTCTATATTGATAAAAGTTAGAAAATCAGAAGGAAAGAATATTGATGGGTATTCATTTGATTTGGACAGGGTAACTACTAAATATGTCATCATAAATAAAACTGAATCAAAACCCAAATTCAAAACTTCAAAATAAGATGAAACCCCAAGATTCAGTCCTAGAATTGTCGATGGTACAGAAGAATTCTATAAAAAGTTACAAGACACTCGGATGATATGATCATAGTTACTTTTGTTATTGAGATTTCGATCAGTTTTTGAGACATCAATTAATATATACATGAGAATTTTGAGTTTCCTGGATGAAGGATTAATTGTTATGGGAGCTGGAGATGACAATCAAGCTTAGGGACAGACCATAGAAAATTTGATGCCCTAGATAGTCTAGCACTGTTATGTTTTTTAATTTTGGGAAGAAAAAAAAGTAAATATAAAAGTAAAGCAGCAAATGAGGGTGGTTTTGTGAGATAGTTTCAACCAATCGACAGAGCGGGAACGTGCACCCCGATATCAAGGGGTGCACAAATTTGGACTCCAGTAACATGGAACTGATAAATAAAATATGGTCCAAACGTGGGACAGGAAGAAATGGAAAGAGGAAGTGATGTGGCGCCCATCCATGGCTGCACACAAAAGCAACCCCTGCAAATCTATGGTCCCAGGGGCGCCACCTCTTGACAAGCCCAGTTGTCCCAGCTGTAGCAGCTCCCTTTAAATTGTTATTTGTCAGACTGTCTGAACTGATTCGTTAATCAGACGTTCTCTATCAACGGATTGTCTGATTTGTTAATTGTTATCATTGAAAGCAAGCAGTAAACATTCGCTTGACCTTAAAAATAATCTGTGGATCTGATAAATTGTGCATCCATCATTACGGCAATGGGATTGGTGGACCATGGAACCGCCCGCCTGTTCATGCTTCAATGTTCGTTATGACTTTACTAAACTTTTCATTTAACGGGTTTTGGGTGTACCGTGTACGACTTCGAAGAGCTGTGTGGTTTACTTGTTTTCACTTGGACGGACTACTAAAAACATTTTAAGACCTTCACAAATCCGAAAGAGAAAAAATTGGTTAGAAATCAGTCTTAAAAAATTAAGACCAGCAAATTGCCAAAATCAGGCCGTTAATGCAAACAATGCATGTTGGTTGTAGTAAATAAAGCTCGAAAATGGGATAACAAAGAGAGGACCATGTTATTGTTAATGCGAACCCTAGTTAGTAATTCGGCGTAGTCGAACCTTCAACCTGTTGCTTCCTAAACCAATCTAAGACCACTGCACCTGTTGCTTCCTAAACCAATCTAAGACCACTGCACCTGTCGTCTGTTGGCGTCATAGTTAGGTATATCAAATATATATTGCATTTTAGATAACAAATCATGCCCTTCCACAACTAAAACATATTATTTTATTAATTAATGTTTGCCGTATTTTCCATCCCGAACTCAGACTAGTAAAACGAATTATACACGTACGTATCACGTTCCGTACTACTACCGAATCACGAATCGTTGACCGAATTTGATTTTTACGAATCCATATAATACTCGTAGGTTTGTCGTTCCGTACGTATGCCATATCCCGAATTGCTAACTAGGATGCGAACAACACATGTTAGCCTTAAACCGCTACTTAATACTCTAATCAATTCTTGTGGCTAGCTAGTAGCTACACTCTGCCACATAAGATACCAATTTAAGTGTCAACAAAATGAAACACCTTGACAGCATCTCACGTGCCACAAGTTTATAACCATCCATAAAACACCAAGGATTATTTAACCCATTAACACACTAACAGCTAGTCTTATCTGGCTAGAGTGAGACTGTGAGACCACATTGCACTGCACGGCTTTCATGGATTATCTCAGCTTCGTTGCCAATTAATGGCTAGAGTGAGACTGTGAGACCATATTGCACTGCACGGCTTTCCTGGATTGTCTCGATTTCGTTGCCAATTAATGGCTAGAGTGAGACTGTGAGACCACATTGCACTGCACGGCTTTCCTGGATTGTCTCGGTTTCGTTGCCAAATAGTTCTGTCGAATATCCGAAATCATTTCTCTCATATACTTTTTTTTAGTCAAAGGCCAAGAAGAATAGAAGACCTGAAAACTACTGTCACACCCGTTTTTCCAAAAAAATTCAGTGTGGAACCCACTGACGGAAAAAGTCGCTCGCGCACCCAAAATCGATTTTTTCAGTGTGGAACCCACTGACGGAAAAAGTCATTCGCGCACCCAAAATCGGCGAAAAACTTTCTCTAACACCCAATTTTTTCAAAACTCATTTACTTTTTTTTTATTTCCTAAATTAGCCTTTTGTATTTAACAATGACTTCAGTTCTGAGATTCGGTTTTTTTATTTTTATTTTCGTTTCTGTTAGAAAAGAGAGAGATTGAATTACTAGAGCGAAGGAGCTGAGAGAGAGTTCAAAATTCCTAAATTTGTATATCCATTTCTCAAAGATAATCTGAAATTCAAGCTACATGTTCGTTCGTTTCATTCTAATCTTGATTCTGATGTTGTTTAATCTTGATGTGATTCTAGGTTTTTGTTTCAGTAAGATTAGGATCTTCTATTTTAGGTTTTGGAAGCTTATTTTAGGTTTTCCAAGCTTGTTTGTAGTTTTGATTTTGATTTTTAGTTTATGAATTTGTTACAATCAATGTAGATCTTTTCGATTTAATCTTTTGATGTTTCGATTTCATATTCGGATGTTGATAGATCAATTTTCACTTCTGTTCTAGTCGATTTGATTTGATTTGATTTCCAGTCGATTAAACAACAGATTTAGACTCTACATATAGTTCCATACAATCTCTACATATAATAACCATGAAAATGAAGAAAGGAATAAAACATCAGGCGTTTTTGTAACAGTGTATTTGAACGAACAAACGGAAGGATAGAGTAATTCATCTTACTGTTAGTCGAAGTATGGATTTTCAGATCATTGAATCAACAAACATTTCCAGGGAAACCAACTTTTGCTTAGGTATTGAAACAATCGGAGTGAAGTAGTTGTCAATGAAATCATTGAAACCCATTACTACGATGAAAAGAGCCTATTCAAGAAGTTTTTTGGAACCAACACCACTGATTTTCGATATTATATAGTTCCTAGTATTTCTCAAAATTAGTGTAACATCAACATTAGGTGGTGAAAATGTATATGTGTATATCGAATACATTCATCAGTTAGTAAAACATCTGAAATACATACGAAGATAGCGCCAGTGTCGTTAAGGATTCCATCCCCAACAGAAGCATAATTGACTCCATGAAGGATGACATGTGTAAAGGTTGTTGGATCCATGTAAGGAGGAATATAATCTTTCCCTCCCAACTCTTCTCCTGCATGATACATCGATCATTAAATCATATTCATTTTACACAGAAACCCGGAAAATAACAAATTACGGTCTCGTACCTATGATATCAACTATTGTTTTTCCGTTTGTAAAACGACCGGTAAAAGCTGGAAAATGAAAAAAAGAATAAAACATCAGGCATTTTGTAGACGTGTATTTGAACGAACAAACGGAAGGCATTTTTTTAGACGTTTGATTAGAAATCAGTTTTAAAATTGTTAGCAAGTAAGACAAGCAAATTCCGTAACAGTGTGACTCAACGAAGCCACAGACTAAATTGGCCATTGAGCACTGACCTAGTCAACGGTGATTTTGAGGCGATTTTAGGTAAGGGTTTTTTCTTGTTATTATGCATCTCCTCTGGTGAGATGTAGTTGTCTTCTACGGCAATCCTTCCTCTAGTGGTTCCCTCCATGCCTCTAGAGGATTCTTCAATGGGGGGTGTTGGTAATTTAAAGTACTCTGGTAATGATTTGTTGGTAGATTCAGTTATTCCACCGGGTTTTGAAGGTTTTCCTCAGTCAGGTTCCGTTGGTTCTCCGGCTGATTGGTCTTCTTTGTTTGACAAGAAGAAGAAGTCAGTTATCTCTGCAGACATGGAGTTCTACTCATACCCGATTCTTGATGGTAAGAAATCTATGGATATTCCTTACTAAATGTTTGATGAAAATATTCGTCAGTATGAGGATAAAGTAATTGGAGCTTTTGTGGGTAGACGATTACCATTTAATTGGGCTCGGAATGCTGTAAATTGTGCTTGGAAACCTAAAGGTAATCTTTAAATGACCATCCATGGTGAGAGTATGTTTATATTTGATTTTGAATCTGCTGATGATAGAACTCGTACTTTGGAGATGGGATCTATGTTTATTTCAAATAGATTGTTTATTGTTAAACCTTGGTCTAGAAAGGTTGAGCAGGAAATTGCAGAATTGAAATCAATCCCTGTTTAGATGAATTTTAGGAATGTTCCTCTATTTATGTGGAACAACAAGGGCCTAAGCATGATTGCTAGTTATCTAGGCAAGCCTCTTATGATGGATACTAAAACTTTACACAAAACCAGAATGAGTTATGCTAGGATTTGTGTTGAAGTAGATGTTAACTGTAAATTTTCTGATTCTTTTACATTTACTCTTGGGGGTAAGGATAAAATGGAAATAAAAATGGATTACTCTTGGAAACCTCCCAAGTGTAGTGAGTGTGCAATTTTTGGTCATATTCTGTCTCATTGTCCTAAACAAGTAAAGCCTATTCAAAAAATGGTACAGAAATGGGTTCAAAAGAAGAACACTACTACTACGAATGAAAATGGTTGGATTTCTAAATCTAAGAATGGTGCAAAGAATTCTAATAAGAATAGTACCTCTGTTGATGTTGAGGGATGGATCTCCAAGGCTGGTAAAAGGGTAATGGATCCAACTGAAACTGGATCTTATACTTCTGAAGAAGGAATGGCTATTGAAAGTAATGTTAATTTTATCCATGTTATGATGGAACTAGTAGCAATATTGTGCATGTTAACTTGGATAGTCTTGTTCTTAATGAAGTTCATATCATCCAGTTAAGAGAGAAGGGGGATCTTTTTATGAATAATAAGTTCATATTATTGGATAAGATGAATGAAGACAATATTGAAGGCTTCTGAATCAAATAAGGAAAATTCTCAGGGGAACTTTTTAGTTGATGCTGATTCTTCTCATGAGTCCTCTGGTTCTGGTTCTAGAGCATATTTTCAGAAGAAATGAGTTCTTGCTCCACCAGCAATAAACCTTTATTCAAAGATTGCATATTTGAAGAAGTCTGCTAGAGGTTCTATCTCTTTCCCTAAATTAAAATGACGTTCAACATTGGATGTTGGAACATCAGGGGGTTGAATGACCCTTTGAAGTAGTTATAAGTTAAAAATATTATTAGGAATAATAAATTTCTTTACTTGATTTAGTGGAAACTCATGTTCAATCTGTTAAAAAATTAAGAATTAGGAATAATATAAACCCTTCTTGGTGTTTTTTAGATAATGATACTCAAAGTTGTTTTGGTAGAATTTGGGTTGGCTGGGATCCAAATTCAGTTCAAGTTACTTTAATTCATGCCTCTTCTCAAGCTTTATTCTTAGAAGTTTCTACTTCAGGGATGAATTTTGTTGTGATTTTTGTCTATGGAGATAACTATTATCTTACTAGGAATTCTTTATGGGATATGATTACTTCTTTTGCTGCATCAAATAGTAGGGTTTGGGGTACTTCTTGGGGATTTCAATTCAATCCTTGTACCTTCTGATAAAGTAGGAGGATCTCCCATTATTCCATTTCATTATGAAGGTTTTTCTAGATGTAGCCAGCAATCTCACCTTTTGGATCTCTATTTTACTGGTTGTTTATATACTTGGACTAACTGTCAACAAGATGGTGCTATTATCAGATTAAAATTGGATAGAGTAATGGTGAACACGAAGTGGATTCAGCAGTTTCAATTTTCTAAAGTATAATTTCTCTTGCCATGTATCTTTGATCATTCTCCAGCTATTGTATCTATTTTTGAAAACAGAAAGCATGTCCCTCCTCCTTTTAGGTTTTATAATTTTCTTTCTGAGGAAGCTGATTTTTTGGGAGTAGTTAGATTTGGGTGGAACATTTATGTGAGAGGTAACCCCATGATTAAATTTGTTAATAAGCTCAAAATTGTGAAACATGAGCTTATAAAATGGAAAAGAACTAGATTCAAAGCTATGTCTGAACAAGTTTTGCAGGCTAAAGGAAATGCTCAATTACTTCTGCAATCTTACCCTCTTGATCAAAAACTGGATAGAAGGGAGAGAGATTATGTTGCTGAGTATGTTAAATTGGTTAAGTATGAGGAATCTGCACTTAAGCAATAGTTTAGGGTCAAATGGTTAGATTTGGGAGACTTTAATACTTCTTTCTTTCACAATTCATTAAAAGAACGCGGGTCTAGAAATAATATCTTATTCCTTTATGACAGTGCCAATGTTAAGCCTACTGAGGACAGGGATATTGCTAGTCAATGTATCTCATATTATTCTAATATGTTTGGTAGCAATCTGGAGGATGGTGGTAATGATGATTTTTTGAATTTAAGGTTTGAGGCTTGTGTTCAACATGATGTAGTTGACCTTATTAAGTATGTCACAATGGAGGAAGTGGTTGAAAAAGTGGGGGTACAGCAACCTCACCCAATATTTCACTTAGCAATCTGTATGGACTAACTCCAATATACTTTTAAGAGAATCAACTAGACAGTCAGACTCAATCTTAATAACAAGTATATCAAAGAGTTATATCTCACTTTATTGATTCAATCCTTACTCAAACAAATAGAAATCTGCGAGCATGATTGAATACAAGAGAAATAACTTGAACGGTACCAAAGACCAATGTTCAAGGATCAATCAATTTCAATCAACAACCAAAGGTTGGATTTACCAATTGATCGATACAACGCACAACCTGTGATATTTAAATTATATAACAAAATATAATGCGGAAAAGAAATAACACAGACACCATAAGTTTTGTTAACGAGGAAACCGCAAATGCAGAAAAAACCCCGGGACCTAGTCCAGATTGAACACACACTGTATTAAGCCGCTACAGAACTAGCCTACTACAAACTAACTTCGGTCTGGACTGTAGTTGAACCCCAATCAATCTCACATTGATCCAAGGTACAGTGGCGCTCCTTAAGTCTCTGATCCCAGCAGGATACTACGCACTTGATTCCCTTAGCTGATCTCACCCACAACTAAAAGTTGCTACGACCCAAAGTTGAAGACTTGATAAACAAATCTGTATCACACAGAAAAGTCTATATGAATAGATAAATCTGTCTCCCACAGAAATACCTACGGGTTTTGTTCTGTCTTTTGATAAATCAAGGTGAACAGGAACCAATCGATAACCCGGACTTATATTCCCGAAGAACATCCTAGAAATATCAATCACCTCACAATAATCTTAATCGACTAGCGAAACAAGATATTGCGGAATCACAAACGATGAAGCGAAGATGTTTGTCACTACTTTTCTATCTTTCCTATCGGAGAAATTAATCTCAAGCCAATCTTATGATTGTACTCAAATATGATAGAAACAGCAAGATCAGATCACGCAACTACAGAGAAAATAGTTGGGTCTGGCTTCACAATCCCAATGAAGTCTTTAAGTCGTTAACCTACAGGGTCTCGATAGAAACCTAAGGTTAAAGGAGAATCGACTCTAGCTTATACAACTAGTATCACACAGAAGGTGTGGGGATTAGGTTTCCCAGTTGCTAGAGTTCTCCTTTATATAGTCTCCAAATCAGGGTTTGCAATCTAAGTTACCTTGGTAACAAAGCATTCAATATTCACCGTTAGATGAAAACCTGATCAGATTCAAGCTAATATCTTTCAACCGTTAGATCGAACTTAGCTTGTATACACAAATGAAATGCACATTTATTTAGGTTTGTGTAACCGTACCTAAACGTGTACAAGTCGTCGGTTCAACAGTAGTTAACCAATGGTTAGCCATATGAGCACTTTCATATCAATCTTATTCATCTTTGTTTTGGGGTAAAAACTGATTCTGCTGGTTTTGGTGAATTTGGGTGTATTGAGTAAAAACAAATTCAAACCTTAAACAAATGCAATGCACGAGAGTACTTTAGATTCGAGAGATCAATCTGTACAATCCTGGCCTAAACCAAGAAATGGTCGTTCCAGTCTTGCTTCGGTCACAAAGTGAAAGAGAAGGGTTGATCTTAGGGAGGGAAGCGAAGAAGGTGTTGAGATTAGAATGGTTAACTCTGAAGGTGTGGCTATTTTATGACTTGTATCAGAATATGGAACTGGCTTGCGGAATGTAAGCTATCAGTTCTTGGTATTTTTTCTGGATACTTGTGTTGATAACCAAAACTGTGTTGTTGGTTGAAAATCTATTTATATCAGTCATAGTTGCACGCACCCTGATCTCATAGGAACTGGGAATAGTTGAGTGATGGAGGAGTGGGATCGTGCAGGATGGTGAAAACCATGTCTCCACTATGAGGAGAAGACTGGGTGGTTTCGTCCCACTACTTATCTATCATCACTAACTGCCCGCCTTTCCTGACACTTTCTTGTAATAGGCGTGTTGCACGCCGCACGTTGTAGACCGCCAGACCAATACCCTGATGAACATCCCCAAGTTTGTGACATGTTTGATGTCTCGAGTATTTTCGTGGAAAATATACGGTAGGCTGCTGAATGGGTCCTGTTTGCAAGACCTAGTTATTCTGACCAATCACGCGCAAGCTAGGTGGCGGGTGGTCATGTGTGAGTAGCTGCCAGGAGCTATCTATGTACATTAAAGATGTGGTGATTGGTCCCTATAGGAGAATGGTGGCTGGTAGACATTTTGACATCCTATTGGTTAGACCAAATTAAATCTAAACCGGTTAAGTTGGATGGCTGAGATGATTTGCAGAAGTTTGTGTTAATTCATGAAATTTCGTAATCATAAAATTCAGATGTGAGACCCTCACTAAAACTGCTGTAGAATTCTCATACGAACTCGGATTTTGACGATCCTCCACTCCATTCTTATCAGAAAAGAATTTCCTATCTTCCTACTTGGGAATATTTAGGTTTTGAGCTCGTTTAGGAGGTGAAAACTACCCGACAATAAAAACTCAGGAGGAATTCTGTCCGTTTTCAACCATGACCTAGCTCGTCTTTTAAGTTGTATATTTTAGCTCGTTAATCCGATTGATGAGATTTTTTAGTATGTTATGATAGACATCCATATGAAACTTTTTGCATGTAGATCATACTAAAATTATTTACCAAATGCTCCCAGTTTTCGTCCAATCTTTGGGTGATCGTTTAGAAGCCATATGGGTAGGTCGCGGCGTGGCCGATTGCTCCTTATGGAAGAGGGGTGGCCATTGATCATGGCCACAGCTCTTTATGGAAAAGGGGGTGGCCGTTGATCATGGCCACAGCTCGTTGGAATAGCATGGCTTTCCAATTAGCATGCCGGTGCGATTTGGCAAGTTGATTAGCTAATTGGCATGGCGGCCATGTTGACACGACGGAAACTAGGTGTTAGCGAAGTTTGGCTTTATTTAATGCGTGTGGAGGGTTTAAAGCGACCTGATTGGTCGATAGGAAAGGGAGCCGGCAAGCAGCATGGGCCCGGACACACTCCAAGTGCGTGCGGCGCATTTAGAGCGACCTGATTGGTCGATGGGAAAGGGGGCCGGCAAGCAGCATGGGCGTGGCCATACTCCAAGTGCGTGTGGCGCATTTAGAGCGACCTGATTGGTCGATGGGAAAGAGGGCCGGCAAGAGTAGCATGGGGGCGTGGCCATCTGCAGGTGGCGCCCGCTAGGGAGAACTGGCCGGCCATGTGGCGTGGCCACGCCTCCTCTTATTGCTGCTCCTATTTTCCGCGGCTCCTCTTTTATTTCTTGTTTTCTGATTTTTGGTAGGACTTTGCTCCTACTAGTCCATGGCGGATCAGTTGCCTAGCTTGCCTAGGTTTAGTTTCGACCAGCAGGGTCCGAGATATTGCGCATGCGCAAAAAACCTAATTTTTGCAAATTAATTAGGTTAATATTTGAATCTTGTGAATTATCACAAAATTGATTAAATTCAGTGAGTTTTGTATTTTGACACAGTGTTCTTTAAATTTTATTGTCAGAGAGCAGCACGCTTTCCGACTGAGTACTTTCATGCAGACCTTAATCTTGATACTTCGGGAAATTCATGCTACTCAGCTGCGAGTGAACACTAATTGTCATGTCATATCAATATTAAGGGTTCAGCCGGGGAACATAGCACAGGAAAGTATTCAATGAGCCTTGCATTAATGAATAATACAGGCGGTTGAAATTTACAGAATATTTTGGATTGTTGCTACGTGCACCATTCTGGATAAATTTCATGTAAATATACTGAATTACTCAACATATGCGTAAGTAAAAGGTTGGGCACTCATTACTTCAAATGGCTCCGTCTCTTTGCAGAATGACGGTACATTAAATACAGGGTTTTACAATCTTAGACCTGAACTAAAAACCACCATCAACAATCTTCACCGTAACTAGTTCAAATGACTCAAAAGAACTAGTTAGAGAGTTGTTCAATTGCTTAGATCTCATAGAAGTATACAAGACACAATCGAAGCAAAAACGATTTTGATTCACTCGAATCGATTCATGAACATTATAGCCACGGTTTGCAAATATGCATTCCTTAGTTTATATATGTCTTAGTTCACGAATAAACCGTTTTTAGAAAATAACCCACTCAAGTATGCATACTGGTACGCATACTTAAGTACCCAGATTGAGTTTGTTTTTAGTTCACAAACTCCAACAGAAATTCACGGGATGTGAACTTCCGGCAGTATGCATACGGGTACGCGGACTTAGCTTCCGGACATCCTGAACCAGTAAAGTACGCATACTTTAGTTCAAGGATTTTGGACTTACACAAGTATGAGTTCACATACAATGTTTATATCCATTCAAGGTTATATATTCTAAACTCTCATTTCAATCATTGAAACATTCTTAGAGGATGTTAAATAGAGGTTATTCACACGTTATTTTTCATCAAAGCAATTTTCAAGATATTGAAATAATCAACATGACTTTCGTCACTTGTAAAGATGAACTTGGCCAAAGCGAAAGCTTACCAACACATATTTCAAGAAATAGATAAGCGAGATAAACTCGGCTTGAAATAGCAAATGTGTATAATCGAAGTCTATATAGCAATACGACTTTTGTCTCAAGATAGGAGATAGAGTAGATAGACTTTTGAGTGATAGATAAGTTCAAGTCTCCACATACCTTTTAGTCGATGAAGATCCACCAGTTCCTTGAGTAGTTCTTCGTCTTTGCATGATGAACGTTGTGGAGTCTAGAGCTCAACTACACTTTCTATCCTAGTCCGAGACTTAGCTATAAGTAAACTAGAAATCAAGACTTATAGTTTTGGCAACTAAACTTGACAAACAAGCTTGAGATAGCAACGCTTGCGAGTTCGACCGAGCAGTGCTCTAACAGTGGTTATTGCTTTAAACTCTATTGGCTCTAGTAAGGATCCAAGTCCAGATGGTTTCTAAAGCCATTTTTTCAAGACTAGATGGTCTATTGTTGGTGATGAGTTGGTTGCTGTTGTTCAAAAAAAATTCACTAAATCTAAACTTCAGAAGGAAGTAAATAGCACTTTTATCACTCTGATTCCAAAAAATAAGAATCCTTCAGTTGTTTCAGACTATAGGCCAATTTCATGTTGTAATGTTACTTATAAGTGCATTACTAAAATCATTTCTTTTAGAATGAAGAGGATCCCGGGGGGTCTTATTAGTCAGACTTTATATCTGGTAGAAGTATTCAAGATAATATTATGTTGGCACATGAGTTAGTTATAAACTATCATAGATCAAATGGATCTCCCAGATGTGCCTTAAAAATTGACTTGAGGAAGGCTTATGACACTGTCAAATGGAATGCAAATTTTTATGTCTTAAAGCAAATGGGTTTCCCAGATCTTTTTATTAATTGGATTTCTCTATGCATTACTTATGCTAAATTTTCAGTGCTGGTTGATGTGTTTTATAGATAGTGGTAAAAAGATTCGTTTCTCGAACTTGTGAAGGATTTTTTAGACTTAAATTAAATAAAATAAAATTGTATCAAATTATAAAAAGACACCGAGACTTTGGATTCCACCATTAACCAATTAAGTGATATAGTCTAATCAATATTCATGCAATTCTTTCTTTTAAAGTGATTCTAATATATTGCCTCTAATAGATTTTTGAAGTAACAATTGTAAACATCAAGCATGAAACGTCAAAAGTCTAAAACTAAGCATGTTCCATCAAAACAATTCACAATCACTCAATAAAAATCAATTTTCCTATATTAGTTCTATGCAAATAATCATATAAAAGATTGCAAAAATAATTAAAATAGAATTATACCACTTTTCATGGAATAATGGCTTCCTCCGTCTCCTCGGCTAAGGGGTTTAGCTCCTCATATTAATCATGTTCTCAAAATACATCTTTGGTGCTCAAAAGTTGATTAAAAGAGTGAAAAGTGTAAAAGCAGCGGATTCTGTAACTAATATAATTGTTACAGAACCTACTGTTACAGAGGAATAGAACTGTTGCGAACTGAAACTATTTGTTGGAAAAATTGTTACAAAGAGTATTGAATATGAAAGCTACGGCAATAGTTTCTGCGACTGTTCTATGTGCGTCGTATGTTCTTCTTCTTCTTCTCCGGCAGCAGCAGCAAACTCGTCCTCTTCAAGTTGATTTTTCTGGCTTTTATAAGGCTTTAAACTTCCCCCAAAGTATTCATTCCCTCTCTAGGACTCGTACCAACCTTTTTATACATAGCAGGGCAAAGAAAACTCGAGAATATCTTTGATTTTTCCTCCTCAACAAGTTACGGCACTTTCCTTTTCTCATCAGTTACGCGTCTTCCAAGTTTTCTAAACTTCCCATACTCTCCTGCGTAATAGATAGAAGCAAATCTATAAGAAAATATTCCCCTGAATTACACATAACTTCCAGAATAAAACCAAGAGACACCAAGAATAACCCGGTCTCTGTTTTCTTCCAATTGACGAATACTTCCTTATTTAACGAATCTAAGGCTCTTAACACTCTTGTTTGGGTATAATCAACTAATCCTAATCCAACCCAATGATCGAATCCGACCAAATATCTTCTCAAACTCTATCCAAACCCGTAAGATTCTTCTTTTTTCCTGTTTAATCGAGAACTAGTTATCAAGCCCAATTTGCTGCAGGAAATCACCCATACCAAGCTTGTTTTGGCCTAACAGATCAATCCCAACAAGAATCAACAATTAAATCTCCTCCAAACACTTCTAAAATCTGAACCCTAATTCTGCACCGTGAAAAGATTATTTCCCGCCAATTTTCATTTTCAAAACGTGAAGAAATGGAGTCCCCCTATCCAGTCCTGGTCTGTGTTTAGTAGATGCTTGGAAATGGGTTACCTCTTATCCAAAATGAGAGTCCGAATAGCAAATGTCCTTCCAGGTGTCTTTAACAACTTTTCGAGCCAATTTCGCCGCAAAAGCCTATTTCTCCAAAAACACCTACAAAGAGATAAAATACCAAAATTAGTACAAAAATGGGTACTAACAATATACACAATAGAGATGAAAGTAGACAAATAAATGCGTCTATCAAATACCCCCAAACTTATTATTTGCTAGTCCCGAGCAAATCAAAACTACAAAATAAAATCCTAACTCACTATCGCAGGCATCGTCGATTTCACTTAGCATGTGCAACAAGCCTTTAAACCCCTAGGTGGCCCTAGTGGCCGAGTTATAGTCTCGGGAGGGTTTACCAGAGGTGTACCCACAAAACCTTTACTCCAGACCCTAGCTATCTTCGCAGAACCTTGGAATGCACTAAAGAACCTCCTTGGTTGGCATACTTATTGATTACGGGAGGAAGTACCCTGATGCGAAATTCCAATTGTTGTATACGAGTTTGTACTCAAGTATACTAAAATTCATATATAAGTGACAGAGCTCTACTCAGATAGTCGCACTATGGACATCAATATCCGGAATCACACAAATCACAAGAATAGATTAAGAAGATGGATATAGAAATAGATGGTTGCGAATGAACTTCAATGCCAAGATGAACCTATGACCTAGTGGATTGAGATACTGCTCTGGACTAATATCAACACAACTGGCATATACAAGGGAACCAGTGGTCGATAATCCTAAATCTACATCAACTCAGCTGGCATATACAAGGGAACCAGTGGTCGACTTTATAATAAACCTTTATTTTTATTTTATTTTTTAACGACATGATTAGATCTTTTGGATCCAAGCGCATGCTTCTTGTCAGCAGATTACATGGTAATTCCCGTGGATCCTGCGTTCCACGCTTGTTTATGCGACGGAGACAGGGAGAACACACACATATTGTTATCCAAGTGTTAATATTTATTCTGATTGGTCTAATTGGTCTGGTCTTTTTTCTTTTTTTTTAGTAACTCAATCACTCTATTTCAACCCAGCAGACATCAACATAAAAATTTGCAACAAAAAAAACCCAGAAGTAATAAGATGATTCCGAGATACGGTGAAACTATCATGTTATTTCTAACACCTGAGCTCCGTGCTTTTATGAATAGACTCTTGTAGACGTTTCCATCTAGTCAGATTGGTCCCTCAACTCCTAAACCAAAATGCTTCCATCCACTTAGATTGGTTAGTGCCGTCCTTAATAGGCATAAATTTCTAGGCTCTGGAGTTTATTTATTGCAACAAAAAGGGAACAAAAAGTTTTCTACCCCACCCCCAAACTTAAATCTAACATTGTCCTCAATGTTTCTAATTAAAGAACAGTACCAAAAGTATAAATAACATGAGGAATCAGTAAAGAGAGAAGTCGGAAAGATAGTACCTGGGTGAAGTGGTATCAAAAACCTACAAAAATAATATACAACATACAAACCGCCTCGATGGTCAATCAAGGTAAACAGGGTCCTCCAGAGGGACCTCCTCAACATCACCTGTAGGAAAAGGCTCTAAAAAGGGCTTCAATCTCTGACCGTTAACCTTTGAAGAACTACTATCGTCTGGTGTCTCAATTTCAATAGCGCCATGAGGATAAACAGTACGGACCACAAAAGGACCGGTCCACCGAGAGCGCAACTTCCCGGGGAATAAATGCAAACGAGTGTCATACAGAAGAACTTTTTAACCTGGAGAAAATGACTTTCGTAAAATATTCTTATCATGCACAAGTTTCATTTTGTTCTTATACTCCTTAGCATTATCGTATGCATCTCTACGAATCTCATCCAATTTATTGAGCTGGAGCTTTCTGTGAGCTCCTGCCTTGTCAAGTGAAAAGTTTAGCTGCTTAATAGCATAGTAGGCTCTATGCTCTAACTCAACAGGCAGGTGACATGCCTTGGCAAAAACTAAATGATAGGGTGACATTCCAATGGGTGTCTTAAACGCAGTATGATAAGCCCATAAGGCATCAGTAAGCCTCGACGACCAGTCTTTCCTATTAGGATTAACTGTTTTCTCTAGAATACGCTTAATTTCCCTATTGGAAACCTCTACCTGACCACTGGTCTGTGGGTGATATGGGGTAGCTACTTTATGGGTAATACCATATTATTTCTTTAAAAGAGCAAACGGTCTATTACAAAAGTGTGAACCTCCATCACTAATTATAGCTCGCGGCGTACCGAAACGTGTAAGTATATTCTCTTTCAAAAACTGGACTACGACCCTGTGGTCATTTGTTCTACACGGAACCGCCTCAACCCACTTAGACACATAGTCTATAGCGACAAGTATGTAAAGATAACCAAAATAATTAGGAAATGGACCCATAAAATCAATGTCCCACACATCAAAGACCTCAATCACTAAAATAGGGTTCAAAGGCATCATATTTCTACAGGAAATGGTTCCTAACCTCTGGCAATGCTCACAAGAAACACAATGACTATGGATGTCTTTAAACAACGAAGGCCAGTAAAATCCACACTGCAATATCTTAGCAGCAGTCTTCTTAGCACTAAAATGACCCCCACATGCATGTTCATGACAAAAGGAGATAATACTGGACTGGTCACTCTCAGGTATACATCTCCTAATAATCTGGTCTAGACAATACTTAAACAGATAAGGATCGACCCAAAAGAAATGCTTAACCTCGGCTAAAAACCTAGAACGATCTTGTTTACCCCAATGTTGAGGCATTCGACCAGTAACAAGATAATTCACTATATGTGCATACCAAGGTGATTGGGAAACAGAGAACAATTGTTCATCAGGAAAGCTATCTCGTATAGGAAGAGAATCATTGGAATGATTAACAACTAGCCTAGACAAGTGATCTGCTACTACATTTTCTGCACCCTTTTTGTCTCTAATGTCTAGAGAAAATTCTTGTAACAAGAGGATCCATCTAATCAATCTAGGTTTCGTATCCTTCTTAGACAAAAGGTATTTCAAAACAGCATGATCAGTATAGATTACGACCTTAGAACCTAATAGA
Source organism: Papaver atlanticum (assembly GCA_023531105.1). Classification (NCBI taxonomy): domain Eukaryota; kingdom Viridiplantae; phylum Streptophyta; class Magnoliopsida; order Ranunculales; family Papaveraceae; genus Papaver; species Papaver atlanticum. The sequence goes on along the minus strand of JAJJMB010010084.1, from coordinate 2,853,030 downwards.
TAGGATCTAAACTTATCCAAGGCAAACACGATTGCTAACAGTTCCTTCTCGGTAGTTGTATAATTCAGTTGGGCATCATTCAGAGTTTTGCTAGCATAGTAAATCACATGAAGTAATTTGTTTTCTCGCTGTCCTAACACAACGCCTATAGCATAATCTGAAGCATCACACATAATCTCAAAGGGTAGGTTCCAGTTAGGTTCCTGGACTATGGGAGCGGTAGTGAGTAAATTCTTAAGCTTCTCAAAATCCTCTAAACACACATCATCAAAGACAAACTTAACATCTTTCGCAAGCAAATTGCAAAGAGGTCTAGAAATCAAGCTAAAATCCTTAATGAATCGACGATAAAATCCTGCATGCCCTAGGAATGACCTAATATCTTTTACGGTTTTTGGGACCTGTAAAGTCTTAATAAGGTCAACTTTGGCTTTGTCTACCTCTATACGCTTAGAGGATACGATATGCCCTAACATAATTCCTGATTTAACCATAAAATGGCATTTTTCCCAATTAAGCACTAAATTCTTTTCCTTACACCTAGTCAACACTAATGTCAAATGATGCAAGCACTCATCGAAAGATGAACCAAACACTGAAAAATCATCCATAAAGACCTCTAAAAACCGTTCTACCATATCAGAAAATATGCTCATCATACAACGCTCAAAAGTCGCAGGGGCATTACATAGCCCGAAAGGCATGCGTCTATACGCAAAGGTACCAAAGGGACTGGTAAAAGTGGTTTTCTCTTGGTTTGCTAGGGCAATAACGATCTGATTATATCCAGAGTAGACATCTAAAAAGCAATAATGACTATGTCCAGCTAATCGCTCTAGCATTTGGTCGATAAAAGGAAGGGGAAAGTGATCCTTACTTGTGACCTTGTTCAATTTCCTATAGTCAATACAGACACGCCATCCCGTGGTCACTCGGGTTGGGATTAACTCGTTATTATCATTCTGGACTACAGTGATACCTGATTTCTTGGGGACAACCTGAACGGGGATGACCCACTTACTGTCCGAAATTGGGTAGATAATACCCGCATCTAACAACTTAAGCACCTCTTTTCGAACTACCTCTTTCATGTTAGGGTTCAGTCGACGTTGCATCTCCCTAGAAGGTTTGGAGTCTTCCTCTAAATGAATCTGATGCACACACACAGTAGGACTTATACCCTTAATGTATGCTATAGTCCACCCTAAAGCTTCCTTATTATCTTGAAGTACATTCACTAGCCTACTTTCCTGATCACTATCCAAATCGGAAGCTACAATCACAGGTAAAGTCTCAGATGGGCCTAAAAACACATACTTCATAGTGTCGGGTAGTGGTTTAAGGTCCAACTTAGGAGGCTCTTCTAAAGAAAGAATTAAGGTAGTCTCAGAAACTGGTAATTGTTCGAACCTAGCTTTCCATCTATTAGTGTCTAACACAGGGGTAGAATCTAATAGGGCATTCACTTCTTCAATAGTGTTATCGTCGTCAAAATCTAAACCAAAATGGGATAGACAACTTTCTAATGGGTCTTCAGACAAAATGTTTGGTAATGACTCCTGAACTAAGGCTTCTATCATGTTCACCTCTTCAACACATGTGTCATCTAGCTCATAAGGTAGCTTATTGACATTGAAAATGTTCATCTCCATAGTCATATTACCAAAAGATAAATTCATCACACCATTTCGACAGTTAATGATCGCATTAGATATAGCTAAAAATGGGAGACCTAAAATCACAGGTATCTGGTTCTCTGGGTCAGGGACAGGTTGGGTATCTAGCACAACAAAATCCACTGGATAAATAAACTTGTCGACCTCAATGAGAACATCCTCAATAACACCTCGAGGAATTTTAACGGACCTATCAGCTAACTGCAGTGTCATCTGAGTAGGTTTCATTTCACCAAGTCCTAGCTGTAAATACACATGGTACGGCAGTAAGTTCACACTGGCTCCTAAGTCAAGTAAAGCTTTTTCTACCCGGAATTTACCTATTGTACAAGCAATGGTAGGGGAACCTGGGTCTTTGTACTTTGGAGTTGTGGTGTTTTGAATGATTGAACTTACGTGACTAGCTAAAAAGGCCTTTTTATGGACGCTAAGTTTTCGCTTTCGCGTACACATATCCTTAAGGAACTTGGCATAAGCGGGAATTTTCCTAATTGCATCTAATAAAGGAAGGTTTATGGTAACTTGCTTAAAAACCTCCAATATGTCATTAAAGTTCGATTCCTTCTTTGTTGGTACTAATAGCTGGGGAAATGGGGCTCTAGGCACAGAATCAGACCTCCCAGGGACCGAATTGACATCATTAGAAACTTTATCGGTCTCCTCAGCTATGGGTGGTCCTGAGGGGTGAGATCCTGAGGGGTGAACTACAGTATGTTCACTATCGGGCATGGTTACCTCATTGTCTACAATTCTACCACTCCTAAGGGTTCTAATAGCATTCAATTGATTCGATGGTTTTGTACCTACTTCATGAACTCCTCTAGGGTTGGGTTGTGTTTGACTAGGAAACCTACCTTTTTCTCTCAAAGACTCATTTATCATACCTACCTGGGTTTTTAACTCGGAAATAGCCTGACTATTTTCTTTTCCTATCTTGTTACTAGCTTGTAGACTTTGTTCTACTGATTGCTGAAATTTTGCAGTTTGCTGAGTTAACAACACGAGAGACTCCTCTAGGCTTAGGATTTTCTTATCAGAATGATTCTGAAATTGAGCTTGTCCCGAAGGATTCTTAGTATAACTAAAACCTGGGGGAGCATTAGAATTACTAAACTGACCTTGATTCTGGCCCTTAGACCATGAAAGGTTCGGATGGTTTCTCCACCCAGGATTATAGGTTTCTGAATATGGGTCAAATTTCTGACGATTATCGAGTCTAGTGTTATTATAAAGAGCATTGGCTTGCTCTTCATTATTCTGGCCTTCCCAAAAAGGCTCAAATCTACCACTAGTGTGACCAATTTCTAGAACTTCTAACCTTTTAGCTATCGCTGCAATCTTGGCATCTGATTCAGAGCTTCCTTCTACCCTATTAACGTTTCTTCTGCTTAGAAGAATTGTTTTCCGGGGTTCCCTACTATTTTCCCATTGTTGGGTCTTTTCGGCGGCTTCATTCAAAAATGCCATTGCCGCATCAACAGTTTGGTTCTCAAACCCACCTGGACACAGAGCTTCAACCGTGGTTATTGTGGAATAATCTAAACCCTCAAAAAGGATCTGAACTAGCCTAACCTTTTCTAAACCATGGTGAGGACATTATGTTAACAAATCATTGAACCTTTCCAAATACCTATACAAAGATTCTCCCTCTTGTTGTGAGAATGTGCAGATTTGCGTTCTAATCGACGATGTTTTATGCCTAGGGAAAAACTTATTGAAAAAGGCAGATGTAAGTTATTCATATGTTTCGATTGACTCAGAAGTCAAACTATATAGCCACGATTTCCCCGGCAGTGGCGCCAAAAATTGATGTGTTTTATAGATAGTGGTAAAAAGATTCGTTTCTCGAACTTGTGAAGGATTTTTTAGACTTAAATTAAATTGTATCAAATTATAAAAAGACACCGAGACTTTGGATTCCACCATTAACCAATTAAGTGATATAGTCTAATCAATATTCATGCAATTCTTTCTTTTAAAGTGATTCTAATATATTGCCTCTAATAGATTTTTGAAGTAACAATTGTAAACACCAAGCATGAAACATCAAAAGTTTAAAACTAAGCATGTTCCATCAAAACAATTCACAATCACTCAATAAAAATCAAATTTCCTATATTAGTTCTATGCAAATAATCATATAAAAGATTGCAAAAATAATTAAAATAGAATTATACCACTTTTCATGGAACAATGGCTTCCTCCGTCTCCTCGGCTAAGGGGTTTAGCTCCTCATATTAATCATGTTCTCAAAATACATCTTTGGTGCTCAAAAGTTGATTAAAAGAATGAAAAGTGTAAAAGCAACGGATTCTGTAACTAATATAATTGTTACAGAACCTACTGTTACAGAGGAATAGAACTGTTGCGAACTGAAACTATTTGTTGGAAAAATTGTTACAAAGGGTATTGAATATGAAAGCTACGGCAACAGTTTCTGCGACTGTTCTATGTGCGTAGTATGTTCTTCTTCTTCTTCTTCTCCGGCAGCAGCAGCAGAACTCGTCCTCTTCAAGTTGATTTTTCTGGCTTTTCTAAGGCTCTAAACTTCCCCCAAAGTATTCATTCCCTCTCTAGGACTCGTACCAACCTTTTTATGCATGGCAGGGCAAAGAAAACTCGAGAATATCTTTGATTTTTCCTCCTCAACAAGTTACGGCACTTTCCTTTTCTCATCAGTTACGCGTCTTCCAAGTTTTCTAAACTTCCCATACTCTCCTGCGTAATAGATAGAAGCAAATCTATAAGAAAATATTCCCCTGAATTACACATAACTTCCAGAATAAAACCAAGAGACACCAAGAATAACCCGGTCTCTGTTTTCTTCCAATTGACGAATACTTCCTTATTTAACGAATCCAAGGCTCTTAACACTCCTGTTTGGGTGTAATCAACTAATCCCAATCCAACCCAATGATCGAATCCGATCAAATATCTTCTCAAACTCTATCCAAACCCGTAAGACTCTTCTTTCCATGTTTAATCGAGAACTAGTTATCAAGCCCAATTTGCTGCAGGAAATCACCCATACCAAGCCTGTTTTGGCCTAACAAATCAATCCCAACAAGAATCAACAATTGAATCTCCTCCAAACCCTTCTTAAATCTGAACCCTAATTCTGCACCGTGAAAAGATTATTTCCCGCCAATTTTCATTTTCAAAACGTGAAGAAATGGAGTCCCCCTATCCAGTCCCGGTATGTGTTTAGTAGATGCTTGGAAATGGGTTACCCCTTATCCAAAATGAGAGTCCGAATAGCAAATGTCCTTCCAGGTGTCTTTAACAACTTTTCGAGCCAATTTCGCCGCAAAAGCCTATTTCTCCAAAAACACCTACAAAGAGATAAAATACCAAAATTAGTACAAAAATGGGTACTAACAATATACACAATAGAGATGAAAATAGACACATAAATGCGTCTATCACTGGTGAATGGCTCTCCCTATGGATTTTTTGGAGCTAAGAGGGGACTCAGACAAGGATGTCCAATATCTCCCTATTTTTGTGTTCTTGCTATGGAGATGTTAAGTGCCACTCTTCTCAGGCAGGTGCAGTTACAAAATTGTAGTTTTCATCCAAGGTGCAAGCTCACAAATCTCACTGACCTTTTTTTTGCTGATGATGTTATGCTCTTCTTCAAAGGTACTACTTCAGCTGTTTCTAGTCTCAAGATTGCCTTGAATGAGTTTAGTTTATGTACTGGGCTTGAGATGAACAATCATAAAACTTCCTTATTCCACTCTGTTGTTGAAGAAGACATTCTACAAAAAATTCTTATTATTCTAGATTGTCTTACAGAGACTGTTTGCCTCTTCTTGATAGGGTGGATGATAGATTGAACTCTTGGGAGCCTAGATTTCTTGCTTACCCAGATAGAGCTTTGCATATAAAATTTGTTTTAAGTGGCATGCTTTATTTTTAGTTTTCATGTTTTATTCTCCCTAAAAGAGTGATAAAGTAGCTTAACTCTAAGTTTAAAAGATTTTTATGGTATGGTCCTGATATGAAGAAGAGTTATAACCCTATCAGTTGGGACTACCTTTGTCATGCCTGTGAGAAGGGGGTCTGGGTGTAGAAACTTTGGAATATACAAATGTTGCTGCAAATCTTAGGCACATTTGGGATCTTATTTCTGGAAAAGAGACTATTTGGACTGTCTGGGTCAAAAGCAATCTCATAAAGAACCATGATTTCTGGACAATGCATGTTCCCCAGGATTCCTCTTGGTATTTGAGAAGAATTTTAGAGCATATGGATTTGGCTAAGCAGCACATTGGGATTATGTTAGGTGATGGAACTACCACTAGTTTCTTACATGATAACTGGCATTCAAAAGGGAGATTAGTGGATTGGGTTAACTCAAACACTTTAGAGAGCATTGGTGCTTCTGAGGATACTATGGTTGCTGATTTCATATCTGATGGGAGCCGGAACTTTCCTTCTGACATGGAAGACAGTACTCAAGAAATGGTAAAGCAAATCACCACTGCAGAGTTTAATATTCATGAGAGTGACCAAGTTTTCTAGAAGTCTAGCACTACATGTCAGTTTTCAATGAAACACACTTATATTGCTATATTTGATCATTTACCTTCTCCTCATTGTAAACACCTAGTTTGGTTTAGAAAGCATATTCCTAGACATTCATTCATTTCTTGGCTTGATTTTCATAAGAGATTAAAAACAAAAAGCAAACTTCAAAATTGGGGAGTTATTTCTGATGCTTCTTGTGTTTTCTGTGGGGAAGAGGGAGAGACTGAGAATCATCTTTTTCATGATTTCTTTTTTTCTTCTGGTATTTGGAGTGGTCTTCTCCTAAAGCTATCTTTTGTCAGAGTGCTAGCAAATACTTGGGATGAGGAAATTAGCTGGTGTTCTCAAAACTTCACAGGTCATGATTGTGTCTCTGTCATCAAAAGACTTGTCCTCAATGGTTTTATCTACCATATTTAGAGAGAAAGGAACAACAGAATTTTTAAATCTAATTCTAATTCACAAGACCAAGTTAGCTTGCTAATTGTTCAAGATGTTAGATTTAAAATGTCTGCTTCCATGTGTAAGGAGGAGGATAACTTGAATGTGAGATGGTTTATGAGCAGATGGAGAGTTGATTGTCTTTTTGTTCAACCTGATATTATTGATTGCACTTGGCTTGCTCCTGCCACTGATGAAATAATGATAAACACTGATGGTTCTAAATCTGATGATGCTGGGAGTTTTAGAGCCATTCTTAGAGATAATAATGCAGAGGTTTTGAGTGTTGCTAGTGGTAGATCATGAACTGCATGGTGTGGAATTGGGTCTAAATATGTCTATCAAGATTGATCAATTCAGAGTTCACATTGCGACTGATTCCATGGTTGTTTACAACTTGCTTACAAATCCTGACCCAAAACCACCTTGGAATGTCGTATAAATTTGGAGAAGAATCAAGCAACTGAGGCAGAAGTGTACTTCTTGGAAGGTAACTCATTGTTACAGAGAAACTAATAGAGCTGCAGATTTTCTTGCAGATTGTATCCTGGTGGTACTTGGGTAGAGCTTTGGCATGATGAATGTTCTCCATACTTTAAAGAAATTCTGGCAGCTGACAAGGCACAGCAGGTCTATCATAGGAGAAGAAGAAGATAGTTTTTGGGTGTTCTTTTCTATTTTTGTTTCTTTCTTTGGTTTGGTTGTCCTTAACCCAACGGGCTGTCAAAAAAAAAAGAATTTTTTTTTGCTAGAATCAGGTTGTTAATCAAACAATACATGTTGGTTGTTATAAGTAAAGCTGGAAAATGGGATAACAAAGAGAGGACCATGCTCATTGTTAATGCAAACAATACATATTAATTTGCGTTAAACCGCTACTTAAAATACTAATCAATTCTTGTGGCTAGCTGCACTCTGCCATATAAGTTACAGAAATGATTCCTTTACCGATTAAATCTCCCGACAAAATATACCGAGTGAGAGAGACTATGAGACCTAATTCACACACGCACATATCCAAATGCTACAGCAGCAGATCAAGACCATCTATTAATCTATCGGAATTTTCCTCGGAATAAAATGTCGGTGGCTGTAGCACTTCCGCATAAGTTATACCAATTTAAGTGTCAACAAAAATGAAACACCTTGACAGCATCTCATGTGCCACAAGTTTATAACCATCGATAAACACCAAAGATTATTTAACCAGTTAACACCCTAAGAGCTAGTCTTATCTGGCTAGAGTGAGACTGTGAGACCACATTGCACTGCACGGCTTTGCTGAATTTTCTCGGTTTCTCATATATGTTGCAAATTAATACTCAAATCAGTTCTCTCATATACTTTTTCTCAGGGACGGGCCTAGCAAGGGGTTAACCCGGGCTATAGCCCGTCCCTAATTTTAGCTGAACAAAAATTTTGGACAAGGAATTCTTTCAAAATTAGTATTTAGCCCACCTTTATTTGTAATTAGTCCTTGTAGTTGCAGCACAAATTTAGCCCAAAATCTTTTTTAAAACATAGAATTTTCTTTGTCACATCCATTTACTTTCTCTTTTTTTTTTCTATAAATCATAAATTCCCTTCTCCAATCACTTAGTTAAAATTTGTGGATTCTAAGCTTTTAGTTGCATATTTATCTAGTATTTTACATGCAAATTCCAATTTACCACTAATTATGTAACTCGTTCCAAAAAATCAACGTGCTAAAAGTTTTTGAGATTTGGCTCCACGAACCCTAATCTTGATCTTGAAATATCAAACTCTAGGAAACCTGCCTGACGTGCACCAATAACAATGGAAGTCATAGGCTTTGAACCTCCATCAATAAATCCCACACAGTCAACACCATCCTTAGATCTTACCAGATCAAACAAAGAGATGTTCATTGCACTCTTGGGAAAGATGAAAGCCACACTTGGTGGCATGTTATTTAGCCAAGATAACACGCGAGACATGGTAGATGAGTTGTAACAGGAGGTAAAAGGCGCAACTGGAGCAACCGCAGTAATGTTCAGGTTATCATTGAATTCGGCATTAGCATTGTTCAAGTGTTCAGCCCATGCAGTATGAACCTTGATAAAGGCCTTGTAGATTGATGTCTCCAAAGTAGTACAAGGAGTCTGAATGTCGCTTTTTGTTCCTCCGGTTCCAGTTTTCTTGTTGATGGACAACAACTTTTTATTTATCCGAACAGTTTCACCGTGTACTTTGATCGACTTTAGATCAACAAAGTATTCTTCTCTACTTTTTGGGTTAATCAGGAGCGGTGTGTAAGTTAAAACTCTATTCGCCCAATCACCATAGCCCCAATCATAATGAATGTAAGGTCCACCCCCGAAATAGATGTTACCATCAAATATTTCACCTTGATCGTTCCCACTACCATCAAATAGTTCCAGAGCAAATATGCGAGACAATCGAAATGCAACTGAAATTTGTGGAACTAAGGAAAGAGCAGATGAACGTCCAAGACCAGCTACTCCTTTAGAAGCTTTAGGCAGTCCAGTAAAGAAATTACTAGAAGCCGCACAACCAAATGCAAACCTGCGAAGCGAAGTTACCGTCGGGCTGACTTCAGGGTTAAAATTATATGTAACAGCCATAAGATCTGAGATGAGGTCACCTTTACCAACATCGTGTTGCTGGATTTCTTATATAAATTCTGCATGCATTGTTATGAGGCTTAGCAGTGCCGTTGCACAATGCAAACGTACTGACTGGTTTGCTCGCTTGAGAACATTGGGGTGACATGCAACTGGCTGGACGGTACGATGATGAATTGTATCCTTTACGGCACCCAAACCAGGGTAACTTTCCACCGAGGTCGATTACTAGTTTCACTTCGGCTTGAGGAGTTCCTTGGTTGATCTTGATCATATATTGAAGGGTTGATGGGTCTCTTTCAAGATCGAAGCTGTTACCAAAAGGATTAGGAAGACTGAAAGCATTGGAGAAGGAGGGAAATACGAAGAGAGGAAGAAGAAGAATAAAATGAGTAAAAGAAGAAGCCATGGGATTTAGAAGATGATAAAAACTAGATAGGCATGAGTTTTATTTATAAAGAGCCTGTAAGTCAACTTAAAAATCTACAAGAGATCAATTTATGTCTATATGTATAATAAATGGGTGTTTTTAATTGTTCTGAATTTTCATTTTGCTAAGTTTATACCTAGCAGTTTCATGTGGTTGAGTAAATCCAGTGCCAGTATTAAATTCTGAGAAGAAATAAGCAAAGAATGGAAATTTTTCTTGGTTGCTGCAAACACCAATTTGGCCATATGACTCAGAATAATAATTAACCAGAGCACAATGGATCCGCAAATCTTGTAAACTTTAATGGGATCTGTTATTGGTCGCGATGCAAATCAACTTGCTTATTATTTATAAGATGGCAAATGGGGTAATCAAAGAATGGAGCATGTTCTTCATTGATTCAATCGACACTGCAGAGACATTACGCTATAGAAAACACTGTTCTACCGCAAGAGTTACTAATTTGGCTATTTTTCTACTATACAATTTCCTGAATATATGGCTAGCACATGCATGGGTAGATTTGTATCTCTCTGTGTGTGTTTGATGTGCACTGGGCCACTGGCTGCTATGGATAATCTAACAGAAATAATTTAGATGCAGTACTGCTATGGGCTGAAAATAAATCAGCATAACTAATACCGATAACAATAATGCAAAATGAGACGACAGAATATGGGCGAGCTGTTTTTACAGCAAGCACTAATTCTTGATATGCATCCTACTGTACATGATTGATCATGTACCAGTGAAGCGAAAACTAAGAGTACACGTGATTTACCACTAGAACATTGGTGCCTGAGCTTTGCAACGTACAAACCTGTTAATACAAGTAACGAGAAAATAGAGTAGAAAGAGAGGAGACATAGGAACAGGAAATCATACTTACCTGGACGGGGTCTGATTATAATGAAGTTAATCCAATAACTGATACATTAGCATGACATTATGCGGCTTCTATGTATATTGTGGCTGGCTATGAGAAACCAAGCAAATTCAGTCAGCCATGGTTTCTTAATTGGGTAAATACGGTAATAAGTGGCGGTTTTTTGCATAATTTAAGGGATGCATAGTTGTGGGGATGTTTACAATGTTTGCTTCAACAATAGGTAACTTACGGAATATTATCATCGATTCCTCCACATATAGTTCTTACTCTTAATAGTGATAACAAACTACCAATCTCTACGCAGTGTTATCCAACAACAATCTAAGGGCTATAATGTACTACACTTCTCAAGTAATGACCAAACTTATTTCTATTTTAAGTCTCTCTATTTCTCTTGCATCACCACTTCCCAGATCTCATTCTACAATTTTTGTTGCTGCTGTTGAGGCTGCAGTTGTTGTTGAGCCATTTTTATCTTTTTTATTACACTGAGAGAAAGAAAACTCTGAACCCAATGCCAGGTGATCGCTGCCCAAATGCTGTATTGAATAAGTAAAGTGGTCTGTGAGTCTAACAAATATTCCTGTCAGATGCGAAATTATGCTATTGTTGTATTGAAATGATAGAGCAAAAATCCGAGACAAGGGACACATTTAGGATGGTTTCAAATTGTTCAGTAGCGCCACTCACAGTGTACTACATAATCCTCCTTCAATGCTCATCAAGTTAAAGAAATTTAAGCTATATCACGAAGAGTTTAAGACGACGATGTCAAAAGCGTATGTGTGTACCTTGTTTGGCAATCCGCGTGTTTTCAATAAAATATCGATTGATGGAGTATCAAGAACCCTCGTAGGAACAAGGTCGTTTGAGTACCTGTTTTTTGAGTTATTCCAAAAATCATTTAAGCAAAGTCTGATTTATAGATGGAAGGTAAGAAGTTACAGAAAGAAACTGAATTACCAAAGATAATCGACAGTTCCAAGGAACATTGAGTGATATGAAGTAGCTGCGGGTTCCCCAAGAGAATCTCTCGCGGTTCCCTGAAATATTAACCTTTGGTGTAACTTTACATATGAATAATGTTAAGACATATTCACTAATTCAAGTAGATACCAAGAAAAAAAAACAATAAGAAAAAGGTGAAAGGGATGCCGTCAACCTTCACTGTGGCATAGGAGCTGCGCAGCTCCAAAGGGTTTTCAAGTACAGTTTTACTTGAATCTCCGGTAGCATTTTCAATCTCTTCATCAGTCCAGCAATACTCAAAATCACTGAAATGAAAAGAGTGGTCGCATTGTTAACTTAACATCATCGCCAAGCCAGCACAACTTTGATTTATGTTCAGTTGCAAACCCAAAACTGAGTCTTTCAAATTTGATTCCATGAAAATGGGAGAGAGTATTTGCAAATGAAAAATAGGAGCATGCCTGTCCTTCAAAATGCCTGGTTTGATTTTCCCACCAGTAAATTGAGCAGGGTGACGACTCTTCTGGCCAGATAAGTCTTTGCGGTCGTGTAACGTGATATGCAGCTGCAAATGAAGAGGCAGAACAAATATATACAACCACCTTATTACCGACGTATATTCTGAATCGCCCATACAGTACAGAATGACCAGAAGTATCATTAAAAAATAAGAAGCAAAATTTTCACCTCTGAAGATGACAAGAACTTGTAGACGGCACTCTGCAGAGATTCAAAAGAACACTAGTTAATACGATGAAACAGATGACAGTATATAATATACATCTGAAGTCCGAAGAAAAGCAGTATGTCATAAGGTGGGTAACCTGAGGAGTGATATTGAAATCACCAGCTAGCACCATGGGGATATTTCCCCATTTTTCTGACAGGGCATGTGCCCTCGACAAAAGCAAGCGAATCTGAAAATGAAACATTCAAATATTAGAACCTACTGAGTGATTAAAAAGTAGTGACGGGTTAGATAAACGAACGTCATACTACTTCTGTTGCATTCTACCATAGGAATCTCAGTGAAAGTACATTCAGTGTTTCATGCATAAAATGAAATGTCATGGTACTTACTTGGCCTAATTTCATGTCGCCTCGGTTTTGATTGAAAAGAACATGTATGTTGCCAACTAAAATTCGGCTTGTGTCTGCATTACACATCTACCTGTTTGAAAACATAAATAAGCTATGGAAACTGATGGTACATACATACAAAACTTTATTCAAACAATTCTACTGCAGAACAATGCATGAACATGGTCAGCAAACTGTAATTGAAATCAAAATGAACAGACATCCAGCACCGGAAAGAGAACAAACAAGATACAAGCCTGAAAATACCAAAACATATATATCCACTACCTCGAAAACAGACAGTTGAGCAATATTATCACGGAGTTCGAACTCCTTAAACTCAATGCTCTCTCCTTCCAATAACTTGAATCTAATGCATTAAAGTAAGAAACATAGCCATTCAGATTCAGTTCAATTGGAATTTTGTAAGCTAAAACAAATAAACGAAGGAGTGAGAGAAGTCATTCAAGAAATTCTTACACATTTGGTTTCCAGAACATAGCACAACCATCTGTGGCATCTCCAGTGCGTCTCTACAACGTTCATCATTTGATTGAGTTAAAACCAAATAGAGAATGTGACCAAAAAAAAAAAAACCTTCTAGTTCCAATTTTCCGACACATCCAAAAACCCTAAGTTTCAATTTTCACCTTATAATTGCCAACATAACCTTCTTTCTCCATGGTCGCCAAAAGATCATTATATCTGTCCACCTCCTACAATCAAATTCAACAAACTTATATTATCAGCAGAACATCAGAATAAAAAACAATAACCAAAACATCAATTCAAGAAGAAGAAGATGGACATACTTGCAAACAGATGATATCAGAGTCCAACCCAATAAGTTCCTCACAAATAAGTTTCTTCCTGTAATCCCAATTCACAAACTGACAAGCCACATTTGAGTATAAACCTCCATGTTTCGAAGCATTCCTCTCGCTCAATACGTTATATGAAACAACCGTAAACTTATCTGGATTTCAAATTTACAGCAAAAATTCAAAAACAAATAATTACGCTAGAGCTATTAGCTTGTAATAAACTTCTCCAGAAATGAAAACTAGCTAGAGATTTTTGAGTTTTTACCGTTAGAGTGAGGTGGTGGAGAATCAGATTCAACCCAACGCCTAATAATCTTCGGATGAACGAATGTTTTATTACTGTTGGGATTGTACCAACGTTCAATGCGGTTACAAATGTTGATTGACAAACTGGTTCTGGAGAAGCAACAGCCTCTGAGTGAACGACCATGGAAGGTTTTTCTGGAGAACAGAGCTTGGGAGGAGAAGGATACAGAAAGAGCTTCCAAAGCCATGACAAGGTTTCAGCCTTTCAGGGTTCAAGAGCAGGAGAAATGAGAAGAGATAATGTTGTGGTTAAGAGAGGCACCAAATGGAGTCAGGATCAGTTTTATAATCCCTGATTGTGTATAGTTACACCAGGTTTACATCATATCCAGACAACCGAACAGAATACATCACATCAGGAATTCAGGGTTGCCGTTTGCACATGTATAAATTAGATATTGTTTCTTCATTAATGTCAATTCTACCTCTTTTTTGTAAATTTAGCTTCAGTTTTTGGTTTCTCGAAACAGTTAAGTCTACAAATTTTGGTACTGTAAGACACAGTTCAATTTAATCTACAAGAGTTGGCAAGGCTCGCTTGGACGCTCTCAAGATTGAAGACAAAATAAAATGTGCTTATAAAACTTATCAACTTTAGAATATGTTACTGATTTTCACAAGTCATTCAAAATGATATACATTGCTGCTGCTGCTTGGATCCAAAATAAATACATGTTTCTATGAATCATCTCACGAACCCATGGAGGAGGATGCTTTTGCTACATGCCTAGTTTGATGGTGTTGATGCGCTCTGCAAGAAAGTAATTGAGGCATAGAGAAGTGAGGAACCAGTAACAGGAAAGTGGAGGTGCAGACGAATGAAAATACAGAGAGGTTCTGGCTTAAGGTAATGAAAGAAATCAAGGTTCATACTTAAGTGGAAAACGTAGGATTAATAAAGCGGGCATATGTAGCAGAACTGAGATACTTACAGTTGAAATGAGTCAGGCACTATGGTTCGACTGTTGAAAGAAAGGATTGCATACCGAAAATCAGAAATAGAATCCCACCTGAGATTGCAACCTACATTGACAAACATATGGGTAAGTACTAGATAATAGCATCTGAGAGATTTTTTGAGATCTAACAGCTGAAACCAGATGACAGAAGAAATAAATCACCATTTTCTCAGATATGTTTGAAGCCAAACTCTTGCCACCAAGAACAGCTGCAGTGGTACACAATGCTTGACCTCTGCATCAAATAAGAAACAACCTAGTCAGCGATTACAATAGAAGTTATATTGCCTTTGCTGAAAAAATGGAGCAAGACATGTGTGCAGAATCCAGAAAACCTTTCACTGAAATATAGAAGGATTGCAAGTACATTAACTTGCTGAAGCACCATATGTGACAACTTTTGGACATGGTAATAATCCTCTTTGGGAAGGTTCCACAACCACAACCAAATCTAACGGAACTAAGCCCACAAACTAGGCTAGTGATTTTCATTTTCTAATTTTCAATATATGAACATCAAATTTCTTAAAGATGGAGGAAGAAGAGTGGACGTTATATGATTTTGTTTCAAGCTTGGAAAAGGTACCCTTTGTACTATGGCCTGGTCAAGTACATATGTGCGTGAAAAATAAAGGGAACTTACAAGATTCCACCAAGAACAACACCATATGGATTCTCATCCGCAGCCAATCCAATCGTAGCAAGCTGGAAAGACAGTGAAACTTAGTCAACAGTGAATATGGACCAAGAGTTTTGATCTTAATGATAGATCATAATCTCATATATGCATTACTTCCTCCACAGTTGCTTACCTGGCTCTTATCACCCCATTCCCCAAAGAATGTAATGGAAAATGCCTGCAGAATGGAAAGAAAAGTTAATGAAGTAAACTTCCCCTTTACGATTCAAGCCATGTGTGTTTAATAAGCATTACTACCTTCAACAAGATGGGGGAGAAGAGGGATGTGAGGAATGGTCTCTTCTGCTTTTTCAAGTCATCGTCTCCCTGAAAAATACAGACAAATTCAATTTATCTTTGAAAATTAAACAGATACTGACACAATGCATATTAGTTTGCAAATTGACCAGTACAATTTCATGTAGGGTAAGGTAAAAAAGTGAGATCCAGATAAATGTAAAAAAATTATTCAACAAAACAATACTTTGTGCATATCCATACATTTCAGCACAAAGTGGTTTTCTATAAATCAGAAGAAGAACAATCAAATGATGAACTTCAGAAAAAAAGTAACCAGAAGAAAAATGTTGAGAGGAAAAACATGGATGGCTTCACATTAAAAGTGTTTTATGACCTCACCTTAGATCCTTTTGTGGCTTTTGCAGCAGTTGTCTTCATATCAGAATCCTAACAATCCATCATCACCAGTGACATCAGAAAAGAATAAAAACTAAAACATGTATCAGATATGAGGTAAGAAATACCAACCAGTTTAGCCTCAACTTCAGCCAAATCATCTTCATCCCTGTCAGGTGAAACAGAATAGCACTTATTACATATCAGAAATAAAAAGAGAAGATGAGTAGTCAACAGAAACCACAGGTATTCTGGGGCAAAGTTGAGGAGCAAGCATACCCCTTGTCTGAAAATCCCTCCCACAATGTCCATAGCCCAAAGCCAAAGAATAAAATTGTGGTTATATGGTGAGTCCATACACGAGGAATCTGCATCATTATAACCAAATATGAACATTGGAAGCAGTAAAGGACCCATAAAATCAGAAAATAAAATAGCATAATATGCTAAACTAGTTGATTCTAAACAGATTAGAATAATCAGGTTATGACCTTTTAGCTACATAAAAGCAAAAACATATATAGATGGGAAATTTCCCAGTCACAGAGGCCTTCTATCTTGACCACTGTAGTGGTAGTAGTACTCAGCAACACAATTATCCTACTTGCCGTTGTAAAGAAAGAAAAAGATCACTAAATATGAAAACCACCATTAATTCAAATAACCTTAGTTACAGCTCAAAGTCACATATGATTGTCTCCATAGACTCAAAAAGAACTTCACAACTCATAATAATCATAACTCTAATAACAGACATGAAGAATCATTTCAAAATTAACTCAAAATGCTTACCAAATTTGGGGCAGCCCAGCCTACTAGAGCCGAGAGAATCGTCATTACCTAGAATCAACCAATACAGAACTTGTAAAAAAAAAGAGAAAAAACTCCCATGAAGTCTATCCAATTCCTAGGAACATAAAACGAAAAGCATGGTACTTACAATTAAAGCTCCTAAGCAACCAGCTAAAACAAGTCTCCTTGGATGACGCATTGCCAAGATCTTCAAAAACACGCAATCAAATTCAAACGTGTTAAAAGACATTTTTGAAATAGCAAAAAAGATCACTACTACTATAATTGTTATCAAATTAAAAATAGAAAAAAAAATCAACAAGACTCACTGCAGCTGCAAAGAAAGTCTTATCTCCGATCTCAGATAAAACTGTCATCGCAAGCGATTTAGTAAAACCCTAATCACAAAATTTAAACACAATTACACATCGAGTTATAATCAATAAATCATTAAAAAATCAAAAAAAAAAATCGTTCACTGAGTTCTGATATGATTTCAGTACCTGTATTACCGATGAATTCATGTTTGCAAAAGAAGAGTTGAGTGAGAAACAAACAAAACCCTAGATTGGAAAGAGAAGAAGAAGAAGAGATTGATTGAAGATTTATTTCTATAATTCTTCTCTCTTTCCTTTCTTTCTTTCTTTCTGTTCTTATTTCTCACGAGTCAGAGCTCTTATTTAGCTTGGCCGAGTTGACTTTATAAAAACCCCCCAAAAGAGTAATATAGAGGGAGAGGGTCTGTTCTAACTGGCTTTCTCAACTCTAACCAACAAACGGCAAAAAATCACAATCATTCGTCCGTCCATCGAATATGGTGGGACCCATCATTTTTAAATCGTGATGCTCCTAGTACTTCAACTAAATTCAGCCACGTGTCCATGGAAGTGCTTCTCACACCGCACTCTCATTTTCACTTTCACTCACATTTCAACCTCATCCTTTGGTCAAGTTTCCATAACTATGGAACGAGAAATGAGATTATCTACAAGCAAAGTGTTGTGATCTTTGATAATTGGTTAACCTCATATTAATATTCCTCTATTTATGGGAAAAAGTGTAAATATTAGCATGTTTTTAAGTTAAAACGAAAAAGTGATAATGTCGGTTTTCTGAAACCGAGATAGTATTTTCTTAAAATAAACATTAACTATGATAAATATAACTGTCCTAAAAATGTCGAAAGAGCAGTAAGGTCACAGAAATGTCATATAACAGTAGATGAACAATAGTAGGAGCATATCCAATTATCCATAAGTTTATTATAACGCTAACCTAATACAAGACATCAGCGTTATTATTTTTGCTATATATACATTGCTCTATTCAGTTGGGTGGCCTGTGGGCGATTACGTCGAATCATGTCAGTTATAGATATCTGAGGATTTACTTTTACTAGTGGGCATGATTCCTATTCTATTCCTGACAAAGGAAGTATGCTTTCAGCCATTAGAAAGACAAGTATCCCTGTTTAGTTATTTAAAATCAGGCCTTGGAAATTCAACGAGAAGCTTCCTCTATTTTGTTTTTTTGTGGTAGGCAAACGAATAAGATCAGATAAGGTACCATAGATTAGGCTCCTAGAACTGGTACCTAGCTACGAGCTTGTGTCCTCAAAGGACAACATACAAAACCAAGGCCCAAGGAGGTATTACCTCGGTTTCAGAATAATAGGCAGGTATATGTGTAAATGGTCCGTCAAATTCATGAAACGGAATAAATGGTCCGTCAAATTCTGAAACGCTATTATTCTGAAACCTGCCTATTATTCTGAAACGGAGGGAGTAAATGGTCCGTCAAATTCATGCACCACCTAATTCGAATTGCCTCCCTGTTTGCATATAATTGATATCATCCTGGTAAACCTCGCCACAGCGGGGAACCTACGGGAAGTAGAATTTGTAGAATTTGTAGTCCTTTTTCAGAAAAGGGATGCTCTCAAATTGTACTCTTTCTGTTTTCAGAAAAGAAAAAATATGTTAAAATGAAAAAGTGAAAGTAACTAATTTCCACAAGGGATATTAGATAACTCCATGGGCAGAATTTTCTAAGATTGACGTTGATGGTTGAATACTTGAATAACTGGACAAATCTTGCTTTTTTATATGGACAAACAACGCTTGATGTAACTGAAGCTCAAGTTCCAGTTTGAGAGAGGAATCCAATAACTCATGCCAGTTGAGGAAGGTGGAGGTTTTGGAAAGCAATAGTGAAACTTTTGTCTTTTCATTCACTAATGAAACAACGATCCTAATGCGTTCTCTAAACTCGGCCAAACTCATTCACCTTAACCATGGCGAAACGTAGAAACGGCCTTTCCATTAGATAACTAAGAGATGGAGACATTCCACCCGACACAAATAATAGTTCGTAGAAAAACTTTCAAGTCAAATGTTTGTAAGCCACGCATTGGAAAAATGAATGCATAAAATTTAGAATGGATGATAATGAAAGAGAATTGTAGGACGAATATAAGAACCATTATAACAATTCCAAGACCAATAATAATGTTGACACATGAAGAAAGGATTGCACAAATGTATCTATATACTGAGAAAAGAAACTTACGGCATGTATTGCATCAAACAGTTGAGAACTGATAGAACGAGATGTTGATGGTTGAATACATCACATAAGAGATGCTTAATCAATAGCGCCATACAAAGATGTATGCCTTGAATAGTAAGCTGCACCACTGAGATACCTCTGCCTCTATTAATACAGGAAAGCTTTTATACGAATCAAGGTAGAACATTGAATTCATTGGACTAGATTGCATAAACATTTTTTTGAGTATGCTCTACACAGTTGGCCATATATGAGATAGTGCCAATGTGTGGAATGACTTTTCAAAACGATAAATTCCAACATTCACCGAAACATTTACTCAAGAATGCCTAAAACAAGAGGTATAGCAGAGATGCGCGTTTTTTATATTGAAGATGCCTGCGGGATGAAAGTTTGGTGGGCTAGACTTATTGTTAAGGTTCGCACATCATGAGTTAACAATACTGCCTTCAGAAAGTATTGGAGAAAAGTACTTGAGGAACAGTCTCTCCCCGCCTTTATAAATCATCTGCCCTACAAAATAATACAAGTACCCATAGAAGAAAAAATGAGGAATAATTGACAGGGTTAGGCTTAAAATTCCGCCTTTCACTATCTTGTTCATGTAAATTTCTATAACAGGGATGTCTCCTTTGCATTGCCATGAAATCAGAAGAAAAGAATTTTCCGCCATCTAGAGATTGCGAATCCTGTTTCTACACCTGAATCTGCATGCTTTGAAAACTGCTAAAGAAATATTTACTTAAACAGGGATACTTCTGGCTAAAAAAGTTAATGAACTCTTGATATACCAAAACAATTTTTAGATTAACAGATAGAAGTCATAATGTGTGAAACAGAAGTTATTAACAGCTTTGAATACAAACTAACAGAATTAAATACAAACTACCTGCCATGTACTGAAATATAACGTAACTTATTAGATGAAAAGCCTAACCGACATGAAGAAGATAGCAAAACTATGTTACTGCTGAAATAAACAACACATTAAGAAGACAGAAAATGAATGAAGATATTGAATGGGTCGCAGAAAAATAAATAAAAATACTGGGTTGCATCATAATATCAATGCTTCAATTTGTTTCTGGCACCATAACCTGATCGAGAGGATCAATCCCAACCCTCATTGCACAACAGGTACCTCCTATCCAACATCTGCTGCTTTAGGTCCCTATAGTCATTGAATCATGAATACGAGTCAGATGATATCCAAAATAAATTGCAAGGGGTGCACACTGAAAACAAAATGGTCAACCATTAGCTACTTTATTTCCCAATCTGTTTCCAATATTGAAAAAGTGTGGTGTGTTTACATTGACTCTCATGGTTACATTTTACACTGACTGGTCATTACATAAACATGTTTTTTGAAATCATAAGAATTACTGCTTTCCCATGAGGAGTAAGATGATCATGAATTGGTGAAGGTTTCAGCAACAATCTGGTGTGAGAAGTGAATAAGTCAAAAGGTGTGGAGATTAGAATAGTGTAGACGATAGCGTCATGAAGTTTGAAAGATAACAATGACGAGTATGTGTTTAACATAACTGGGAGACAAAAATAATGAGGTTGGACTGGTGGATTCAAACGACATACTCTTAAGTTGGGTCAGGATTAGATGTGGTGGACTTCAGTCACTAGTGGCACTTGATGGGTTTGGAAAATCTGTGCATAGGTTAAGCACCGTTCAGAAATGTTGCTTTGAGAGATTGTGTTTCTGGTATTCTATAAGTTAGGCAGTATACTTATTTCATGCATTCCCAAACTGCTAAGAAAAATTAATAATTTGATTCTGATTCAAGTGTAATCCAATTTTAGCCCTTCAACAAGACAGCATAATGAGGCCAGGTAGTGGTCATAGACTCATACATCTAGAGGCTCAATTGATTCAGCATAGCGGAGACAATGAAAATAAATTAATAAAGAAAAATACTGGGATATAAATAAGTATTCTACTTAAATTTGAACTTACGGATTTTTTGTGCATTCCATTTCTCTATACTTGCATACCAATTCCATAGATAGAAAAAACCCACGAAGCGTAAAATACTAGTTGTGGCCACCTCTAGAAGTGCCATTGCTGGTGATCTCTGGGGACTCATTCCAGCAGTTGCGAGAGACAGCAATAGTCCATCAAAATTGCATGGGATGATAAAACTTCCAGACTTAATGCCATTTAGAGCTGTTATGGCTACTTCATCAGCTTTCTTCGCGCCAGAAGAGGCAGCAATTATACTAGTAATCTCTGGTTTTGTCTTGTTTTCTGCGGCAGGTCAGTATGTCTCAGTTAAATATGTTGATTGTCAGTTACAAGTGACTGAATCCTAAATAGAAAGCTCAGTCCAATGCAATCACTATTTTATAGTGGTGTTTACAAGAATTCGGGTAAAGATCATGTTATTAACAAGATAGGTAACACGGGACATCTCCAACATATCAATTGCAAAATATTTTTCTTATTTTGATTGGATAATCAACAGTAAATTCTACTATTGAGTCTCGAATTTCTCAGTTGAATATCATATCTCGAATTTCTCAGTTGAATATCCCATCTCTCCCATGCATCCAAATCATATGATTATGAACTATACAAGAGCAAAAAACAAAAAATAACTAGAAAGCAATGTTTCATACCTTCAGCTAAGCCAGGGGTTTCGGTGTCTGGAGGAAATATAAGTGAGATGTGGATGTTATCAGAAATAACCTCTTGCTGCAAGGATTCTGCTAAACCCCGAAGACCAAATTTACTAGCCGCGTAAGCCGCATAACCATAGATTCCAACCTATAGAATATAAGTACAAACACTTAATACTGAGATTAAGAAGATGAGTCGCACCAGTACATAGCACCTCAGACATTTTAACTTGGATACTCAATTTCTTGACTTAGCAGGCAGCTAAATTGGAAACGATAGCAGTGTTAAGGATCCACATTGATACCAGTAGACAGTAGTGCTTGCAAGGGCCCAAAACATAACATGCTAAAAAGCAAATAAACTAAAAATATTTTACTACTTCGTATTTAGAAAGCGATCAGATTCTAGAACAAAAATAATTTCTACTACTATATAATTCACACTAAAACATTGAACAGATGCCCATTATGTGATTACTGAAATATGTGATATTTCCATGCCATGACTATGCTGAATCACAATAGGGCAGCGCGTGCACCAAATGTGCCAGCATTGTAACAATGCAGTATCTGTCATCACAATATATTAATTCCTACGAAAAACAGCATACTAGATATGCATCAATCTAGTATAGGCGAGCAACCAAACCATATATGAATAGAGATAACTAAGTAAAGATTGAAAAAATGATATTATATACCTGACCAGCTTGTGAAGACATCAAAGCAATAGAACAAGGACCACGATCTTTTCTACTCTTCATAGACGGCAACACAGCTTTAATCAGATGAAATGTACCCATTAAATTAACATCCATCATAAACTTAATAGTATCTACTTCCTGTTTATTAAATTCTTCAGGAATAAAAACACCTTGATTACAAATCAATACATCAATTGGATCAGCTTCGTTAATCGCTTTTTTCACATCATCAAAATTCCGAACATCAACACTGAATACAGAAACATCAATACCAGTTGATAATCGTATAGAATTACATGCTTCTTCTAATTTATCAACATTACGAGCAAGAATTGATACACGAGCTCCTTGTGATGCAGCTTCATGAGCTAAAGCATATCCAATACCACTTGAACCTCCAGTGATGAATACATGACGACCTTTGATTGGAATTTTAGTAGTTCTAGGTTTTAAGATTATGGTTAGGATTACGAGGATTAGAACAGGAATTATAAGGATTGAAAGGAGAAACAGAAAATACATGGATGCCATCCTCAGAAAAAATTCTCAAGAACTGATTGAGATTCTTCTTGATTTCACAGAATATGAATGAGAGAGTTTCAGATTCACATGTTTATGTCAAAGGGAGGGAGACTTTTGGGCAGGTCAGTTTTGTATATGGGCAGGCTGGTGAAAAATGGGCAGGCTGGTGAAAATATAGAGATTGATGGGGACTCGGATCGGGAACCCCCAAGGTTTTTATACTGTTGGCTTGATTGATATATGGGACGACTGTTTGTTAGGCTGAGGAAAGGCAGTTGGTCAGAGACTTTGATAAGAGTTGATCATCGCCGTCCTTGTTCCTAGATCAGTCAATCCTATCCTTATTCTTATCAGAGACAGTCACGAAGGCATCATAAGCTATGCATATAATGCTTCTCAATGCGGAAGTGATAGCCATCCCGCGGGCCCAATCCCGCGGGTTGTCCCGCAAGAGACAAAGAAGCAGAGACCTAGTGACCCGGCGGATTTATAGGGGTGGGTTTAATGTGGGTCCCATCCTTGTGAGATATCGGTACAATATGCGGGATTGGGCCCGCGGGATGTAAATCATTTTGGTTCTCAATGTTGGAATGATTTGTATGTTTCTCTTGTTAATCCTTATATGTTTGATCAATCAATCATGAAAGATAATCACATGAATCTTGGTTTTGACACCCGATAAATATACTCTTATACAACAATAAATATACCCCTATCATTTAAAAACTTTATCCATTTAAAAATACATTCCCTTAATACCCTCATTCATATACTATTTTAGTATTTTTCTGTATTTCAAAATACAATAAATTTCTCTCTCTACCACTTCATCACCGCCACCATTAGCACCACCACCACCACCAACATTCAACTACCATTCCACCACCACCGCTCAACAAACACCACTTACTAACCGCCACCACCACTCCACCACCGGAACACCACCGCCACCGCCGGTTGTGTCAACAACCAAAGTTGATCCCCAAAACAAAAATAAGAAAAAGAATATGGTGTCAACAACCGAAGTTGATACCCAAAATATGCCTCAACAACCGAAGTTGATCCCCAAGACAAAAATGAGAAAATTAAAAATAATAATAATATGGTGTCAACAAACGAAATTGATCTCCTGATATAGTGTCAACAACCGAAGCTGATCCCAAAGCAAAAATCAGAAAATAAGAAGAATAAAAAATGGTGTCAACAATCGAAGTTGATCCCAAAAATATGGTATCAACAACCGAAGTTGATCCCAAAACAAATATCAGAAAAATAAATAAATAAATATAGTGTCAACAACCGTAGTTGATCCCAAAATTAAAAATTAAAAATTAAAAAAATATATCAGATTATTTATTGTCAACAACCAAAGTTGATACCAATATATGGTGTCAACAACCAAAGTTGATCCCAAAAATTGATGTACTAAAATGAATGAACCAGACGTGAATCGAACACGCATCTTCTGACATGGAGTCAGGTGTGCTACCATTACACCACAAGTTCAAAATTGTCTAATATAGCTACTTCGATGTTTCAGCATTTCAATTTCAAACTATCCAAACAAATGAAATTACCAAATGAAATAAATACATCAAGAAAGAGTAAACCAGAAAGAATATGGAAAAGAATCAACCAACAAAGTAGCACCTGAAGTGTTAGTGCATTTCTATACCTATATGAACCACTAGCTACATATAGTGAATTAACTGACAATTACTAATGGATGCATTGCATAACATTTATACCTATATGAACCACTAGCTACATATAGTGAATTAACTGACAATTACTAATGGATGCATTGCATAACATTTAGACCCACCAGCAGTCTGCATGACTGATATTAGGTAGGAATGCCAAGTATGAAGTGAACGTACGCAATTCAGTTCTGACCAATATAATATACATCTCAAATTATGTTCCATTGTGTAAGACAAACGGCCAAACATAAGCGGTGGATTTCTTAATTAACAGTAGGGTAGGAAAAAAATAGATTAAAAACATGCATGTCCACTCATGGCAGTAAAACAATCTTAATAATAATCTTGCCAGTAGGTGGTTTTCAGTAACTCATCTACTGCCACCACAACAACTTCAGAGCTATTCAGTGGAATTCCACCAAAAACAGTCCATGTAGATGTACCATCTTTTGGCCAATTTTTTTTTTTTTTTTCGTTTAAATTTGTTCACAAAATTATTACACAACAAATTCAGTCAGATTATGGTTTGTTGAATATATAATGTGTACAAGTAAATCAAATGCAGGAAAGATTTCATGTTTATTTTAAGCACACTTTTCACTTTTGTGACAATGAAAGTATCTCCCGGCCTAAATAAATACAACCTACATAAAATCTTGTAACTCAAATGTTAATGGAAAGTCAAACTAGTTCCCTGGACAACCAAAATGGTCATATTTCCTATATACCAAACCCAGGAAATCACCCCCACACCACCATCAAATATGATGCATTTCTAAAATTATCAAACCAAGGTAAAGTATGGTTTTCAACAATAAGTTCATAAGCATTCTGTCATTTTTGCAACAACCGTTCAGCAAGTACTTGCTTGTTATTCGAAACTTTCAAGAACACAATCAGTTTGTCATTTTTTCGTAGCTTATACAAGAAAATCATCAAAACCATTTAATAAAAACCGAAAAGGAAAAGCATCAACATGAACATACCTTTCCGTTAATGTGAACAATCTAACTTGAACATTTCTTGCCGCACTCGGTACATGGTGTTAACCCCTACCCTTACACAACTAGAACAAGGCAATTTCATGATATACTGTCCGTTTGCTCAAAACCATGATCTTGGTTTAGGTGCTCCAGCAATTAGTTTCCTTAGTTGAATGCCAGCCTCAAGATCAAAGGAGTACTGCGAAGGATCATAATCATTTTGGTTTCATTTTGGAATTGATACCAAACTATCATCTGAAGATAATAAGAATGTACAAGAAATAAATTCAATTCCTCCATTTGAATCAAGTAAAATCCATAAATTTGATTTTCTACATTTCCCACTATGAACAATTAAGAATTGGAAAAATGAAAAGATAGTTAACATTTGTTTCCCATCATCATTTGTAAACTCCGATTCTTCCGCATCTGGAGGATATCACCACCACCACCATCTCCCAACCACAAGAATCACACCCAATCTCCACCACTACAATAAAAAACAGCCAGAACCACTACTATCTCTATCCCTAATTTCTTCCAACCTCACCACCAACAACAATCATTTTACAGCACCACCACCACCATAACCACCGCCAGAAACTTAAACAACCGTAAGAAGATAAACGACCTATAGAAATATTGCTGACCAATTAAGAAATTGAATTTGTAGGACGACAATACAGATCCAAAAAAGAAAAAGAAGATAACTGATCCATTTCTCAAACAAAAACGAAAACTGAAAAGAGATTGAAATACATACCTCCACCCCCGTCATCAACTAATGGAACAGAGATTCCATATCCTCGTCCACCGCCGCCACCTTTATCAATAATATAGCATAGATTTCCGCCACCACCACCACCATCGTCATCATAATCATCAATTAAACAGAGATTTGACATCCTCCTCCACCCCATCACCACCACCACCATCGACTAATATAACAGAGCTTTGTGAAT
This sequence comes from Papaver atlanticum, assembly GCA_023531105.1. Classification (NCBI taxonomy): domain Eukaryota; kingdom Viridiplantae; phylum Streptophyta; class Magnoliopsida; order Ranunculales; family Papaveraceae; genus Papaver; species Papaver atlanticum. The sequence continues at coordinate 2,826,134 of JAJJMB010010084.1, read as the reverse complement.
CTAGTAAGAAAAATCATTTGGACGAATTGACTAATATTTGATATCTTCCTACACTACCATCGTCATCATCGTTATGTCCGGTGGAAAGAAATGGAAAAAAAGACGGTGATGGTGGAGGTGATGGCCGGAAGAGAAGGGGATATAAGAATTTCAGATCTGAAATTAAACTGTTGGAGGCACGGAGGTAGTTGAGGGTGGAGTTCAGCCAGCGTGACGAGTCAAGGGTGGAGTTCAATTCCAATGGTGTGGAGTTCAATTCCAACGGTGTTTGGCATGGGTGGAGTTGAAACTTCATCCTTCATTGGAAAATCAAATGACACCTCCACATTGAATTTGAAACTCCAACCTTTCAACTCCACTGGTTGATCATACTGACATTTCAATTTTATTTTTTTATTTTTCTTATTTAAACAATATCTGAGTTCTTATAATTACAAATTTACTTTGATAATTAATATATAATTTTATATTGATTTTTTTTTGTATTTTGATTATTTATTTTTAAAATTAATTTAATAATATTATTTAAATGTTTTAGTAGTAATTTTTTATATTGTACTATAAATCTATTTTTTAAATATACACCCACCCACACACATATATATATATTTAGCTAATTTTTAATTCAAATATAAAAATAAATTATACTTAGATAAAAATATTAATTATTAATATTATATTTATTAATTTATAGTATTATCTTTATATATGTGTATAATTTTTTTTAATAAATAGTCTTTTATGTAAATTTTAATATTATATAAAAATTAGTTTTTCTCACATTTAAAAACATAATTAATTTTTTATTATTAAAATATATTAGTATTGTTGATAAATGATTAATTTTTATTTTAAAATATTATTTTTATGGAATTTAAAAAATTGATTTTAATTAAAATTGATTTATTTATTTAAAATAATAATTTATCTATTTCTTATTGAAAGAACAAATTAAAATTATTAAAATTAATTAGTATATTATAAATATTAATTTAATAGTATTATACTTATATTATATATAGATATAATAATTTTAATAAATAACTTTTATAATTTTTTAATATTAAATATATAATATTTAAGTAATTTTTTGAAATAAATAAATTATTAAAATATTAAAATAATATTATTATTAATTTCTTTCTTAATCATGCCAAACACATCAATTTGGAAGGATGGAATTCATTTTCAAGGTAGTTTGAATTCTAGGTAGTTGGAACTCCCTAGAATTCAAACTCCTTCCGTGCCAAACGTAGCCTTAAAAAACTTTAGCTATGTACAGAGGGTAGTTGTGGGATTATCAATAAAATTATTTTTTTCGGGAATCCGGAGGGGTATAAATATAGTTGGAAAGGTTATTTATGAAGGCCCATCAAATATGAGGGTATTTATACAATTTCCACAATCTAATTGTGTTTCAAATAGAGTTGTTCAATTGTTCACTATCTCATAGAAATATATATGAACAAATTGAAACAAAATCGGATTGATTCGTAATCATACAAAGTACTTATACAAGAATCAATTCATGGACATTAAGCCACGGTTTGCAAAGATTGCATTGCTTAATTCATAAATGTTTTAGTTCATGAGTATGAGAATCGTACAAAGTACTTATACTAGGTACGGAAACAAGGTTCCCAGACCCTTTACATTTAAAATCGTTCGCATACTAGGTACGCAAACAAGGTTCCCGGACCTGAATTATAACAATACAGTTCGCATACTAGGTATGCATACTGTGTTGTATCCAGACATGGTTAATTGTTCTAAGCTCTCATTTCAATCATTGAAACATTCTTGGAAGACGACAATGGTTGTCTCACACGAACCATTAGCTTCAAGTAATTTTCAAGTGATCGAATGATCAATACGAAACTTTCCAAGTCGACATCAAATGATTGTCTCACACAAATCATGTAAGATGTTTCAAGGCAATTTCCACATGATCATCTTTTGACTTAATATTTAGTTTCCAACAAATAAATTGTTACCAACTAAACTCGTCAAGAATAATGATGAACATAGTTAAAGCAAAAAGCTTCCAACACATATTTCGAGAAATAGATACGCGGGATAATCTCAACTCGAAATATCAAATGTGTATAATATAAAAGTCTATATAGCTATACGACATAGTCTCATTAGAAGATAGAATAGAATAGACTTCTGAGTGATAGATAAGTTTTAGTCTCCACATACCTTTTGTTGAGGAAGTTCCTCCTAGCCCCCCTGATGTGATTTTATGTTGTTGTAAAAAGTGATAAGTAGAGTTCGTTCAATTCGGACTTGTGAAGACTCGATTCTAGACTTATATTCCGATTAAAATGGCAAATAAACAAAGATGATATCAATATTACGAGAGACTGGGACTTAGGATTCCACCAAACTTCACAATCAATTGGTTCATACGATGATTCATAACAATACTAGCTCTTTTATAGACTCTATTCCTTTGCCAAAAGTAGATTTTATAAAGCATTAGATATAAATCATAAGCATAGTGCATCAAAAGTTCTTAGACTAAGCATACACTATCAAACAAAATCACAAATAATCAATGAAAATCATAAATCGATTGAAAAGCAATGCAAAAAGTCATAAGAATCAATTATAATTACCATCAATTGTGAAACATGGCTTCCTCCGTCATCCCAGTGTTGGGGTTTAGCTCATCACGCCGAAAACATGCTCAAAAGATAGAAACATGGATTAAAAGGTGTTTTTATTGAATAAAAATAATAATACAGCGAATCTACAACGCTTTTCTGGCGTTACAGAAATCACCGATACAACTAAAGTGCTGTTAATAAACGATAAATCAGTTCTGTAGTTGAATATAAGACTGCTTCTGCGACGGTCCGGTGTGGGTCAAAGTTCTTCATGTTCTTCAGCAGCAGCAGCGGGTTTCCTGCAACTTTGATTTTTCGGCTCTGTGGTTTTCTAAACTTCCCCTAACTTTCGACACCCCTTCTATATGACCCAAACAATCTATTTATATCAAAAATACCGATTAAATCTCTCCATAATCTTCCAAAATCTCTTCCCTTCTCTTCACGGCAAAGTTGCGGCAATTTCTTGTTTTAGGATTTCCACGCGTTTCTGAGCTTTCCTTTTGATTCTAAACTCTTCCTTAGATAGATATCAAGCTTTGGGAAGGTTTATAGCACTTTAATCTCTCTAAAATTTCCTAAAATCGGTCACACACGTGACTTTCCATATTTTGCTGTTGAGATAAAAATCCGTCGATTGAGCCCAGTTTAATCGATTTCAACACCCATGTTAGATTCCTAGACCCATAAGGAGTCTACCCTATGAAAATAAGAGGTTTAATCGACCTCAAACTCCTCCAAATCACTACCACCAAAACTGCCAGAAACGTGTATATATTTTGGTTTTTGTTTCCCGCCAAAATTTAGAATTTGAACGTGAAGGGGTAAGGTTACCCCTTATCCAGTAATCTCCCCTTATCCGTTGCTAGAGTCCGCATAACACTCGTCCCTTGGGTTGCATTTATCAACTTTTCGAGCCAATTTCGCCGCAAAAGTTTATTTCTCCAAAAACACCTACAAAGAGATAAAATACCAAAATAAGTACAAAAATGGGTACTAACAATATACACAATCGAGAAGAAAATAGACACATAACCCCCTCAGTAGATCTTCGTCTTCAATCGATGAACGCCATGAAGTCTAAAGCTCAACTACATATTCTATCCTAATCCGAGACATAGCTATAAGTAGACTAGATTTCAAGCATATAGTTTTTGATCAACTAAACTTGACAAACAAGCTTGATATAGCAACGCTTGCAAGTTCGACCGAGCAGTGCTCTAACAGATATGTTTCTCCCCCTTAGTCAATGCTTTACTCTTTCGTTAGATATAACGTTTAAGCACAATTGTCCTTTCTTTAGTGATTAAAAATCACCTGTTTACTCCATATATTTCTACCCATTTTGTCACAAAATGACAAAGGTTCGAGCAAATAAAGGACAAACCGAAAGGATCTTACAAATCTAAAAGACTTTTAAATAACCTATAAGAGTTAAGCACGAAGGTTTCACATACCACTTTAGATAACCAATATTAAAATTGAAACTACAAAGTAATTTAGTTTCAATATGTTATCAAGGAAACAATATCCCGAAGCAATTTTCCCTAATAGTCTAACAAATCGACTAAGAAACTTAATTCCCTTGTTAGACCGATTGCATATGCACAATCGCTTATTTTGATAAGACCAAAATAAAGATCATAATTAACTTTATTTTTCTCATCAGATCTAATTATTCAGACAATAACTTAGACCTTTCCCTTTAGATAATACAAACACTAGGTTAGTTAACTAGTTTTTATTGTCAAGGCATTCGATTAGACTTGAATAACCGAAATATCCAATTTGATAAGTCTAACTAAGATCAGAATTAACTTAGTTTCTCTTATCTGGAATCAATTGGACTAAACAAATGATCCCATATTTTGTGACTTTTCACATATGAGTTTCAATCGGAACACCTTATGATCCTTTGATAAAGCCTAACAACATGGGATAGAACTTAATCCCGCTAAATCAAAAATCCACACAAATCATAAGGGTTACATTCATATGAGATCGAATATTAAGGTTAATAAAAACCGAAATTAGACATTCCATAAACCGAAAACACATAGCAAAAATATAAGCATTCATTCACGGGCTATGTAATCGGAAACTATCACACAAAAATTATAAGATAATAATTTTATTCATAAATAATAATGACAGTTTTATTCAACTAGGCCTTACACAAGTATTAATACATTGAGTATCCTAATTTTAAATAAGAATTTAATCTTATTTTTGCTTTCTATGCCTTTTCAGAGATTTCCTTCAGTAGGTTCTCAGCTTCTGTTAGATTTCTTTTACAGTAATCTTACCCTCTTCTATATTCTGCATAATCTTTAGGTCACCTATGATTAGCTATACGATGTTCATAGCCATAGATTCCCATCTTAGCAACAGCAATATCATCTTTGAGTAAATCTATTCTCCCAATGAGTTCCGTTGTTCCTTCGAACAGGCTCGAAGCAATGATTTTTGAGAGAGTTGTCTTGATAGGAAAAGAACAATACTCGGAACATAGTTCATATTTTCCTTTCTCAAAATATGTGGAGCTTGACTCGAGAATTCTCTCAATCTTTTCCACGCAAAAATCACAGATAACATCACTACATTTTCTTTCCTTCACTAAGAAAGATATAACATGTAGTACTTCCAACGAGGCACAGAACTGCAGGAGTTAATTACATCCGAAATTTCTTCTGTTAAGTCTTTATCACTCTCTACATAAGGAGAGAGCATCGTACAGTATCACAAGGTTATTTTGTGGTAACCTTGATATTGCATGAAGAAGAACATGACTGAAATTATTTATATACATAGCCTTTTCAAAAGGTTTAAGAAGGAAACCTTCAAATTTCGGAAGTGATATTATTATACAAATAAGGAAAGTCTTCTTTTGATTACTTAAGAATCAAAGCTCATCTTATGTATGCAAACATATTTATATTTTAATATATATTTTTTTTAAATTATATAAACGCATACCAATAAGATTTGAGGAATCAGAGATTCCTGATTGACTTCCTTTTTCGTTTTCCACTTTGCAGCAGATGGTCAAAAGATACCAGTGTATCAATATCGCTGGATGTCATTAGATCCCTTTTGAGTCTAATAATTAGACGTTCATAGTCATCTTTATCTAAGAACAAAACATGATTATTTACCTTAGCCTTTTCTTTAGATGACTCCTTTTTGGTTTTTACTTTAGATTGGGCATCCACTTGTAGGGTGATTTATGAAAATATTCTTTCATATCTTGCAACATTGCATTTTTCCAAGTCGTAACATCAGACCTTATATTTCATTTGACAAAGGCATTACCCTTTTTATCATTATTCATTTTAGGGATAACCCTTGTAGGATAGAAAAGTTAACTGTACGAATAGTTCTTTTTGTCTCATAACTAGACAAGGGTGATATGAGTTTTTAGAAGTAAATTTACCTAATTATTTTGAGACAAAGGATAGAGCATCCTGCATCTTTCGAATCTTACAACTCCTTTGCATATGACCTTTATTTTCACAATTGTAACAATGCTTACTAAAAGGAGTGTAGGTTTTAGGATTACCTTTGTGAGATGTTCTGGGCCTTTTGGCCTTATACTGATCTTTAATCGGAGACTCAGCATGATTACTTCCAGAAATGTTTTCTTCTAAAATCTCACTCGAGCTTGTGGATCAGGAGCATCAGTTGGTTTAGGTAGATCCTCTGGTGTGGAAGAACTTGCGGCCTTTACAAATTGATTGAAGGAGTATCGATTCCCTGATATCCCAAGCCACGCATATTACCATGACTTCTTCCTGTTTCCAACAAAGAGGATAAATTGATTGTGCTATCATTGAGCCTTTTCAACTTTGCAACTTCCTCTTCCAAGAACTTAACTTTGTCAAGAGTATTGACAAGGTCGACCTTAAGTAGGTTTTCTTTGGAGAGAATAGACTCCTCTTTTTCTTCATTCATTAACTGTTGAGAATTAATCCTTGCTTCAGTTTCAACAAGTTTCTTATTCAACGGATAATGTTTTCTGCTGAGATTCTTATAATCAAGAGATTTTGACTTCAGGCTTTTTCTGCAGTCCTTAAGAAGATATCAAGCATTCTGATATCCATAATAAAAGGCAGAGAAATTTTTTCTCAGTTTCCTATTTTGTCTGCAAAGAGGAGCAAGAAGTCCAACAACATCTGAGGTAGATAGCCTTTTTGTAGAAACAACACATAATAGTGAAGAGAATACAGACACATCTTCTTCTACATCTTGACCAATTTCTGAGTCAATCTTCGGAAATTTCATCAAGCTGTTTTTTCAAGGCAAGTTTGCCAGTCATCAGAATCTACATTACACTGATCAACTTGTTCAGTAGATTCACATAAGATGACTTTATTAGGTATTGATTCGTCATCTTATTTTTCGTTAACTGAATCATTTACAGGTTCAACTGTTACCATTTTTCATTCAAGTCTTATAAGTTGGATCTCACCAAACACAGATTGTTAGATCTTTTCGTGTTTGCCTGCTCTAATACCAATTAAAAAGACGAGGGTACCCAAATACGCCACAATCTTTTTGTTTCAACCTATAAGTCCTCAACTGAATGTGATCGTCTATGGACATAGTCGAGACAATACAACAATTCGGTTAACACTTCGTGTGATCGTCTATGGATACGAGATCGAGGCAATACAACAACAAGATAACTTGTGTGATTGACTATGGATACAATATCGAGAAAATGCAACAACGAAGTATGTTACTTGATAATAGGTTCGGTAATAACCAAACTCTATGGGATCACTATCAAGTAATGCGGAGTTAACGTATATGTGTATTTTACTTTATTATAATAAATAATTATAATGCGGAAATCAAACTAAAATACACAACAAGATTTTGTTAACGAGGAAACCGCAAAGGCAGAAAAACCCCGGGACCTATTCCAGTTTTGTATACTCTCATAATTAAGCCGCTATACAAAATCTAATACCAACTTCGTATAGTTGAGACCAAGCAGACTACCCCTAGCTACTTAGTTCCCTCAGTATCCATGCGCCCTTCGACTTCTAGAGTCACGCACGTGAATAACAAGTACTTTGGATCGTATTCCATACAACAAAGGAAGAATCTATTTGGTAACCACTCTAATCAATCTTGCTAAAGATTTAGACGAGTCGTTGACAAAGGCTCTTCCGTTTAATCTAATAAACTCCTTTGTCTGGTTAGATCAATTTAATTTTAACTACTGAAATAGTCAAGTATAGATTTGCACTCAATCAAAATATATCTCAAATAGAAATATAGTGAATGCTGATCCGACGCAACTAATCAATCGAATAAATCTGATTCTAGTTGGATCCCAACCGATCAAGGTTTGTGCACACAATTCACAAGATACGAAAACCAATAAGAAATCTTCTTCGTCTTAAAATCCTCTTTAATATTCAATAACCTGCACAACACCACTTAAATCTCTTGTAATCAATCACGCACGGAACATTGTCTGTTAGAGCACTGCTCGGTTAAACTCTCAAGCGTTGCTATCTCAAGCTTGTTTGTCAAGTTTAGTTGATCAAAACTATATACTTGATTTCTAGTCTACTTATAGCTATGTCTCGGATTAGGATAGAATGTGCAGTTGAGCTTTAGACTTCACGGCGTTCATCGATTGAAGACGAAGATCTACTGAGGATAGCTTGGAGGAACTTCATCAACAAAAGGTATGTGGAGACTAAAACTTATCTGTCACTCAGAAGTCTATTCTATTCTATCTTCTAATGAGACTAAGTCGTATAGCTATATAGACTTTTATATTATACACATTTGATATTTTGAGTTGAGTTTATCCCGCTTATCTATTTCTCGAAATATGTGTTGGAAGCTTTTTGTCATTATTCTTGACGAGTTTAGTTGGGAACAATTTATTTGTTGGAAACTAAATATTAAGTCAAAAGATGATCATGTAGAAATTGCCTTGAAACATCTTACATGATTTGTGTGAGACAATCATTTGATGTCGACTTGGAAAGTTTCGTATTGATCATTCGATCACTTGAAAATTACTTGAAGCTAATGGTTTGTGTGAGACATCCATTGTCGTCTTCTAAGAATGTTTCAATGATTGAAATGGGAGTTTAGAACAATTGATCATGTTTGGATACAACACGGTAGGCATACCTAGTATGCGAACTGTATTGTTATGATCAGGTCCGGGAACCTTGTTTGCGTACCTTGTATGCGAACGGTTTTAACTGTAAAGGTTCGGGCCTTGTTTGCGTACCTATTATGCGAACAGTTCTACCTGAGTTGGGTCCACGACGGCTGTTCGCGTACCTAGTTTGTGAACGGATGGACATGCCAAGGTCCGGAGCTGTTATTCACGTACCTGGTTTGCGAACACAGTGGTTAAGTTCTAAAATCGGTTAAGTATGATTCTCATACTCATGAATTAAGGAATGCAATCTTTGCAAACCGTGGCTTTAAGTTCATGAATTGATTCTTGTATAAGTACTTTGTACGATTACGAATCAATCCGATTTTGTTTCAATTTGTTCGTATATATTTCTATGAGATAATGAAAAATTGAACAACTCTATTTGAAACACATTAATATTTATTTGATTATATTTCATGATTGATTGATCATCATATTTGATCTAGAAGTGTTAGATGAATATGGTTAAGTCAAAAGTGTTCATATGGATAACTTCGGTTTACTATTATTGAGCCACCTCAATATACATGTTTAGGCACGGTTACCCATATCTAAATGAAGGTATATTTCATTTGTGTGTAACAAACTAAAACCATCTAACTGTGGAGAATGATTGTTTTATTATTAAGCAGACTTAACTTGAATCTTAAATCAGGATTTCATCTAACGGTGAATATTGAATGCTTTGTTACTAAGCTATCTTAGCTTTGATTATAAGCAACCTTGATTTTAAAGACTATGTAAGGGAGAACTCTAGAAACTGGAAAAACCTAATCCCGGCACTTTAATGTTTCCTAGTTGCGTACTAGAGTCGATTCTCCTTTAACCTAGGTTTTTCCAAAACCATGTTAGGTTAACAACTTGAAGACTTCATTTGGGATTCGTGAAGCCATATCCAACTATTTTCTCTGTAGTAGCGTATTCTGATCTTACTTGTTCTATCGTATTGAGTATTATCTTCTCTAAGATTTGCTCGAGATTTATCTCCGATAGGTAAGATATAAAAAAGTAGTCATAAAGTTCTTCGTCTCAGACTTTGTGATTCCACAATAACTTCTTCTACCACCATATAGTTAAGTTATTGTGAGGTGACTAATATTTCTAGGCTGCTCTTCGGGAGTATAAGACCGGATTATTAGTTGGTTCCTGTTCATCTTGATTTATCATAAGACGGAACAAAACTTCATAGGTACTTCTATGGGAGACAGATTTATCTATCATAATAGACTTATCTGTGTGAAACATATTTGTTTATAAATCTTCGAATTTGGGTCGTAGTAACTCTTAGTTGTGGGTGAGATCAGCTAAGGGAATCAAGTACGCAAAATCCGGCGTGGTTCTAGAGGCGTAAGGAACGCGACTGTACCTTAATCGATGTGAGACTTTGTTAGGGCTCAACTACATTCCAGTCTGAAGTTTACTTGTAGTAGGATAGTGTCTGTAGCGGCTTAATACAGTATGGTGTTCAAAGCTGGACTAGGTCCCCGGGGTTTTTCTGTATTTGCAGTTTCCTAGTTAACAAAATTTATGGTGTCTGTGTTATTTCTTTTCCGCATTATATTTGTTTATATAATTGAAATATCACAGGTTGTGTGTAGTTCAATCAGTTGATAAATCCGACCTTGTTTGTTAGATATAACTTGATTCACGCTTGGGCATTGGTCTTTGGTACCGTCCAAGTTATTTTTCATATCAATCAGGCTCACGGATTTCTATCTGTTCGATTTGCTGATTGCATTGAGAAATAGAGATAAAGCTCTTTGATATATCTCTTGATTGAGCTCGCTTTCAAGTTGGTGCTCTCGGAATTATATTGGAGTTTAGTCCATACAGATTGTCGAATGAATTATTGGGTGTGGTTGTTATACCCCCTCTTTTTAAATTGGTATCATAGCAGGCAAACACGCTAAGACCTCATAAGTATGTGTTTGTAGCAATCTGACTCTATGGACAGAAGTGTTGTCTCTATAAACTTACCACCAGTCTTCGATGGCTCGAATTACTTATGGTGGAAAATTGCTATGCGTGCCTTTCTTCAAGCGCGTGATTTTCAATCATGGGTTCGTGTTGTTAATGACTATGATCCTCCATTAGTTACAATAAATGGTGTTACTATTACAAAGGATATTGGTGAGTATGATCCTGTCGAGATTCTCGCTGCAAAGCAAAATTATGACTGATTAAATGCTATCATACATGCTATCTTCAGCACCATGTGACTACGTGCACTCGGTCAAAAGATGCTTGGGATATATTAAAAACCGTATTTGAAAGGAATACCTCTGAGAAAGAAGCTAGGCTTCAAAACCTAAATTATGATTGGGAAAACCTTCACATGGTTGATGAAGATTCATTTGATGAGTTTAATCACAAAGTGTCTGAAATTGTTAATGCATATTTTGCATTGGGTAAGACTATTCCTGAAAAGGACACTGTGATGAAAATTCTCAGATCGTTGCCAGCTAGATACGATTCTAAGAAACATGCCATCATTGAAGGAAATAACCTTGAAACACTTTCCAGAAATACTCTTGTTGGAAAGTTAAAGATCTTTGATCATGAGCATATATCCAGATTTGGAAAGGATATTGCTTTCAAAGCACAAAAGAACACTAAATTACTTGATAAAAGTAAAAGTGTTGGCAACTTTGTGGATGATCCTATTGAGACTGATTCATCAGATGAATATCTTTATAACTCAGTCTCTCTGATCACAAAACAATTTAGAGATCTTCTTTTGAAGATAAGTAAACGATTCACCGGAGATAAACCCATATCATTAGTTAAACTTCATGATCGTGTTCCTCCTAAAAACAGGGACACGGTCGACACTAATGATGAGGATATGCCATAGTGCTTCAAGTGTAAAGGTTTTGGTCATTTTTCTAATGAGTGTCCAAATCGTAGAAAATACACGGGAAACAAAGGTCTTGCTGCAACTCTTGATGAAATATCTGATCACTATGATTCAAACGAAGATGAAAAATCAAGTGTAGCACTCCTTGGCGAAAATATTAATTTTGACAATTGTAGCATTTCCTACATCAGTCTTGATATTCTTTCTGGAGAAACTTCTTCGACCACTTTGGAGGATAAAATGAATTTTACTCTATCTACTAAAAATTCTATCTCATATGTTTCAGGTACTTCAATTTCTTTAGCAGCATGTTCGGCTATGGTGCCTGAACCATCCTCCACATTGACATGTTCTTATTGTACTGTTAAGGGTTATGTACTCTCTACTTGTTCCAAGTACAAACACAAAATAAGATATGTCAACAAACTGCAACGGAGAGTAAATCGATTAGCAAACAAGCTCAAACTTGTTCAAAAACCAAATCCATCTGAGGTCTAAACGATCTACAAAAGGGGGTATTGAGTTTTTCGTGCAGAAACCTTGTGGTGAACAGATTATTGTTCACCCCAACACAATCTAATTTTGTTAAAAGTGCATCTTGTCTCATGTGCCCGAATTTCAAAAAGAGAAAAGAGTTGTGCACTGTCAGGTTATAAGGTCAGAAAATATTCTAGAATGTCTTTCCTTGAATTTTTGAATTTTGAATAACATCTTGTTCTTTTAACATCCTCAAATGGTATTGAAAAGTTTTTTTTTTTTTTTGTTAATAAAAAGGGGGTTAAAATCGACATTTCTACCCTTCTTAGGGCTGTGTATGTTGATCGGACGTGAACCATATTTCTGTGTATATAGGTTCTGTAACCCTTCATTCATTTTTCATCCTCTAAAACTCTTTTCATCAAAAGACTGCTTGTGGAGTTATTGTTTTGTGTATTTCTGTCATAATCTCATATCTTTATGGAGACTCCAAGCATCATATCCACTACACCAAATTTAGTGATTAACAACAGTAACTGGTTGTTGCAAAGTGGGGTCGCAACAGTTCATCTCTGTTACGAAAGTCAATGTTGCAAATTTTCGCAACGGCTCATAAGCAGTTGCAAATTTTCGGTCGCAATAGTTTAAAACAATTGCGAAATTTGATGGTCGCAATAGCTTTCAACAGTTGCGAAACTGGAATTTCGCAACATCTTTTAACAGTTGCGAATTTTTTGTAACATCAAAAAAATAGTGGTTTTGACTAACCAAAACCAGGTTTAGAACTAGAGCTCACTGTACCAAAATGAAGTTAACCCTGTTCATTTAAAATCAAATTAATCCAACAAAAGCAAGTTACTTCTGTTTAAGAACCAAAACTACATAATTAATGTACTTTACAACAAATTCAAAAGACAAAACGCAAAGCTTTCAGCTACTACACCTTCCGTAGTATGTTCCTTCTCTGATTCCTGGAAAACTATTCAAAAAAATAGTCAATTTTAAATAACCAAACCAAACGACAATAAAGACATCTAAAAAAAACTTGACAATGAAGTATAAATTTAAAAGTAGAAAGCCTAACATTGGTAACAAGAAGATTAAAATTGTATGTTCACGACAGGTAAATATACATAAAATAAAGTAGGAGTACGCAAATTGCAAGCCTCCATTATGTTTTTGTTGAAAGCATATTGATAAAATGATAGATAAGCAGCATTAGGATTACCTTTAGAATCATAGCCCTCAAGACCTTCATGTACACACCGGCTGAAGGCCAAGATTTGATACCATGTATCCTCCAAGATTTTGTGTCATTGATGTTTCTAAAAATAGGTGAAATTTTTTAGTATGCCAAGTACCAGATCAACAACCAAAGGTTGGATTTACCAAATGATTGATCTACGCACAACCTGTGATATTTCAATTATATAAACAAATATAATGCGGAAAAGAATTAACACAGACACCATAAGTTTTGTTAACGAGGAAACTGTAAATGCAGAAAACCCCCGGGACCTAGTTCAGATTTGAACACCACACTATATTAAGCCGCTACAGACACTAGCCTACTACAAGTTAAGAAGAAAAAGACATGTCGGAAAGGCATGTACTGTTAAAATCCCAACAAATCCAATTGTGAAAGTCAAAAAGAGGTACTTCAAGAACATGTTGTTCAGAAAAGTTAGAAGGGCTAACAACTGCATTTATCTCATGAAAGAGTAAACGAGCTAAGTGATACATACTACCACATGGACATAAGGAATTTTAATAAAGATAGTACCTCGAAAAAATTGCATTACTGGTTTAACAATCTAAACCTACCACTTAAAACTGATTTCCAAGCTGTTATGGCCTTATAGATGAAAAACAAAAAGATACATGACCAGGTTGATATGATTTTGAAGTTGTAGTAAAAATGATTCGAACTCTAAGACTTGTGAAGATTTGAGTTTCTAGATTTAATAAAAATATATATACAAAAACTATTAACAAATGGTGTGAGAGGTAACAGGGCTTAGGATTCCACCAAATTCATTTCTTAAGATTTAAATAATAATTCTTTTAACAATTATAGCTCAATGAATATATAAAATAAAGTGACTCTTATTTTTGCCAAGATAGATTCTCAAAATATTATGTGTAAATGTTAAGCATGAGTCATCAAATCACCTAAGCTAAGCATGACCCATCTAATCAAATGACAACTAATTAATTCAAATCATAATTTCAATTAAAATTAGTGCAAAAGTCGTGAAAAGAATTAAATATAATTACCCAAGTGTGAAATAAGGCTTCCTCCATCGCCCCAATGTTGGGGTTTAGCTCCTCATATTATAGACACTCTCAAAAGATTTTTTTATTTGCTCAATAAGTGTTTACAATGATGAAAATGGAGAAAATAGTGAAAAACAGGATTTTGTGACGCATGCAAATCGTCGCAAATGAACGATAGAAAGAAAGTGTTGCAGTCACTATTCCGAAGTCGCTTGAAAGGTGTTGCAAACTGTCGAGTAAATGCGACAGTTTCCAACGACTTTCTTTGATGGGTCTTTGTTCTTCGTGTTCTTGATGTTCATCATCATCAGCAGCGGCAGAACCCGAGTTTCTGCAACTCGTGATTTCTCGCTCCTGAGCTCTCCTCAGCTCCCCAAACTCTCAACCCCCTTGTATGGTACTAAGGAAACCTATTTATACCCGAAAGATGCATCGAATCTCCTCCATAACTTCAAAAATTCTTCTCTTTATTATTTTTATTCTCACGACAATAATTTCCTGTTTTAGCTTCTCCACGCGTTTGCAGCTGTATTTCTTTCCTTCTATACCTTCTTCACGCTCCAGAATATCGATTAAGTCTTCCAAGCACGTGCAGTACATGTTTAAATTCCTCACAACTCGTGCAAGATCATGTTTTTCCTCCAACTCCCTGTTTGGATTAAACCAAGTTATCCAGCCAAATTTGATCGAAACAAACACCCATACTAGCTTTGTTAGGACATATCACAACTACCCAACGAATTTCATCCTTTTAGTCTCACCCAAACACCTTCAACTTCCGATCGAAAAATCTGTTGTTAATGAAAATATTTTCCCACAGAAATTCATTTTTTTGAATTCGTGAAGAAGCTGGTCACCCCTTATCCTGCCTGAGGGTGCGAATAGCACTTGCCCTTGGGTGCAAATAGTAATTTTTGGGCGTAAATAGTAATTTTCTGGGGTTCCTCCAGCACATTTTTGGGGTGCTTCCGGTGCATTTCTTGGGTGCCTTTAGTACTTTATCCTGAGGTGTAAAACACCACTTTTCGAACCAATTTCGCCGCAAAAGCTTATTTCTCTATAAATACCTACAAAGACATAAAATAACAAAATAAATACAAAATCGAGCACTAACAATTTATACAATTGAGACATATTAGACACATAAATGCGTCTATCAAATACCCCCAAACTTATTATTTGCTAGTCCCGAGCAAATTTAATCTCCAAAATAAAATCCTAACTCACTGTCGCAGACATCGCGATTGCACTTAGCGTGTGCAACAAGCCTTTGAACCCCTATGTGGCCCTAGTGGCCGAGTTATAGTCTCGGGAGGGTTTAGAAGAGGTGTACCCACAAAACCTTGACTTCTAATTGGTTACAAGTATCCAAAGAGCTATGAGGACATACATATTCTCAACCTATCGCCAAGTGACTAGAATGCAAGAGAAATAAAAGGTATCCGCTCTACAGCCGAATAAAGAAAAGGAGAGACTCCGCTTTACAGCCGGATAAAGAGATATCCGCTATACAGCTAGATAAACATTATGAGATGTATCCGCTTTTCAGCTGGATAAGATTAGGAGAGAGATAAAGATGAGAGGGACATCTGCTAAACAGCTGGATAAATTACGTGCAATGAGTTGAACAAGTGCTAGAAAGATCTTGTGCCAGACGGAAAGCGGACTAACAAAGCAACCAATATGAATCTCTTTTTGACTTTCTCATAGTGCTCAGTAGAAACAACGTCTTCTTCGGCTTCAACTGTTTATGATAAACTCTCGAACCTTGACAATTGACTCTTCTCCTCAATTTCTTTCTTGAAACTTCCTTATAGATTTCTACTTCCCCATGGCCGTATTGAACAAAAAGCCAACTACAAAATTTAAATGTATATATATGTTGTTTTTTTTTTTTTTTGAAAACATAAAAATAACAAGACAAAAAAATTACATGGCCATTAGAGAAGGACTTTAGTACTTGGATCTTCGCAACTTGTAATGTCTTGGTATCATGAACTACAACAACTTATATCGTTTGATTTTCTTTACTCTTGTAACTAAGTCTTCAACTTTGATTTTAAAATTATGCTTTATTTTCTATTGTTGCTTCTAAACCTTAAACGTCTTCATCTTTCTTCATAGATTTTGATGTCGCTCCACTTGTCGATGATGATAGGTTTCTACTGAGAGAGAGTCGTAATCCAGTAACTAAGACTACATTATGAGGTTGCTTTGTTTTTCTGGCATTTCCTTCTGGCCTAATTGCCTTTCCATCATGGATGGTTAGGTCCATCACGATTACCCTCTAAAAGGTAAGTTCTTTCTCTTGAGTGTCAATGATTTCTCAATAATGTCTTTTTCTCTAATGTCTCACTAGAATGTTATCCCTAGCAATTCTAATCTCTATCTTTTCGGTGAGAAACAGTATGTAAACTTAGCTAACCGGATACTATGTGACGCTAGAAGTTTCTCCCTTACCCCTAAACTTAAATCTAACATTGTCCTCAATGTTCTAAAGATAAAATAAAAAGCATGAACAAGGAAAAACTATTACCACTTGAGGGAAAAAATAAGGAAGAATATTACCATGTCGACGCATAAGCATGGGTTACCTCCCAAGAAGTGCTAAGTTTAAAGTCTTCAGCCAGACTAGGAAAGGATTAGTCACTCGAATCATAAAGTAACAGTCGGAATAACTGTGGGTCTTCAAAACCAAATAGAGCTTACCAAAAGAAACTGTAATAAACCAAGAAAATGAACAAGACTAGCATGCCCTTATCTAGTTTCCTGATTAAGATATCTATATCTAATTGTGGTTCAGGTTCAGGTTCTATAAAAGGGTCTAAATAAAATATTTTCATTTGATGCATTTCCTCATAAGTGAGATCTGAATTATTAGGTCCTAGAGTCTGGAAAAACTCAAATAAGAACTTAGAATCACAAAATAATAACCTAAATAATTGAGGATCCTCTAAGTCAATCAAATTTGACTTACATAATTGACCACAATGAGAGTAGTGGTCATTCTTAAGTAAATGTGTCGATTCTATTAACCTAAAGTACTTAGGCTTAGTCTCAGAACTTAATAAGTGACACATTTGAAATTTATACGTTCCCACATTTGGAAGAAAACTATTTGGTGGGAAAAAAAGTCAATCTGGGTATCATAGCCTGGGCAAACCACATCAACCAGAGGATGGGTTTCTACTAACTGAACTTCTTTATGGACATTGGGTTCAGGAAAACGAGTATGAAGGTAATCTTGTAAAATGGTCGAGGCACAGATATCAAGTCCTAAGTGAGGGGACTTTCTGAGAGTTAAAGGTAAGGCACTAGGAAAGTGATAATCACCCCCAAACTTAGAGTTTTCAGTGTCTCTAGATAGACTAGTCACAATCTCCCTAATTTCTAGATCATCAGATTCTTGGAAATGGTCAATTGATTTTTCTAAGTTATTATCAGGTAGTGCATCTTTACTCATCTCTACGGGTCTATCTTCTTCGTCTAAGACTATTGTTTCTAAGTCGATAGACTCTAAAACAGCATTTTCAGAATAAATCCGTTCCTCTAAACCAGTATCGGCTTCGTAATCAAAAGGAAAAACTACATCGTCTAAAACGGTGGTATCCCTAATTAAATCCTCGTCCTTTTGAATAGGTGAATAATCATAAAAATTATTTGGATTTGAACTAGAAATAATATAATCATTACAAAGCTCAATTGGATTAATAGATTCCTGATCACTATGCCTATATAATTCAGATTCTTCATCAGTACTATCCTCATCATCATCATCATAATATAATTTCTGACATTCAAGAATTTTTAATCTTTGTTCCAAACTAAGCGGTCTGTGTTTATAATACTTCTCGTAGATCATTAGAGGTGATTCCTCGCTTACCGTTGGAACATCCCAATGTCGATTCCCATGCATATATTCACCAAGAGTTATTTTAGATGACGTCTCATGATAATGAGAATTTCTATGCTTATAGTCTCGTAACGTCATCTCAGGTGGCGTCTCCTGAAAAGGATTCATCACCCCGAAAATACAAACTACAGAGGAATTCTACACAATCACAAACAAGGTTGACTCGACCAAATCAAACCTATTGAATCTAGCAAACAAAAAGCATGATGGCTCCCTTAAATTGTTTCTAGACCAGCTTCTATTCCTCCAAAAGGCAACTAGGTATCGTTTTAGCAAACCTCTCTAGATCGATCCGAATAAAGTGAGTCGAAGAGAAGTAGGGGAAGCTCAGAGGAGCTTTGATACCCCCACCTCTTTGGCAACGTTTCCCGTTAGGGCGGCTCTAGTCGACTCACAGTAATCTTCCTTAACTTTTGAGTTAAGCTAATAAGATACCCAATACTTCCCTTTGAATGACTTTCCTACAAGCTCGTTACCCTATCGGTCTCGTTCTAATCAGTATTTTAAGCTTGGGTTCGTGTAGGTTATGTGTTCCTAAGGCGGGCAAGAAGAGAACGGTGATGAAATCCGAACCCTTATCTTGTATGGCCTGGCCTTGCCCTTTACTAGGAAATTAAAATCCGTATTCAAAACCTCAACATATATGACCTTAAGGAAGACAGTAAACCCGCTGACAGGGGATTCGCGGGTGTTTAGAAGCTTACCTCCCGTACCATACGGGCGATGAAACGGTTGTAGTCGACTCGGGCCACTGACTCCTGTGTCAGTGTACGAACCCGAGGGGCCGAGACGATATCGTAATCGTCGTCCTTCCCTGCAAACAGTTTTGTATTTAATAACCCTTCCGTAGGGTTTTAAAATAAATAATTAAAGTCTAAAGTCCAATGTCCCAAAAAAAAAAAAAAAAAAAAAAAAATCCTATTTACAATTTCTAAAACTGAAATCTAAATCTAAAAATAAAAATAAAATATAATTAAAAATAAAAATAAAATA